>VXBL01005104.1:72618-139910 GCA_013400195.1 Aramus guarauna | reverse complement strand
CCTCTCCCTCTCCATCTCCATCTCCCTCTCCCTCTCCCTCTCCCTCTCCTCTGGAAAGAAATCACTTCTCAAAATCTTCATGGCAAGTGAGGGTTCACACTTTTCCACTCACCTCTGCAGGTGTACTTCAGCACATTTGCTCTGTTTCATGGATGGCACAGCTCCAAGCACACTTTTCCCAATATAGGTTAACCTATCCTTTTATCCCCTGAGCGACCTGCTGAGTAGCAGCTATCACAAAGTACGTAGAGGAGGTTTTATGACCCTTGAAGAAAATAAATCAGACTACTGTGCGACATTGGTTGTCCACAGCTGCATGAATAAGGAGGTAGGGATTCCCTCCATAACTGGCTGGAATGAAAATAATTGCACATATAGCTCAGTTTAGGAATGAAATAAGTTTTTTTTGACGAATTAGATATTTTAAAAAGGGAGATTTGGAGGCAAGTTGAACAACAGGGGATACTCTCTGATTTTTTTTTTTTTTCTTTCTGCAGGAAAGAGTCCTTCTTCAATGCCGTTTGTAAGTGTCTTTAAAACACAGCCAAAAGTAATAGAAATACAATCAATATTAGATATGAACAGAGACACTTTTTCTGTAGCTGCAATTAGCTATTTTCAAAGAGCACGCCATGAATAATGCATGCAAAAAGATGGTGGGGGGGGGTTAATATTTTTTTCTTTAAGCAGATTATTTTAACATGGGTGAAAGACTACCAAGCTAAAAAATAGTGTTCAATATCACCCAGTGTATAAACAGCTGTGGCTTAGCACATAATAAAAGCCATTAAGAGACTGAGCCAAAAAATGTATCTAGCTATGAGGAGGGGAAAGAGGCAAAGTACCGCGTAATGATTGCTTAGATTCACATTTGCCATTCAGCCTTTGTACACAACTCTGTTCTGCAGACTAAGACCTCACCTTTCTCTTTATTAGGTTTTCCTAAACTGCTTCAAATGGTATCTTGGCCTTTTCGAAAACTCTTTTTTGTTATGCCAAGGCTGACAGATCTTGAAGTAGAAATTAAGACCTAGAATATGAATTGGCCACACATGCAGGTAACAGATGAGAGCAAGGGTCATCCCAGCGTTGGCTCTGGGTGGCTCTTGGCTTGCTGTGCCTGGGGCTAAGCAGGACAACTACTTGCTTACTTCTACCTTGGAGCAAGGAGGGGTGAAGGACACCAAAAGCCTTGGCTCCATCTTCTTCACTGTATGGACTAGCCAAGCCCAAATAAAAACTCCCCTTCATTATAATAGGAGAGGAGATTTTCCAAGCCAGGTGCTCATGCACCTGTCTCTCTGCAGAGCCACTTTGTCACCTTGCTCCTCTGCTCCCTTCTCCTTTGCAGCATGGGTCTTTATTAAGAGATTACCTCATACCTTCTCTGCAGCACAAAACTCATGCTGGCATGTTTTCCTTGCTTCTGGCTGTGATTCAGCACCCCTCAAGCTTGAAGGCTTGCTGCAGAGTGCAACTATTGGTTAGAAAAGCAAAAGTCTGAGCTGGTTTTGTGGCAAAGTTTTTCCTTGGCTTTGCTTGCATTTAGCTCCAAGCCAGCAAATAGCTTCAATGCAGTTGACTTTGCATAAGCGTATTACCACAGGCCTTTAGTTACTACATTTTCCCCCTCTTTTAATGCACAAGCAAATAAAGGCAGTCTTTTACCTCATGTTCTCCTTCCTGTGAACTGTCACATACATTTCATAGACTCTCCCTTGTGGAACGGCCCCCGCTGGGATCAGCAAGCTTACTCCTGCAGAACAGAAGAGGCACAAAAGATAAAATGGAGGAAAAAAAGGCAAGTGGGTGGATAAAGAGGACAAGAGAGGCAGAAGATGAAGCCTGCGATGCCAGATTTTCACCCAACCTCACCAGGCAACTCTACGTGACCTCAGCAACTCGTGAGAAAAAATATTTACTGCAACCCTGGTGTCTCCAGCGTTCAGCCGGCCTGTTCTTATTCCTCTTCTGTGCTGGCACGGAAGTACAGGAGTGGAGAAGATTATTTTCTTCCCTTTTATTTTATTTAAAGAGCAGACAGATGGTTATGCTGCTTCTTACCTTGTAAAATGATGGAAAAACGAATGACTCTGACTAAAATTTCCAACAGCTGTAATGGGACATCTCTCCTTAGCTAACTCTTACTTAATTATAATCAGGAAAGAAAGGCAGTGGAGCACTGTCCCAGGAAGCAACAAGAACCATTTTTTTCCTGAAAGATGGCTTCTACGGCTGGCATCCTGTCTTTTAACGCACTCAGCTACTACTAAATAGACTACCAGGGAGACAAAATCGGTCTTCTTCGTATTTTGAATGTGCCTCATCCTGTAAAGTGGCTCAAAATTCGGGCATCCAACCTTGAAAAAAATGTAAATATGCTCAGTGCCCCTTGCAGTGGTGATTAGCTGCACACTTTACTACAAAACACTGTTCTTACATTACTGCCATTTCAGAAATGTCCTGTTGTTACATGACAAACACGGCACACGAACCAGCTATTTCACTCTGCTGGACACGTCTCAGCCAGCTGTCTTTGCAGATGTGGATTAGCTGGGAATCAGTGGCAAGGATTTTAATACTGTTATTACTACAGAGCTGAAAACAAACCTACGGGAAGATTATTTACATATATGCATATGCACGAGACAGGCTTTATAGAAACCTTGCATGGCCCTATCTCTTTTCTTTAGCATACATGGTTTGGTTACGCAGGAGACCTCCCATGTGTTGGTGTACAGGGGCTCAGTCCCATACCTGGCTTTGAAGGGGAGGGGTGAGCTAGAAAAGCATTTTCCATGAAGGCCTTCCAACACTTGGTTCTTTACAGGCCTGTTACAGACTCACCTGTGCATGTTCTCAGCTGTAACAGGGCAGGCGTAGCATAAATGAAGGGCTTTCATCATATCACTGGGAGGATAATGTCTAGAAGCTAATGGCTAGGATAATGCCTAGAAGCTGCATGGAGGCATACACAGTAGCAGTAGGCAGACTGATATATTTTACAAAACATTTTAATCATTTTGAAGGGATTACAGCAATAAACAACCATTTCTTTAAAAATTGCTATTAATGTGAATTAAATGTGACTAATAGACTTTGCTGACAATGTGCACCATCATGGCGTAAGAAACCTGAGCATTAAGATGCACCTTCAGCTGCCACTTAGGAAATGTGAAATCCAGGATTGTATAGCATGAATTTTCAACATCGCTCAGCAGTCAGCTCCGTATTTCTTTAAGTAGTTCAGCTTTCACTCAGGCTCTTAAACTTAATAGATATTTTTGCCTCCTGTTCCACAGTAGCTCGGAGAGGAGGGTTATCACTCACCGACCACTTTTGGCTGCTTCCTGGGCAGTGTGGGGCTGCATCCTGGAAGAACCAAACTACCTAGGTCGTGGGCCACCTAGGCATTTTGCCCTCTCCAGAACATCAACAAACAATAAAAGATCCAGAAAAGGAGCAGGAGACAAGGGCAGGCACTGTCTCTTTAGTCAGGCCACTGTGCTGTAAAACACCAAGAGCTGACCACAACATGTAAAGGAGAAAGGCAGAAATGCTGTGAAGCCTTGAGCTATCAAGTCAGGTAGTTGTGAGCTGCGGTCTCACAGGTACTGTGGTCCAACCCGGACTCAGAGCTCCAGAGAAACAGGCAGGAGGACTCCTGACCACCATGCAGGCTGCATATCCCCCATATGCAGTGTTTTATGCATTTGATTCAACCCTACTTTAGATGTTAATGTTGCTCTTCATTAGCGTGCCAAACCCACCCATCTAGGTGCTGAACTTCCTTTGAACGGCAACACTTCATTTAGGAACCAAACAGCAGTATGGCTCTCCTAAAGAATCTGGCTGCCAGAGCTGAACTCTCCCAAGGCTTCCCAGGAGCTTCTGGGATGCTCTGAAACTACCTCCTGGTGCCTGGGTGGTCTGAAGGGGGCCCGGCAGCCTGGCCTCATACCCTGTGAGCAAGACTGTGCAGCACTTCACATTTACATCAAAACGGACTTGATGCTCAGTCCCTCTCTTTCCTAGCTGTAAAAGAAGCCAACAATACATATAATGAGGAGAGAAATATGGAAAAGACACCATCGGGCCTTATTTTCCTGGGGTATGTAATGTGTGCAGGAAAAAAACCTTCCAAAAATTAGTATTCTGCTGTCCTACTTCAATACCACACAGTCTGCAATGAATTGGAAGTGGAACAACTGATTTGTTTTTTAATTAATTTGTCCTTTTTATGTGTGATGACAAGACTGAACCTTTCTGGCTTGGAGTCTCTTTTCTAGAACTGCATGAAAGGAAAAGGTCAAGGATGCTAAATCACACTTCACACAGGGAAGCTCTGAAGCCTCGCACGTCTCAGAAAGTGGCTAAGAGCCCTGTGATATTCTGTTTAAAAGGTGGCCAGGACATTGGGAAAAGAATATCTGAAGTACCTTGGTAGACCTGAATGGGGGGGCGGGGGGGAAACATCTGTTTGTTCTGAACAAAGATAAGGCAGAGTCCTAGGAGTGATCCTTCTTTGTTCTGCATAAAAGCAAGCTAACTCCACTTAAACTCACAAAATAACTTCACCTTTAGGGCCAACATGGCTAGCACCTACCTGAATTGGGAATTACTAGGTGACCTCCTAAGGAGTTGAAGGTCCCAAATGCAGTGCACGATGGGTCTGTTTGCCGAGCAAGGCTCTGGTTCTTCATGTTCAGGGTCTCGTTCTCCAGCAGAGACTGCGTAATCTGCGGGGACAGCTTGGAGGAGAAATCAGAGAGGTCATCCTGGGGTGTGACTGCACCAGAGGTGTTATAAACCTTGATCTTCAGGTTGGGCAGCGGGTCCAGGATCGGAGAATTGGTCATTGGGATTTTATCAGAGACGTCATGCAAGGCATAAACAGGACCTCTGTACATGGCTGCAGCAGAAGTGAGGTCTGGTGGCACTGCCAGGAGGTCTGCGTTGGAGGCGAGAAAGAAGAACTGTATTACTTCTCTATTCTGATGACTTTCTTTTGGGTAACAATTTGGGTTTGCATTCTGCATTTTGTGTTTTGCCTTTTGTACCAAAGGTTAAGATACGCAAAGTTCTTGCAGACTGACCTTCATCTCCTTTTCCATGCATCAGTCCAGCAAACTCCCAGGACTTGTATTGCCCCAGTTGCTATGGAATCTAATTGTCATAAAAAATTACAATGTTTCTGCTCTAAAGACTTTTCACTGGGATCATTCTTCCAGATTGCACTCAGCTTTCAAGTATGATGTGCTTAGCGCCAGGGCAAGATGTTTTCCTTACTCAGTAGGCCTAGTTTATAGACTAATATCCCCTCCCTAAATGCTAAGTGACAATCATTAACCAATTTATCTAATTGGCTTAATGACAGCATTCCTGACAGAACAAACCTATGAAGTCGTCATGCCCATGACTCCCTGCAGTGGGGCATTAGTACCTGCATTACACTTTTTGAAGTTTTGTTTTAAAAGTATCTCCAGCAAAGAAAGTTACACTTCTGTTGATCATCCACATGACAACTCTCTTGTCATCTTAGCTCTTATTTTGATTTATTCTTTTTGCACACATATTGGGGAAAAAAGAGGAACTCCTCAGCCTAAATATGGGTCTTAAAAAAGCCAGCACGACTTTTAGAGTGTTTTTTTCTGGCCAGTGAAGTGTGGAAATAATCAAGCTGTTATGCACCAGTGATAAAAATGCTCATTATTAAATGATGTTCTACCGCAACTTCTTCTTCTACATTGTCTATTGAAAGTACAGTACTTCTTAAACTACTATTTATGCCTGTGGAGACAAGGCACAGTAAAAAAGGCTATTAGTGAAATAAAGGGGAGGAAGATGTGACAGAATTATTGTACTGTAGTATCACTCCTCTGATGAATTCTGCCTCCGTTGTTTCTGTCAGAGCTTTGCCTTTGATTTAAATTTGATCTGGACCTGTATTTTCATAAATGTCTATGTTTCACTCTCGCATTCAAGCTCTCTCTTCAGAAGTTAAATTCCTCTGCTCTATGCTCTTGCGCACATCTGAAAAATGCCAACGTGAGTCTTGAGCACTTGACCATCAGAAAGAAATGGATGTAATCTTTCTCCCTTTTATGAAATGCCAACAAGCATCCAGCAGATATCATTCATGCAGCCCAAGAGACCATATCCTTATAGCATCTCCCGGAACTGGTCAACATGGAGTGAAATGACAACTAACCTTGCCTTGCAGCCTTGATGTTAACAGGCTGAAATCCCCCATTTAGCGCTGAGGAGTCGATAATATCTGACTCAAAGTCACGGTGGTTCTTGCGATAGACAAACAGGGCCACAACCACGGAAATAGCCAGGCACACGATCACGGCTATGACGATCCCGACGTAGAGAGCAACGTCATCTGAGTCAGGAGCAGCTAGAGGGAGAGAGGCCAGGAACCTTGAAGAAATGTGCTTCACACAGGTACTTTCAAGAAAACACATTCTTATTACTCTCGTTTCCTGAAGATATTTACTACCTTTTTTATAGGTTAATTTAAAACCCATTTCCAAACCTATATAACAGGTCTATGCCCTTTTGATGGAAAAAGATCTTTGATTTCTCTCTAACTTGTGTTCTAACTCCTTCCCTATCTACTCGTTCATCTATCTAGTACCCCGGCTGTACACTACTAAGCATAATACATGTTATAGACTCAGTCTCATGAAGCAAATTCACCCTACGAAATAAAATAGTATGTCTTAGTGACACAGTGTCATAATATTGGTATTTAGTGGTTCATCTAATAACAAAAAACATGTTGTGGGTTTTTTAAATTTCAGAAACACATACATATTTTGATAAAAGACGAAGCAAGCACAATAAATAATGTGGCAATTTACCAAAAGGAAACCAGATTTATTAGAGCCGTCTTGTGAGAAAATGGCTATGATATTTCTACTAGCTGCTTATACTGTATCTTCAGCACTAATTTCAGGCTAATCTCTAGAATCATTATCTACTAGACATTTTTTTCCAAAAGGTCTGAATCTATGATCCAAATTTGATGTTTTTCTATACAGTGAAGAATGCTAGTTTTAGATATAGTGCAATGAAAAAAGTGCAAAACTAAATCAGACTTTTTTAGTACCTCATTTTTGTTAGTTTGGAACATGTGAAATCATTATTATTTTATTTTTTTGCCCCCCGCTTTCTAGCCATTTAAGCCAGGCTGCCCTCCAGCCATGGAGGTGAGAGCTGGCAGACGCTGAAAGGTACTGATCCATCTCTGTAAGCTCCTAGCTATCAGACCTTCAATGTACCAGCCACGAAACATCACATTTTTTTCCTCAGCAGTTCAGGAAGCAGCTCGCTGAGTTCCAGCTCAAAGAGAAGTTACCCTCCACCACATTTCTTCCATTTGCTAAGGAAATTTTAATGAGAAGAGGGTTCATTCTCTCCATTTTCTGTCTCTGAGGCAGCATCTTCTCCCACTGTCCTCATGCATAAGGGCCGTTATCATTCTGTGTCAACCCACCGACAGCAAAACACTGTGACTGCTGTCAAGCAAGCAGCGCGCCACTCGCTCTGCCAAAGAGGTGCCTCTTTGCCTAGTCGCACAGAGCTGGCATAACTGTAAAGCTTGACCCAAGGAACAGCATCAAATTAGCATCCAGGAATGTAAAATCAAACATCAAACTTACAAGAAAATCCATATTCATTCTGGGTTCTCTGTTCAGTTGAAATAGGATAAATGAAACCTTAAAAAGAAAGAAATTAAACAAAAATGGGAACAAAATCAAATTAATGAGGAGAACAAAAAAGGGAAGCATGAAAAATGGTTTAATTAAAAAAAAAAAAGGAAAAGAAACTCATGGCACTTTAAAATTCTGATACAGCACAGAATTATGATTTTGCATCCCCTGTCTCCTCCAGAGCCTTACTAAGAATTAATAAGCAGGCAGATTGAATTTCTAAGCCAAAATCGGTCTCGAGTCACTAACTTTGGAGTGCTTAAAGTCTTTCTTTTATTGAGCATAAACTCTAATGGATCTAATTTATTTCAGACATCAAGGGTCATTAGCATATGGAAAGTCTTTTTTCCCTATCCCTGCCATATGCTTTAATTCCCAGGACATGTTCGGTGAGGCTCTAAACAGTTTTTTTATTTAATTATAGTAGCTTGCCGTTGATCTAATAGAGCTAAAGGAGACCTGTCGTCACTGGTCAGAGGTTAAATACCCATTCGTGGAGCAGAGTCCATGCACAAAGCCCTCTCTCTGTATTTCCCTGGAATTATTCTATCCTGTCTTTAATACATGTTCAATAGGAATTCCTCAGGGAGCAAAGAATTTGTCAGCAAACGGGAAACTGAGTGGCTTCTCCTCAAAATTATTACAAAATCAATAAGGCCCTTGGGGTCATAACGTTATTTATTTGAAATCTTTGCAAGCACCGTATATCGACAAAATCATAACACAATTTACAGCTGTATTTTGGAATAGATAAATAAGAGAGATAATTTCCTTTGTCTTTTCTTTCTGCAGCTCCCACAGCATGGCACGCTGGAAGTGCTTAGTTCGCACACGAGTCCTATGAACTCACTAAGCCTCTCCCAGCTGCTTTCCGTCCATATGGGAAACGAGTGAAATGCTCCAAGTCCCATCCTGCTGCAGAGGTAAATGACAAATCCAAAGTAAGAGGGGGAGTCGCTGTCAGGGATGGGATTAGAGTCCATGTAAGACAGAAGGCACCTCTCCTCCAGCACTTTCCCTTCGGTGCTTTTGAAGGGAATTTCACCCCTTCTCCTTGGATCGCACTGCAAGGAGCTCACACAGCCGGGGACTCCCTGCAGGTGAAACGAAATGGAAAATGCACTCCTGCCTAATGCACAGGGCCACATTACAGGCAGACCAGAGTGATAATCCCCAGCTCCCAAAAATGCTGAGTTTGGGTGCTCAGCATCTGTTGTGCTTTACATATCCTACTCCGATTTGATTGTTAATAAATTAAATTAATGTTCCCCAAGTTCAGTCAGCTTTCCCATGATGGTAACTGCTGAGTGATCTCCCTGTCCTTATCTTGACCCACGAGCCTTTCATCATATTTCCTCTCCCCTGCCCAGCTGAGGAGGGCAGTGACAGAGCGGCTTTGGGGGGCACCTGGCCTCCAGCCAGGGTCAACCCACCACATCACAGCAAGAAGAGCTGCTTTTTGATGATGATAATGTTTTGTTTTTTTTTTCCCAGGCATCATGGGGCAGACTGTATTGCCTGCAATAGCTATTTAAAACTTTATTTCACAGCAATGATTCCAGCCTTATAATTGCTTGTAGAAATAGTAAGTTCTTACATTCATTTATTTGGTTCTTTGAGGCAAGTTCACCTATGTGTACTCTCAACACGCATACTCAATCTTTTGTAATAACTGCTTCCTACTTCTACTAGTGTTCTCCAGATATTGGCCATAAAAAGTCAGGCGAGCAACTTCTGAGGGCTTGAGTGAGTGCTCAGCAAGTCTGGGCATGAATTTACAGTACCCTAGTTACTCCCCACTTACTCCCCAGATGAATGCTGAGGCCCATATTTAGTCAACCTCAATTTCAGCTATAGCCTTATGCCCAATATTTCCTTTGGCAAGATGTCTCTGGAGACCAAGAGGCAGCCAGCAGGAAATACGAGGCACAAGGACAAGGTGGAATTTAAGCTTGCTGCATCTCCATATGCCTTTTTGCCTCATACTCAATTCCACTGGGAAAGCTGAGGGTGTCTCGCTGCACTTCGTGTGCCCCAGGATGTTCTCGGGGCAGCCGGCATGGGACAACACGAGTCTCCTGACTCTGCATCACTCACGGAGCTTGAGCTCACCCACGCAGAGCCCGAAAGGCTATTCCTCTCTCCTTATGTTGCATTTCAGCTGGCAAGTTTTGCATTCAAGGTTGTGCACCATTCCTGCCACAACTGAAGTGATCTACCAACTGCCACTCAACGGGTACACAGGACTGGATTAGCTGTGATGTTATTGAAAGCATTCTCTCCTCCTGGGAAAATGGAAATCTAAATTCAAGTCTTTTCAGCAAAATAAACAAATGTGGTCCTCAAATACTCTAGAATAAATTTACCTCATTGTAACTTCTTCATAGACCCTGTTTGTCACAAATACTTATTTGCACCTTACACAAGTTTGCATAGATTCTCTTACCGATAACTATGGAGAGCATCCTTGCAGCTACATAAAAGTGACACCAATTTCTTCAACAAAAATGGTTTGTGTATGTATCCAAAGGCACATCTATTGAAACAGGAGGATGAGGCGAGGATACATGCTGCTTCCCTTAGCCTCGCAAACCAACATACTTAGTAAAGTGAGCTTGATTTTTTTCTTCTCCCGTGTGTGCTCTGAACTGAACCAAGCACCCAACTCCAGAAAACTGTTTCCATGCAGACATAGCCTGGCTTGCACAAGTGTCTGCGATGACACATTTTCAGCCTGAAAAACAATTTTTTGCTGAGGGCCAAGAGTAACAGCTGACCAACCTGGCTGTAGATGGACAGCTGGCCACTCGTGCTGGATGTAAACTCCTTGTAGAGGTGACAGCACTACACAAGCTATGCTGTGGTGGTCACACAACCCTGTTTGCTCACAGTATGTGGGCAGGTTTCCCCGGCTGAAGCTAGCAGAAACCTTACCTTGGGTTGATTTTCAGCATCCCAGCCAAGCTGGTAACCCCAGCCATCCACTGGTCAAACGCCAGCTCCATTTGCACTTGCAAATTAAGCGTGTTTGTCAGAGATCACTCAAACATGGCAACTACAGATGCCTTCTGCCATTTGGGCAGGACTTTTAGAATGAAACTACTTTTAAACACTTCTTTGTTGTGAAAGTGCTCTTCCAAAAGGGAGTGGGCACTGCAGTGGCAGCGATAAGGGAAGGCTTGCGGCCATGTGCTGGTGGTGGTGGCTGGGCAGGAGGTAGGGTTATTGCCGTGCTGCCAGCACAAGAGCACAGGTATTGCTTTAGAAAGTTGGCTTTCACACTGGTCCCTCTGACTACGCCTTCAAACAATGAGAAAAGACATTTTCATCAGATAATGATGCAAACCTGCTGGGATTAGTAACTGAAAGAATGAAGAATGACTTCCCTCCTCTCTTCAAAGTAACTGCAGTGAAAAGAGATCTTTTTTCTTGTGTTGGTTTTCTTTTTTTTCCCCTCCTGGTATCAACAGCGCTGCTTTGGCAAGTATCTGAGGGACTTCTACCAGGATCATCAAAATTTTTAACGAGGGTGAATTTAGAAAGGTGCTGGTAGGTTTGACTCTGGGAAGGCTGCTGAGGCTGCTGACTCACACTCGGAGCAGCTGGTTTCACAGTGAGCTACTTGCTTTGAGAAAAGTAATTTAAGCTTCTTCCTACAGATTGTTAGGAAAAGTACATTTTCAAAGGGGCTTTTGATGTTTTGTTGTGTAACTTACTGCTGGATGAGTAAAATAGTAATAATCATACTTTAGCCCCTTCTGTTTGAGGCTCTCAGAGGCTTACCAAAAGTGGGTATTTATTTCCCTCATTTTACAAGTACCTCACCCTATGTCATACCTGGAGAATCAGTGGGAGGCTTAGGTTAACACACAGAAATTGCACCACTGTAATTGCACAGTAAATTCATTCATTAAAAAGCCTTTAATTAAGTTGATGTTTCTCCATGCATTCTACTTTATATTGAACTTTGGGCTTGTAAATACATTTTTTTGTCCCTGTGGAAGTGTTTCTATTAAGTGTTAAAGGTAGGCTTTTTTTAACTAAAGTAATTACACTGACACAAATCCTTTGTACCAATGCAAATGTATCATTATAAAGGTGCGTTATGTAGGCATTGCCTATTCTTTTTCTATAAAGCAAGTGAAGAGCAATTTAAGCACCTTTATAATGATGGAGCACACTGGGAAAAGTGAAGAAGGATGAACATATGTCAGATTGTAAAGACAGAAAGATAAACCAGCCCAACGTTGGTATATAGGAAAGACTTCAGCAGGCTTTTTATCAATTCAGTTTAACTGAATTGACCACAGTCACATCAGTCACACTTGTACTGATTTGGGGAATTGTGTCCATTTAACTAAATAGATTTTGAAGCTCATTTAATTAGTTTGGTGCAGTTGGTGAAGGCAGATGATCCTCAAATGCTGGAAGTCCAGCCTGAGCATTCTGGTCCCTCATGCTTTGCTCTGACCTTCTGGAAACACATTTGTGCCAGAGACCCCAGGAGACTCAGCGGTGGGTTTCTGTGGCTGAATGGCCTTCAGCGTATCTGCATGTGGGGGGATCACCTGCCTTAGGGCATAGGCTTCAACAAATAGGCAGGATGACCTTTTTTACAGCATGAATTCATCTGCTGCTACGTTCCTTGGGAGGAGCAGATAAACCTTCTGCCAAGCTGGGGAAAAATGAAGCATTTGGGAATGGAAGAATCTCAGACCTGCGAAAGGTAATTGTGCAGAGATTATGGCACTGCCTCCCTTGAGATGGAAATTGAAACAGAGTGTAACCAGTCACCAAAACAACTTTTCTAAGCTCTCTTTTTTCCACTGGGGAAGAATCTACCCGTCAGCATATTCAAGTGCATATATACACACACACAAGGTGCTCAGAGTGGGAACTCAGGATCATGACCTAAAATCCTGTATTTGATTTTACCTAGAAAGCCCTGGGAATATAGTGCCTTGGCCTGAGAACTGGCATATTTTAAAGACAGCTTTTATCCCTGTGATATAAAACACTAGGTCACAGGTTCATGCAGAGGGAACTTTGTAACTGGCTCCCCTTTTTTGTCCTTAATAGATTTTGCTAGCTTTCTAGTCACGCTGAATTTGTATTAATGGATATCAATTTTAGAGTGACTTGATCAGATTATGAAAATATTTTACTCTGTTTCTTGCAGAAAATACAATATTCACATAACAGAGAAAGAAAAATTCCCAGTTTTCCATTTGTATTTTCCCCAGCTATTCTATCTCTTCCCAGTAACTAGGTAAGATGGTAGAGTAGCTGAAGGTGATCTTTCTGGGCACTTATTCACTAGGGCTTATACAGTTTGGGTCATATTTACAAAAATACTTACAATTATCCTGCAAGGAAATTGCTTTATACCATTAGCTGCTGAGGTCACAGTTAATGATACGTATTTTGAGACTGTATCAAGGTCAGTGAGAGCTGGAGACATTCACTTTCATTTATAAAGTGAAGACTGCATAAAGCACACCATAACTGCTTGTTTCTTTAACGCATCGTATTTTAATCTGGCACCACTTGCTTCTAATCTATAAACACTCTCTACTTTACCCTCTATGTAGCAGTTTCAAAAGGAGCTAAGGTCACATAATTACGGGGCCCTTTTGAAAGCCTAGCCACATGACATGTCTCAATAACATCCTGTTGCAATGAACTCAACAGGTTGAGCATAATATATTGTAACAGCACTTCTCCCCCTTTTGGCTCCAAAGCCAATGCCCTTAAATTGCCTGTAAGAAAAGAAGAGGGCACGCATTCAACTGCTGGCTTGCTTTCTCTACTTTGAAGGTTTTATCCAGTGTAGCAATACTGAAGTAGGAATAAGCTCTTGCTGGCAACAGGCTCTGAACCACAGAGCTCTGATGGACAGATGAACTGAGACTAATTCTCACATGTAAATGCCTAAAATGTGAAGGAAGCAGTTCTCAGGTGACTTAAAGTAGGCATGGGGTGCATACATTGTGACATGAGAGTTTACTGGAACAACGCTTTGTTTCTCTGCGACACTGACATGTCAGATGAGTTCGAGTATTTAGTAACTCAAAGCCAGCAAGCTAGTAAATTTTGCCATAGCAGTCCCAAACAATATGCACTCAATTGCTCTGTTCTTAATTCCCATGATGAGGTCTTTTTTCAGCATTAATTCAGTTATCTTCCTCTTTCCCCAGCTCCAGTGGCTCAGAATTTTCTTTAAAATCCTTGGGTTTGGCTGAAATTTTCTGTAATCAGTCTCAGCCTCAGAAATTATCCCCAAAAGTTCGAGTCAAGTTGGGTTAAGAACCCTAATTATTATTTTTATTAAATTTGGTTTAGTTTTGTTGATTTTTGAGTTGAATGGATCTCAACAGGTAAAGAAAAAGTATATATTGCTGTTTCCAAACGCCAGGTTCTAGAAACTGAACTTCTCTCCCTTTTTCTGTAAAATGCCAGTCTCGGTTCAAAGTCAGCCCAATTTTAAATTTTGTAAAAGTGCACTCCTCGGAAGCGACATCCACAATTCTGAATTCCATTATAAAGAGCCATTTCTAAGGTAAAGAAGGAAGGTGCTTGCAGTGCCATGACCACAGCAGTGACCTGGCATTACTAGTCCTGTTTCCATCTTTACGCCTCCTTTTGCCTTTCCTAGTTTACTTCTCAGCAATTCTACAGCCATCACCAGCTTGCTGAGTTTCTTCATTATTTTTAAAGCAAAATCTAGATGATAAACACAGTGTGCAAAGGCACAAAACTTTCAAAAGAAACTTTGAAGAGCTTTCAAAATCTTAATTCAGATGCATTGCAATGCTATAGGTTTCCATCTAGTCCCTGTGACGGACAAGCAGTCACATATTCTCTCATTAGGAGAAGGAATTTAGGCAACTTAATTTGACATCCTGGAGTCTTGAATTGCTCCATGCAGGTCCCACCGTCCAGAGACTGAGACTGCACAAGTTTCCAGTACTTCCTTTTCTACAAGGGGACAGATTTAACGGTACAAGTGCAACCTTAGAGTAAACCCTGTATTCTGACTGTTTAGTGGGAAGGTTCACTGAACATGTTGCTAATGCAGATTTACCACAGGAGAAATATTAACAATAATCTTTCAATTGTAATTGCTGTTAATTGTCTCTCTCCCCTGCTATTTCCCAGGAACTGTAGCACATAAACAAGGAGATGGGATATCTTCTACCTTATTTGTGGTGGTTAAAAATTAAAAAAAAAACCAACCAAACCACAAACAAAGTCCCTGGAGCTGCAAAAAACTCTCAGACAGAATGTGCCCAGCTTCTTCCTATATTTGCTTTTCTAAAGAAAGACCTTCATGTCTGCAGTAATGATGCTGAAGGTCAGATATGATATCAGGCATCCTAGAGATAATGCACAGCAATTTATTTTCCTTCTGAAGGACTAATTATTGGCATGTTCAGGGTGGGCTAATAAACAGGGAGCTTGAGGTTTTGTGACCGATTATTTACTTGGGTATTATCTCAGATCTTTCCTGAGCGGGTAGGTTAAATGGGGAGTCTCTCTTGTTCTGTCCTTGAACAGGAGTTTATGATATTCTATAATTAAGGTTGCAACTATGTTTTCATTTTAAATTAGATTCCTGACATTTTGTTAACATTGTTAGAAAGGTCTTGCCTGAGTTTAAACATGCATGTCATCTATAATGGGGGTGGGGGAAGATGGAAGAGTAGGATAACTTGTTGCTAAAATTTGATGTCGATTAGAATAGGCAATTTTGACATTATGCAATCTTTTACAGTTAAGGACTTTGACCTTTTGGCTAAATCTTATGTCAGTCTTTAATATCTTAGAAGCACAGAACCTTAACACTGGGTTTGTTACGCATGTTTGACAGCAAAAGTAAACACATGTCTAGCGTCGCAATTTGCTAGATTGTGTATTTGCAAATTCTATGTTTGCAATGACTGAATGTTAAATAGACTTCCTGGGGTTTGCTTGGTTTTGCAGTTGTAGCGGGACAAGAGCAAACAGGTTAGAGGGTGAGCTGAAAGGGGGGCAGCACTGAAGAGGGGACATGTGGCAAACAGCTAGATGAAGGAAGGGACAGCTGGAAGAGGATCTAGAAGAAGGGATTCAAACTGTTAGGACTGCTGGAAAAAAGGCTCACGGAAAGCATGAGTCATCCACGTGGTTGTTCAGTGACATGTATTGAAATCTCTAGCAGGTCTGTAAGCTCACGGGCAAGGTAACTTGTACTCCCCTGGCTTACAACCTTAAAAATCCCAGAGACTCCATCAGAGACTGATCAGCTCAGTGTTCATGTCCCAGCTACGGAAACTTCCTTCCCCAAGATGAGTTTTCATTTAAGGATGCTGCCAATGTTTTTGTTAGTCCTTTATGTAGAACACAGATATAAAAATAGAGAGCACTGAGTTTTACGTCTGATCCTGTCACTCACTCCTTGATGAGCCTTGGGCTGCTCATATAACCTCACTCTGCCTGACACTCTGCCAGGAAAGCAGAAATCATGAAATATACCCACCTTTGTACATGGTAAGGAAAATATAAACATATTATTGTATTATTGTTACTGTATGGTTGGGGTTTTTTCCCACAATGACTTTAATGTATCAGACTTTATTATAAGCTTGCCTTTTTCTTTCATCTGAGTAACTTTTTTTTTTTTTTTTTAATGTGCAGAGGAATAAGGGAAAATAAAAGAAAAACTCAAGGGAACTAAGAAGAATGAAAATTGTAGATGGACATGGTTGGGGTTTTTCTCCTCTCTGCATGCCTATAACATTTTTTTATTAATTAAGATTTTTCAAAACAGCCCAGAGATCTTAGAGGACTTGCCTTTCATTAAAATTAACGTAGAGCTGGGTCTTTCTGAACTGACTGGGGTAAGACACAGCAATTTCAGTGTCCTGGGTTCTGCTTGTGGCTCTGCACTTCTGTTTTCTCTCAGTGCTTTTACCAGCTTCGAGCAGTAGGTTTTCTATGCAAGAGCTCTCAGTTACAGAGGGCCCACCAGAGTGTGGACGCTTCTCAGCTGGGGATTTCTCATGTCGCTACAATAAAAATAAAGATGAGTCGTAACTCTGAGATGTATGCATAAACTCCCTCGGCTGCTACATCATTACATAGTAGTTGAGTTAAACACAGAATAATGCATCATATCAAATAACAATATTACAGAAAACTTCCTCTAGGAACAGATGAGATGCATTCTTCAAATGAATGAAACTCCCCCTGCAAGGGCTCAGTGAAACAGGCCAGGTGGCTAAATCATTATGCTGACAGACTGAACGTATTAGAAGTTCTCTCTTGACCCACATGCTCTTAATAAAAGGTTTTATTTCATTCCTCTGCATACACAGGCTTCTGTTGCAGTCTCCCTTGAGAGAGCTTTGCTTACCTCCTGGAGTCTGGAAAACATTCCCCTGCTCTTTGCACACTAATCTGCTCTGGAGTACCAGAGGTCCTCATCAAACTGCTCTGCCCTCTAATTCTTCCCTGAATGCTTGCTTTCAAAACAAGCCAAAAAGGGAAATGAATGCTTATTCCATCAGAGGTTCTGGCACGTTGCGTTAAACAAGCAGGGCATGTGCAGAATATATATGTTTAGGGAAGAAAGAGATGTTAGTATCAGGTTAAATCTTGCTTTCTACTCGAGATCTGTGTATAAACAGGCATAGGACTGGAAAAGGGCAGCAGTTAACTATTTCATGCACAAGCATGACAAACTGCATCTTTTTCACTCGCTTAGGCACTATCATTGTAAGAAGGAACCTTATGAACTTCATACTGCCTTTCAGACGAGGATTTCAAAGCGTTCAGCAAATATAGATTTGCTGTCATCATTTCACATCAATTCACTCTCGACTAGAAGGCAGCCTTTTTTAAACAAGGAATGGAATTACTAGTCTGATAATAACATCTTCACCATGACACAGGTGCCTCTTTCTCAAGTGGTTTGTCCGCTATTTGAATTTCCAAGTAGTTAAGCTACATGCAGGGAGAGAATCAAAGTGACTCAAGAGTTAGTCCTGAGTGTGGTCTGTAATGACGGGTGAAGATGTTTTGAATCTCTTCTTCCATTCTTTAGAGTGATAGTAGCACATCTTAGTCTTTTCATGCTCATTTATTTAAATCCAAAGGAACGAAGGAAAAGTCCACCCTGGATCTGATAACACTTGGCAATGGTTCACAAGTGGAAATTTCCTTTTGGCCCTATTCAATGACGGATTTGTATGGCACATGGTGAGAATGTATAAAGTGAACACTTTTCACTACACAGAGCAACAGCACTATTTATGTAACTATATAATCCATAGTCCTCAAGCGACAACAGGTGCTTTGGTATGACCTCGCTGCTGTAAGATACCTAGCCCTGTGTTTCGGAAAAAGATTGAAAGCACAACTTAGCCAGCCTTTTCTGAAAAGCCACAGCGGTCTACTACAGCTGAGAGTGAGCTGAAGAAGGGACACTGGTTGCCTCCCTCTGACTGTGCTTCTGCCAGCCCTGCGTATCACAAGCGCGATTTCAGAAAAGACCAACAACTCTACCAGCACGCACAGGTGCCAACCTCACGCCTGCGGACTTTCTGTACTTATTCAGGACAGGGACAGTACAGATCTGAACACTGTCACTTCAGATCCTCAACAGAAAGGACGCAGGCGACATGCTCTGAGCAGGACAGCTGCGCGTCACAACTCATGTAATAAGCCTTCAACATAACCATGCAACACAGCTAACTCTTTTCATAGGTTGTCCACCTCCTCCTGATTACTGACAGCATTTCATGGATAACGCAAAGCAGCATTTGGCCTGCCAGGGACTTTTAGCATCTCTTTGGTACCGCACGCGTGATCTTGCAGTCATTCCAGACTGGGCCCAGCAAAACACTTCCCCTCATACTTTGCTTTAAACGTATGTGTGATCTAGTGAAGGGAACTACTTGTGCTGAAGTTCGAGCTGGCAGTGGAGTGCTTTGCTTTCTTAGTCCTCATGCAGAATGCCCACCAAAGTCATTAGGCAGGGTGAGTGGAGGGCTAATTGCAGTGTTTCAGTTTAGAGCGATCCCCTGTGAGATTCAGTGCGTGCCTTTAAAAGTCGTGCTCCTTGCACTGAAGTATTTACCGCAGTACTCATACTTCAAATGGGAAATAATGCAACTATGGCGGCAATAATGCAACTAGTGTGGGTGGTAACCAGCCAATTCTTGTTACACCTACAGCATATTTTGTTCCAGAAGATCATATTAATGCTATTATGGGAATTACAAAATTGTTATAATGGGAGGCAATATTGTGTATTTGGAAACTTAAAATAGCAATGACCACCCTAAATTTTTGCTACAGCTACTTTTCTTCTTCAATTCAGCCTGCTACGTCTCTGCAGGCTTTCTAGTTTAATGATTGTTCATCCTTTCATGTTAACAGAAAAATACTAACTACTGGATAAGGGACTATATGTGTGTACTAGCAAGATCATTAGTCTGAATAAATGTGACAGCAGAGTTGCACGAGAAATGCCACAGTTAGTGGTAAGCACAAACTACAGCTTTGGGTGTAAAATACTGTAATTACAAGGGATGGAGAAAGCTCCACAGTTTTTATCCCCACAGAAATCGATAGTGGTGCAGACTGCTGCTCTTTGCTGGAGCAGGGGCAGTCTGATGAAAGAGCTTATTGATTTATCCAGCTGATGCTACTGTAGTGAATAATAGACTGGAAGAGAAAGGGCTTGTAAATTAGACTCATTCAATCCAACATTTTTCAGGATATCTTTTATGTACAGCTATACAGAGAGATACATTTACAAGTGAGTTTTTGTCAAAGCAACAGCCTATTGACTCCTGGTAAGAGGGTCTGTCTACTAATTCTTTGACCTCAACTACACTCATGGTACTAAAGTCAACCTTAAAGCTCTCACTAAAGACTGACACTGAGGAGGAAGCATCGGGGCACCTAGCAGCAGGATTTGGCTACGGTGCAGGTAAGCAGCTGGCCAACACATCTCCCAGAGGGCTACGGCCACAGAGGGAAGGTGGCCATGGCTCCCTCTGTGCCATCTGTGCCACGCCAGGCCCACTGGTATGAAGGCGTTGGAAAAGTCTGCTGTGGATCCACAGGTCCCCAGGCTAGGAGAAATGTCAGTTCCAGGCCAGTCCCCACCAGCCTCAAACAATGTGGAAAGAGGCATGGTGTTTTAGGAATGAAAGGAGTCTTGTGTTTCTTCCTAGCTCAGCAGGCAGATCAGCTATGAATCTAGATCCACACTGGCAAAAATGTAAGTGTTCAGATTGGTTTTGCATAAACCGAGAAGGAGAAATAAAGAAAAAGAGAGAGAGGGAGAGAGAGAACAGCAGGCACACTGCCAGAAAGTACGGCAAATCAATCTTCTCAGCAGTGATGGATCAGGGAGCAGGGCTGTAAGTTTTACAGGTATATGAAACCCCGCGAGTATAAAGACACCATTAAAACACTGCCATTAAATTCCAACACTGAAGGATGATCACAGCCCCTGGAGCCAAGCAGGTCAATATGTGACTGTATATTTTTCATTACCATTTTTTATATACATATATATGAAGCAGAATAGGATTCACAACAGCCTCACTTCCTCTCCCGCTGAAGACCTCTGCTTTATACTCAGCATCCACTTTCACAAATAAAATGCAATATACCATCAACAGATAAATGAGATCCCTACAGGGCTTTTATTCTGCTGTACCATTATATCTACTTTTGCACAAGATTTCTGCTTAAATGGCTCTCTTTATGCACATACACAAAGATGACATACACCTGTCTAAATATAATCTGATAGTGAAGAGCTCTTCTGTATGGGGAAATGCATCTTTTCTTCTTAATTTACCATAATCACTTATTCACACTGTTGGAGCTAGGGCTACGTTAGCTTCCCCACTATAAAAGTCACCAAGGTGTTATATGGTAAGATGTGGCTGGATTTTTATTTTTCTATCTTTAGAAAGGAAAAAGAGAGGAACTCTGAATCTCACCTTTCCATCTTCCCCATAAAAACAAATGTTTTGAGGAACTACAGCTTTATAGGCTGTTGACACTGACCAAGAGTTTTTAACATGCTGAAAGCATTTGTGCGAGCCACACTGAAGAAGCCTTTTTTGTAAAACTGGGAAACCTCTGAGCAAATGGCCATGCTGTGCCATAGGGTAGCTCAGTGATTGCTGCCAGCACAGTAGTCGCCTATATGGCTCTTATTCAAGAAGCAGACCTATCTATTAGCTAGTAGTGTCACTTTTCTGTCATCATGACTATTTCAGTCAAAAATAACCTGCCTCAGAGAATAAAAATTCCTGACTCCTTTTTCATGAGAGAACTCAAAATATTTTAAGATCTGGACACACAGATACCAGATAGTTACAGCCACAATTCTTTGGACAACGGAGAGCTGAGGCTTGACGGAGAAGTACTGCAGAGAGACAAGGTAAAGTAACAGGAGAGAGGTGTATGTGAGGATTTTGGCTCAGGTTATTGCACTAACGAAAAGTGAAAGGAAGTTTCAAAGCATCAGCAGGACAGAGAATACCTCATTTTTGAGAAGTGATCGGGTGCAGAGAAGACTATTTGTTCATCAGTATATGTCAGAATCACCCTAAAAGACTATTTTGCTTTACTTCTTGCTCTTACTAGTCACAAAGGCAGAACCATGGCATAAATAGGTGCAGGCAGAATAGACTTCAGTGCTAGAGCTGATCTTCATGAGGCTGCAGCATCCTGATAACTATTTCTGAAGTTTGCATAGGCACTGCATACCTCTTTCTGCTACAGGCTACCCCAAATTCTAAAAGGGGCATAACTATTCTATAAAGAAACACATGCAATCACCATTCTTGACAGTAAGAAGCCACAAGCTGATCTGCCTTGCCAAGTTTACTTTTTTGAAAATGCTGGCTTTGCCCTAAACTCTGTACTTTTCATTTGCATTGCCGTAAGAGTCACTGCCAAGCTTCCCTGGACAGGTGCTGAGCCAGTATTAGAGAGAAGGGCTGTTTGGTGGGGAGGGCAGAGGGCCTTGTTATGGGACTTCCTAATTTTTCACTGTTCAACTTTTAAACTTCAGATGTCATTACATTAATCTTCAAGGAAGAAGAGTGGGGTGTCCATTCTGGTGAGAACTGGATTAACCCATTTCTCCATCCTACAAACGATTCTGTGACTTTAGGTCATTGATGCTGATCTGCAGCTATTGCAGGTTTTTCTGCAGCCACATACATCCCAGACTCTGGAGGCATCACAACGGCACTTACCCTGCATGCAGAGCCCGTCGGTGCAGTTCTTGGACTGCAGCACCAGCCCCTCGCAGTCCTTCCCCCCGTTCTTGGGCGCCGGGGCCGTGCACTCCCTCCGGCGCCAGTGGGTGCACTCTGTGCCGCAGGTGGACCACTTGCTCCAGGACGTCCACTTGCCGTCCACTGAGACAACGAAAGGACACGACTTGTTAGGGGGTACGTAAAAGTGAGACTGAGCGAGAGCGATACACGTCTTGGCACAAGTCAGCCTGCACCTCCTGGCCATTCCCAGCAAGGCAGAAGGATCGCAGTCTGCTCTTCTTAAAGTCCTATTTCTGCCCTGTAAATGCACATTCACTCTCCTTCTCCTTTCTCTCTGCCCCAGCCCCGTTTCTGCTCTTTCCTCCCCTTTTTATAAACCTGTCAGCACTGTTCAAAGTGTACAAGAAAATGAACAAGTTGGGAATCTGTGATCATTTTTTTGCCATTTTTTAACACAGAGGCTAAAGTTAAAGTTGGCCAAAAATTTTTCTTTAGTAACATTTAAACATTTAGTAACATTTAGTGACATTAGACATTTAATGTTAAATATTTTCTATTAAAAGAAGTATCCAGAAGCACGGACATATTTCACATGAGCAGAATCAGGAACGTGTTCAGTGACTTTCAAATTCCCACAAATGATTTTCAAAAGCACTAAATTGAACAGCCAAAGAACAAACTATGAAATTGTTCCAGTGATATAGCCTGAGCCAGGACTCTGTCACTTGGAATAGCGACCTAAAATGAAATTTCAGCTTTTAAGTTTCACCCACCACTAAGACCGGGAGTCAGATGGCCAAGCTTCACAAGCTGAAGACAACCCTACTGCCATCGATTTGAGTGGGACTGCAGAGGTAGGAAAGCCCTGGACAACAGGACAGATGGCAGAACTGTTCTCACAGAAAAGCCACCTTGCGTGTCCTGAAGCAATTTTGTATTTTTCAGAAATTTACATTTAAATACTTTTTAAAGGTGTACATACACATCTCTTTCCAGGTCTTTGTATATGAAGTCAGGTAAACACGTGCCTCAACTTTAACATCCACACCCCAGATGCTCCACTTGCTGTGACAGCTGGACTGACAGACATTGCAAATATATTTACATCACAGTTGCTTTCTGTATTCAAATTCCAGTCCTTTCAACCTTTATCTCCTACTATTTGAAGCTCTGAATGTCCCCCAAATCCCCTGAATTACCAGGGCTGAGACACTAGTGCAAGCTGAATGCAAAAGTGGGTCTGAATCCTCTGCTGCTTGATATAATATGCTCAATTTTTATCTACTTATGTAATATAATTTCATATTCATTCACTGAAATGTTGGATTTATGAATAAAGAGACGGAGGCTTTTGTAACTAATAATCTTCTCCTGAAATGACTGGTGACAGACAAACTATTTATCTAGGGCTATGTACTGTTCATACTGAACCTGGACACAGAGTGGTGCAAGCTATTTTCTGAACACTCTGGCCCTCGCAGAAGGCACCACCGTTGAGTGGGGCAGGATTGGTGCAGGTCCTCGTACGCTTCTGAAAGCCTCTCCCGCATCGGCTGTTACACACTGACCACTCGGTCCAGGTAGACCAGCCTCCGTTCACTGAAAAGCAAGAGAGAAAAGAGTATGATCGCATAAGCCTGGTTAGCCCAAAGGCGCCTCTGGCTCTGTGTCACGCTGCCTCCAACAGCAGTCACAAGTGATGGCTGGGAAGAGCACGAGAAACGACACTGAACAGACACAAAACCACGTCTCCAACGTACCGAATGTACAGCATGCCAGAAGTCATTGTACAAGTCGAAAAAATGCTGATGCTGAATGAAAAACACCATTTGATGACCGTGACTGCTGGCAGGTGACCTGCCTTCTCCTGACAACTGACCTGACCCAGCACTAAGCACCCGGCGGAGTGTGTACGGCCAAAATCCCTGCGGGTTCAGGGAGCGCCCACAGCCCTGCCAGCCAGAAGCCTGCACTCTGAAAGCTGCACCATTTTACAAAGGGGGATAACCTGCACCCCAGCTCATTCTCAGGTGTACCCATCATCTACGTGCAGAAACCCCTGTGCTTTGATTAGAAATTGGTAATTTTCTTTCCCTTTCTTTCCAGAAGCTGATCTCAGGATGTCAGGACAACATCACTCACCCCTCTATGGACATAGCTGGTGCATATAAATGTCCCAGCACTTCTGCAACAGATATTTAAGCTATCCAGAGTGAACTCACACTAAATGCATTTTTGTTATTGGACTTTAGGGAGTTATTTATCTCTGGGAAGCTATTTATGCTGACTCTGTTTTTCACCCACCTCAGTTTCTTGGATGGATGGATGGATGAAAAAGGAGCTGTGCTGCTCTATGCAATAATGTTGTCACCAGGGTACGGATAACAGACTAATTGCTCAGATTCCCTAAACCCAAACGTCTGTGATATGACACAACCCTTAAGCAGCTCTGGTAGCAAACCCTATAAAAATGGCTGTTCCCTTACATATGTCTCTTGACTGCACCGTTGAAAAAAATGCTGTATATGTATGAGGCAGAGTTGCAGCATGCCTACATCTTTATGTTTCTGCATTCAGTACAGTTACAATACACAGTGCTCTTGCATGGTCCATCCCTCAATATCACAAACACAGCTAATCAACTCAATTCAGTTGGTTTTCTATAAAAAATGAACTAAAATGCCCTCCATTGTAACTTCAGGGAAGCAACTGCTTACAATTAAATCTAACTGCTACCCTGAATATGAAATGAATATTAGGGATAATCATAGGGATTTTTTCCTACTTGTCTATCCTATAATTAAGCTGATTGTAAGGAACACCAGGACAGTCAGCTGGCACGTTGTCAGAGCAGGTTTTGTTCTGCTGGATACCCCCGCCTGGGACACATCAGGGCAGTAACTTTGCAGGGGCAAAGGCTTGGACTGGTGGGGCAGAGCTGCAGTGCAGCACAGCCTGGAAGAGACCCCAGGAGGGCATCTCATCCGGCCCCTCCCCAGCCAAAGCATCTTCAATGTTACATTGAGGCTGTGGATGCAGACACAGAATAATGTTATCCCATGCTTCTTATTCCCCTGATGTTTATTTTTAAGCTAGGTTCTATGCCTATGACCAGCAGTCCCAGAGGGCTTTGGTACTCTGCCCCTGACATCAGAGTATGTTTTGGTAGTAGACATCAAAAATAAGTTTATTTAAAGAGATATAAGAAGATGGAAGATTCTGCTGTGCTCTGACATTCTTACCAGTATGTGGAAGTACACACTTCCTTTCAGTTTTACTCTTATTTCTGAAAAGCGACACTAAGAACGTAAAACTCGTTGGTAGAAAGCAATGCCTTGGACACTCCTGCCAGAGGAAGTGCCCGAATGGCTCCTTGCTGCCTCCAGCCGGCGTGTGTTATGGCAACAGGAGCGAGCACCTCCTCTTCAATGAGGCAACCGGCTCTTTGTGTATGTGCCTGTTCCTCTTTTAACGTTGCTCACTGTCACCAATAAGCCAACCCATCAGATCTGTACCTCTGAGTATTTTTGGTAACGAACCCCGCCTGCGGTCGCTGCATGCGGCTGCAAGTCAAGTGGCAGGACAGGCGGCCCAGCCTGGTTACTCACCGCACTAAGAGTTGCATACAGGCATTTTGCATCCCCCTCCTGTCCCACCGCTCGCTTTGAGGGCACATCCATCGCGTGCAGCGGGACAAGACATTACTTACCATAGACAATCACAGTCGCTGTGGTGCTTTTCCTTTTGGCCACAATGTTTTTGGCGACACAAGTGTAATTGGCTGTGTCAGAAAGCCGGGCTTGCTTAATGATCAGGTTGTGATCGATGGTGATGTAAAAATTTCGGTCTTCCACGGGATCAATCACCTCTTCATTCTTCAGCCACTCCACCTTGGGGTTTCAAAGGGCCAGAGAGGAGGCAGTGAGTCAGCACCAGGTCACACCACAAGAGGCACAGTATCTGTGATTACATTGCTCATCCCAGAAAGCACATCACAAAAGACTCACCTGAGGCACGCTGCCAACTGAAATAAAACACCACGGCAGAAACAGGGGAGAACACCCTTCACAACTATCTTTTCCTTCAGGTCCCCTTCCCTCCCACCCATCCACACAATAGTTGTCTTGCCTTGCCTCGAAAATATCAATGCATTTTCAAAGGCTGCCAGCTACTGTACAGAGACCAATAGCTGATCTATGGTTTCAGAGTCTGAGGGAAAGGATAAGGAAGGGGCGATACCTTAGGACCATATCTATAAATGGAAAATTCCCTTACAACATCAGAAACCCTAAAACAGCAGAGATCTCACACATTCTTTTGAATGTCTTGTCTAATTAGGCAGGTAATAATGCCGTAACCTTGTATGTACCTGCCCTGGGTCTAACACAATGAGGCCCTATACCAGAGTAGGTGACACTAACGAATTACAAACATGCCAATTTTTTTTAAATACACGTGCACTCACATGTACATGCATGTTATTGGTTTGCTGCAATCAGGATTAAACAAAATAGAGACAGTTACCAAGGAAATAGGGAATCACAAAGACTACATCAGTGCTTATTTTCCCCTTTTCTTTATGTAAGCTATATTTTAATAAAGTGTAATTTCCTTGGTTACACAGAAAAATATTTTCATACGTGATTTTTAACCTAGACAATGTTCTCTTTATTGCTTTCCTTAAGAAACACCCTATTATATCCCAGCTGACTGCTGCGAGCCACCCTAATATAATTTGGCTGCAAATCTAGCAGCTTCTTTTCATTTTAACTGAGAGTGCTCTGAAGGATGGGACTGGGGCTCTGGATGGATCAAAGCTGAGCCTTCATGTTATGGGATTACTTCACCTTGTGCCCAGGATTCGCGAGGTGCTAACTGCCCCCGCCGGACTCGCGAGGTGCTAACTGCCAAGACTTGCTCTCACAAACCCCACTTTTCCAAAGACATTTGAGGAAGTGCCTGAGCACTGACATATCCCAAAACCAACAGAGAACCTGCTCCCCTCGCCGAGACAGCCATACAGACTGTCCCGAGCTGTGGGGAGAAAACCGATGGCCTCTCCCGGAGTCAAATACAGAGGGCTCGATTCATTCCCAGACGGAGCCGGTCCAACACTGCGAGACCAGCACTGGCAGCTGTGGGCTTGGATTCAAGCTGCCCACCACCCGCTCCCCATCTTTAGCCCTACTTCAAGCAGCTCCAGCTCCCCCACCCCAGTTTGGGTGGATGCGCATCAGGTGTGAGTGCTTCCAAAGATGTACACCTTAGTGAATGTGCAGCCACTGCCCCGAGGAACACTTGACGTAAACCCTCCTCTCCCACAGCAGATTGCTGCAATATGTAGTAGCCTCACAACTATCGATACTGTACAGCTTAACATCAGTGGTGCAAAAAGGGCTGTGGAAATGGATACATGTGTTTGTGAGGAACAGGGAAGGAAGAAAAAAGACATAAAACTTAGGAGGGTCTGTTTCTGTCACTAGAACATTCATGTTTTACCATGGAAGATACAAGTTCCTAGTCAATAACCTGGTTTTCCTTGTCAGGATGATTGAAATTGTTCTTCCTCCTTTCTTGGATCCTAATAAGTATCAGGTATAATCAAGACAGACAGATTCCTGTTCAGTCAGTGGCAATATTTAGCTCCTTCCTCACTTGCAGGTCTAACCTGCATGAATTCCAGACTGAAAAACAAGCCAGGAGCTTACCTTCCCGTCACTGGTAGGCTGCCACTTAACCCCTGCCTCTCACACAAACCCCCACATCTTTCTTGTTTTTTAATACCATTATTTGTTTCTGGCAGGGAGTACAGACTTGTACCAGGACTCTAAAAGATGCTACATGCACTGCCGCAGCTGTGGCCGTACCACCTGCAAATCCACCTGTATTTTTCTTGTGCTCTGCACACGGAAGACATCAGGACGTCAGTGAGGACAGGACTACAGTCTACATGGTCTAAGGCTCAGTCCAAAATGTTTCTGGTATGCCTGTCCAAGCGCACACTCTAGCAGCCCTCGGCACTATGCAAGGCTCCACGCTCAAGCACGCAGTTCTCTTGTTTGAGCACTCTGCAACACTTTTTTTTCTCCACAAAAACACACACACACGCATATTTAGCCTGGGTCTCAGCTGATTAGACAAAATTAAAGCTATGAACATTAAATTCCCTGTCATCCCTGTAAAAACACCACAGATGATATGAAAACAGGAATTGCCAATATCAGAAAAAAAAAAAATACTCTGTATCATTCAGTATACTGCCTCTGGCTCTTCACCAAATCTCTTAGGAAAAAGATCCTTTTCACCTAATGGCTCACAGAATTTGCCAGCACTAAGTTTGCAGAACAACAGGATGTCTTTTTTTCTAAAAAATCTGTTTTGCCAGTACATCGGTACTGTGTGTACACGTCTAAAACCCATCTCTTTTACAAGATACCTCTTTAATAGAACTAATTCAGTCTTCTTCTGGCACCCCAGTTTTTATCATGTCACGAGTCTGCTCATGTCGCAAACTATAATGTTGTCAAATCTGCAGGGAGGGACTGAGGGATGATTTGACAAGAGGCAGGAGTCTCATTTCATACACATTTCAGCCATCAGTAGAGCAACACAAAAAAGAGCCCACCTCTCCAGCGGTTGTGTTTTCTCCTCAGTCCTTGTAGAAATTGTAACTAATTAAACACACTACAACATGTAAATGAGGCTTTTGTTGGTACTTATTTGCAGTTACTAACAGCCTCGGTTTTTTCCGGTGCAGGTGACTGCAGGGCTTGGCACCTCCAAACCTCAGATTTATTTTTTGAGGTAACCAGAATAGGTGGGAACAGGGCTGTTCTGTCACGTAAGTAGGAAGAGATCAGGTGTCAAATACAACAGAGAAGAGAACAAAGCAGAACGAGACAGTGTGATTTATGAATGACAAGTATGCAAACTGTTATTACAGAAGTTAAAAGCAACGATTTCTTTTGATGCAATGTCATTCCCCAAGGCACAGCCCCCTCGCTGACGTAGGCTGTTAATCCAGTCAATGCAGAAACTTATCCTGAATTTAATTCTGCTGCCTAAATAATGGTGACTGGTGCCCTGGGGAAACCACCATGCTTGCAGGATGCTGGCAGATGAGGCACCGGACGTTTACGTGCCAGGGATGTGCACCCCTCCGGGTAGAGGAGACAGAGGGGCAGCAGGATACCCATGGGCATTTCAAAGTGCACAAGATGCCTGTCTTCAGGATCATACCGAATCACACCCTTGTAGCTCCATTTTTCAGCTCTCTGGAGAAGACACTTCTAGAGTAGATGTTTGCTTTTGCCTAAATACTGAAGATGTGTATTTACTAGCTATAGTCACAATGATTCTTGAACAGCTACCTAGCACTATTTATTCAACTAAATCAGGCACATCCCACCAACTGTTATTAATAAATGTACGGATGGCTGTGCATATACATAAAAAAAGTCTGGGCATCAGTTTTTCCTTATCACAACAGAAATCATTTAATTGGCAACAATACTGCCATGAAGGATGGGGTAAGTGTTCCCTTGTGGAGATGACAGCTATGGAAAATTACAACAAGATGCAACTGTTTTTTCTTACATACCAGCCCCCTGGAACAAAGCAAGCACAAACCACCCATTTCTTTTTTTCAGTTTTCCACTCAAGAAGGTATTTTTATTCCATGTTTGCAAACTGACTAGCAACAGAAGGCCCCTCCATAAAGGTGTGAGCACAGCGAATGAAGTCCTGACTCATAGCGACTGTGGATGCTAAGGAGGTGGAGTGCATCCGAAGTCACCTTTTTGGTCAGAGCTCCTTAGTGCTCTGGACGTAATTTGCGGAGCAGTGAGGCACACAGCTCCTGCCAGCTGTGCTGGATCTACACATCCAGTGCTGCTACCGTGCTGGCAAAGCCTGCCATGAGACTGAGCTGTCCCTGAGACCGGCTGAGGAAGTGCGCGATCCGAGGCGGCTGTAATTTAGAGCAACATACCTTGTAGCATCTTTTCTGTCATCCCACTCCCCAGTGAGAGACAGATGTGTTGTCTCTAATTATTCACTGATTGGTATCGGGAGATACATTAACATAATTGGCACATTTGTTCTAATTAACTGAGGGAACCTGCCACATGCCACCCAACATGAAAAGCGAGACCATCAGCAAGAACAGAAAACCTGCAATCACTGCCCCGGCTGTACTGTGGAGCTGCAGCCAGACCTGTGCGGCTGCAGGATGTTTCCAGCAGCAGCCTGAAATAAGGCAGCACACGCAGAGACTAAGACTTGCAAAGCCGGACCAGGCTTCTGTGCAAACTAAATGAACACAGGGAACATAAATCACACAAGCGATTACATACGCAGGAAAACCTATTACAGAAGCTAATTACTGACACAAATTTAGCCATGCCAAGTTACTAGCATTACTAGTAAATCTCCTGGCACGCTTACATACGCGCGACTATTTTAGAATCTGGTAGAGCAACAGCACATCTGCTCCAAAAGAAATCCAAGAATGGAAAAGGAATACAAGCTCATCTACATCCTCCCCTCCTGGTCATATGAGTTGTTCCTTACAGCTCTCGTAATCTCAAGAGGAAAGTCAGCAGGGTGTGACTCCGGGATCCTGGTGTCTCATTTCCTCCACTGCACCAACCTGCCCTAGAGTTGTCTTCAGATTGGAGAGCACCTGCCAAAACCAGCAAGTCTTCTACCCTTGAGACACAGGCAAAGATCTCTGGTGCCAATGAGTGCAATTCTCCAGGAGAAACAAGATGCCAATGGCTGGGAGCAGTGAGAGATTTGCCTCGATAAAAGGTGATTTAGGATTCTGGGAGGTGAGACCATTGCACTCCTGCCTTCCCCATGCCTGGCCGACGCGGCAGGATTGCTTTCTATCTGGTCTCCAAGCCGTGCTGGTGTTGCGGCTGGTGTCCTCTGCAGCCATGCCGACCGGTCACAGCAGCATCACTCACCTTGCTGCAGTCTCTGCTGAGCTCCCATCGCCTCCAACAGCCGCAGGGAAATCACAGCTCCCCGGCTTCACCGGAATTGTAACAGCAGGCACGCATCCCATACCGTATTGACAGGAAGGGCACACATACACGTGCCAGTAAGAATAAAACATTTGTGAAGCTAACTACTGATTTGGACACAGTACAAGACACCCAAGTGAGACTGAGAGAACTCCAGCAGTTTTATACAGACTATTGAGCCAGCAGCTATTTCAGGTACCTTGAGTGCCTCTTCGAATAATGTTATTTGAGTTTTTGGATTTGGTTTCAAATGTACTCTTTCACCCCATCATGTCCTCCATGTACTACTTGCTGGAAATAGATTTCATATCCACTTAAAAAAAAAGAAAAAAAAAAAGATGGTCTCCAAAGAGGCTGAAATTACAGCTATGAGAGACTGCAAAACACATATTGAGAATGAGACAGCAAATGCAAACCACCATGACATTTTGTTCAGTTGTTGCTACTGTGCTTCTGCTGCCAATAAGGGGAATTTCTGTTCCTGCTGTGGAAACGCTTCCTTAATGGCACATATATCTAGCTTTCTGCTTGAGTACTAAAACTTACGCAGGATGGACGTACAGCTGCTGGATGTCTCCAGCCCTGTACAGCTTTGCTTTATGCACAATGTGCAAGTGAAGCCTCGCAGTAGAAACATCAAAGGCCAAGGTGGACTGGTAGCAGCAGATGGAGAACTTTATTTCATAAAGCCTTAAATTCAAATACAGATCATGGCATTATTAACCGAAAACCACAGCAGCTGCCATCTGGCCACCAGGAGCTGCTGAACTTCCTTTCCCACCTGAAAGAGGGGCTTGAGCTGGAGGTCCCATGGCTCATGTGTGTTGGTTGGCATTTGGCTGACGTGGGCATGTGGACTTCCCAGTCCCTGAAGCGACTGGGAGGGGTCTGTTTGGAAACATTTTTAAATGAGTTACCAATGTGATGTCTGCAGTTCTTTAGTTCGATGGATAGATGGATCTCATTCTTCACAGCACAAAGCTATATGCTTTTCAGGATCATTAAATTCAATAAGGGAACAGGATGTTGGGGGGTGGCTGCAGTCCCTGAGGACAGCCCCTTTCCCATTTTTCCTGAAAGCTGCATAGTGCCGGTTGTCGTACAGACAACACCTCCTACCAGTTTTAAAACACATACAGTATTTTGTTCAGGTTACACTTTTTAGCAAAAGAAAAGCATCAACTCTAGAAGCACACAGAAATTCCTGAGCAAAACCCAGCCAAACCTGAGCAAATGACTCTTGAGTGACAGCTGACGTGCACTCTGCAGACTGCATTTTGGAAATACCTCCGTTAAAAGATGGGACCATTGCAATTCTTCATGCCTAAGGTGACCACTGAATCTGAAGACGCTACTATCAGAGGAACTAATGAAGGCAAATGCTATCACTGGGTGACTGAGGGCGCTGGTAAGAACCAGGGGCTCTGCAAGCTGCCAGAGGTAACTCTCATGCTTCAGGCACTATGAGACCTATCAGCTACGCAGAGAAAGAATCAGTCAAAGTAGGGCCTGACGGACTAGTCTTGTAGGCATACAAAATAGTATCTCCAGGATGAGGAGCTATCTTCTCTAAGGGAAAAGTTGGGAAGTATGCTTATCTACCTCATCAAAAAAAGCAGCTAAAAGCTGTGTCCCACACTGCGTATCTTCCAAAAATATGCGTAAGGTAAAATGCTGCTCTTTCTGAGTACAGCGTGAAGAAGAGAGGCAGTTTGTGTTAGCTAAACCAGCATCCCAGAACCATCTTTGCCACAAAAAAACCAACCTGTAGAGAGGACAAGCTAGCAGGGTTCATGTTGATGCTCTTGTAGAAAATCTCCTATTGTAATATTTTATGGAGTAACTAGAAACCTGACAGTTCTCCAGTCTCACAGAGCAGTCTTGCCTCTGGTCAGATCTGATCATACGGAACTTGACTCACTTAGGAGCATGCTCTACCCTCACATCGACATCACTGGAACTGCACTAGGAAGGAAAATATAGGGGTAGATCCCATAGAAAATTCAGGTCTCAAAAAACTCAGTCCTACAAGAAGAACTGCACATCTTGGCATGGGTTTCTGCACTGTGGAAATGAACCGGTAGGAAATGTAAAAGCAAGGCCATCTAATAAAGTAGTAGTTAGCATATTTCCCAGGATAGCACAAGACCCAAATGTAAGCCTGTTCTCAAACAGGGGCTTGTAAGCCACCCCTCATACTTCTCAAAAGAGTGTGCTGACCACCTACCACCAGACTGGGGTGTAAAAGGTATGTAAAAAGGAACAAAAATGTGTGGGACCAGACACTGGCAATTACAGGGAGCTTTACCCTGTACTTTTGGAGAAAGACAGGCTCGCATTGCCAGACGTTACCCAATGGCTCTCCAGGGCAAAATGAACAAGCAGCCCTCATTCATTTTGGGCTGTGCTCCTTCTGCAAACAATCCCCCCTCCCCCTCCCCGCTCTTCCTCCCTTTGGCACCCGAAGGCAGTTCTGCTATACATTGTAAGGCACTGCAAAGGACAGTGTCACTTCCCAGCTAATTAGTATTTCTGGCCACAAACTCCTCTACTTGCCTCTCAGAGCTCACTTTCCTGCTGAGAATATAAAACACTGCCTCGGCGACACACACCTGCATGGAAATGCATCCACGTGAACTCCCAATTAAGGGATAACTGCCGCAAAACGTAAGTGGCTCTCATGAAACAAAGCAAACAGTGGTCGTATTAATAATCAATTAGAGGGAGCAGCCACCTGATGCTGCCTATTTGGAGAAGTCCCCAGCTTCCACCAGCTTTTGCCCCTGCAAGAGCAGCTGAATAAAGTCTGTGTCACAGTCATCCTGACTCAGCAAAGCACCCTCTTCCACCTCTTGACTCAGGAGTTGCTTTTCCCCATGCTCTACTTCCTAATTAAAGCCATGAGTGTGGATAAATATCACGTCCAGTTTTAAACCCAACTGGGTCACTGTATGTTACACTCTGTTCTGCAATTAAACTACTCTGTGAAACATCTCAATTATAATTAAAGAAGCAATTCTCCTCCCGTTAAAGGCACCACAAATCATACATTTCAATGCAAAAGTTCGTCTGGCAGCTTATGGCATATTAACCAATCTTACATCTCATTGATATTTTGATCTATAACCTATCACAATGAGCTAATGTGATGTGACTTGGTGTCTCTAACTGTATTTTATGATGTGCAATACAAGGCTGGCATCTTTCAAAGAACAAATTAAATGAGCTAAGGGGTTAATTGCTAATAACTCTGCCATTACTGTTGGAGCGTTGCAGAATGGGAACCTTCCTGCCTTCTCAGGTTAGGTTTGAAAAAATGTACTCACAGAAGAGAGTGGAATTGAAATGGATGTTTCTGTTGACACCAGGGAGCTGCAACTGTCTGATTTCCACTGAGCACCGGCAGCTCCCGCCGAGTCTGGTGGATGAGACTGCCTACCTCACCACCTGATCCTATTTCTCCCCATTGAGGAAAAGCAGAAGGCAGGGAAGCATGGAGCTAAGGCAGGGTGATGTTTGGTTTTATGTCCATTCCTTTTTTTCTTTTTTTTCTTTTTCCAGCAGCAAGGATATGTGAGCTTGCCCCTTCTCCCCTCAGCTGTGTGTGGAAACCTCAGTGTACCAGTGCCAAGCTGCTCCTTCTGCTGCCTGCCTGGGCCACGCATTGGAAAAGACAAAAGATTTACCTGGGTATTTCAGAACCTGTAGGTAGGTTCTGCTTGATATTGCCTATAAAACTGGGAGCGGGGAGGCACGCCGTGGTGCAGCTGGCACCAGCGCTGGTTGGGGCTGGTGGGCAGGGGTATATGGCCACAGAGAAGCTGATCTGGTTTTCCCAGAGGCCAAGCAAACCCTTGGTTCCTTACTTTGTCTCAAGTGAACAAGCAAGACGTATTTTGATTTGACCTCAGGCCATGAGGCTAGTGTACTTTAACAGACCTTCTTCTATTTGGATCTTTTTTTTTTTTTTTTCTAGTAGCTGTGATCTGAGCCTACTCTAACGCTCGTCATGTCCTAGTGGATCTGAGGGACTGGTAAGTGCTGCCTTAAAAGCTTTCCCTGCCCATCTCTGTCTTTGTCCTTCTTGCCCTCTGGAGCAGCTGTATGCTGCTATGTAGTTCAGCTTTTCAGTAATAGTAAAATCTGCTCCAGCATTGATCCATAAGAGCTTGACACAGTTAATTGCAATCAAATATGCTGAGAATTATAAGACTAAATGCCCCAGCTACTGAAAAGAGGACAGAGTGTACCCCTGAGCACGGTTGTTCCCACCACTTTGAAATACCTGGGAAAAAACCAAAATGAAGGTGGATAATAAAATCAAAGAGAAAAAGCAAGGGGAAGATGCTGGGACTCTGTGGACTCCCGCACTACAATATAGTGAACGTGTATTTTGCAGTTTCACAGCTTAAGCTTTTCTTCCTCTGTTTTGGTATTAAATCCAGTGACTACTTCAGAAGCCAGTAAGTGGAAAAAAACCCCAAAAATCCCACAGTGTCCAGGGTAGGAAGAGTCTGAGGTACACGCTCACCAAAGCATTTGGAAATGCTGCTCACAGCCGCGACATATGCATTACCCTTCTCTACTTGGAATCAAAGCAGTCTTTCAACAAGATGGAAAATAGCCTCAGACTGCTGCCTGCCTTCTCTCAAGTCCTTTCTTACTTAGTTACCTGTACCATCATATCAGAAACTTCTCTGAACAAATAAGCGAAGTCTTAAACAAAGAACTCATTCATCTCTAAGTTAAAATAATCATGTAATCCTTCAACCCCCCAAGTTACCTTTCATCTTTCCATTTTTTTAAATTTATCTTACCAGCTTCAGCAAGTGGCTGTAATAAAGTGTCACATTAAGGTATTCATATTCATTAGTGTTCAGGTCTTTGTTCTTTTAATAGTGTTGGAAAGAATCTACAAAGAGGCTGTATTAGGCGGCTGTCCAATCTGGGTGTTTGATCTCCCTCTGACTTCAAAAGTCAGAAGAGGAAAAAAAAAACCCAACATTGAGAACGGTTCTTTTGAATGTCAGATGGGGAGTATACGATTTCTGAGCCTGCCAAGTGTTAATTGGTGTCTGCCCCGACCACAGTACAAATAAGATTCAGAGCCAGTTAATGTACAGTCATGAATCTCAGCTATTGACAGAGTGAGCCAGGATACTAGAAGGCAGGAGAAAGTGCAATTATTATGAGAGCAGCTTACAGAGGATCTTTTCAGAGATCACTTCCACGCATCATGTTAAGTCATGCTGTTTGGGTCCCCGCTGCCCGACCAGGCATTACAGACCTTTCTGAGGGAATAACCGGGCTGGCTGCTGAAATTTCAGAGGTGCTTGTAACACTGCATTCAAACAAACTACCTGTCATCATCAATCTCCTTCTAGCAAAGGTAATGAAGTTCCCCAGTACTACCCTGCACCTCCAGAGCTACACAGCCTGTTGCAAACACTCTTGTCATGGCACAAAGGCAAGCTGATTTGATGCAAAGAAGCATCAGAAAGGAAAATAAAAAATTGCTGCTAAGTTCCTGAGGAAAGCCAACTGATTAATGTTACAGTTGTCAGCAAGCTGGCTCGGCACAGCTAAATGCTCTTTACAGTTTTGGGGATCGTAATGGGGAAAGAAAACAGCCTATGGAAAAAAGAAAATGGGAAAAATCTTCCATGCTAATTATTCCTTCTGATGTGGACACGTTTCTGCAATTCCGATTAAATCTAAACTTGGATTAGGTGGGGAGGTAACACTTTAAGCTTCATCTCCTGAGAAATCAGTCATCAGCGCTGAGTGACAACCACTTTGCTACTTAGCCATGACAGTCTAACTTATCCTAATGCAAACTGGCAACAGTTTCTTCTGTGCGTGGCAGAGGAAAACCTAGGAGAATTCAGATTGGGGAATTACTGTCATTAACAATCAATTTTTCTCTTAACAGTCGCAGCAGATTTAGGATTTCAGAGGCCCCCCTGTGACTCAGAGACCCCTCTCCCATGAGCAATGAGTTTGAAGCCGTAGCCACCACTGCACTTAGGGAAGCTCCTGTTCACAGGGACACCCGCTGCTGTTGCTGGGCACAGATTTTGCTGAAGGGAACTTTCACTCTACCAGGTGGAGGGCAGGCTACTCACTCCAGGTTTACTTAAATGCCAGTAGGAAAACCAGATAAGCCCTTGAAGATGGATTATTAGGCAGACACATCCCCTGTTTGCCCCTGCATCATGCTGCTTCACCTGGGAGCCTGTACTGGACCATGGTACATCCTACTGCTGGTGGCACACACGAGCATGTACACAAACGTGAGGGAAATAAAATCTGGCAAACTAAAAATTACAGCATCTTCATAGTAATCTTGAAAAGTGCCTCTCAGAATATGTGAAATGTTTTTTTCTTTAAAAGGAAAAGGACAGATAGTAGGTTGGTGTTAATATGCTCCACCAGCTACATGTGCTTTGGATGCCAGACATAACTGTGATTTTTGAAAGGGAAGAAAAAACTGAAACCAAACTGCCTGCAGCTCTGCCCAGCAAGGCACCATAATCCAAAGCCATTAATCAGTTCCCGATCAATCTTGTCTGCCAGCAGCAGTCAGTCAGCTCTCCATTACCACCCATCCATCATGCCATGCCCTAACTCACTGCACCATTAGGCACCGATCGGGCCTTCGTCAGGATGTTCAAGTGCCAGGACACCACTCTCGCTGCTCACCTCGGCTACGGGGATGCCTTCGGGGGGACGGCACTGGAGCAGGACCTCTTGCTCCAGGGACACTTCTTTCCCCAAGGGCTCCTGCTCGAAAGTTTTCCGGAGATCTGGGAGGGGGGGAGAAGAAAAAGAATTAGTAGTATGAATAGCTGGTCATTGAAATTACATTCGACTGCCATACTGCATAAATGCGGGAAGCCTTTCTAAACAGAGAAAATTGCATTTCTGTTCCCTGGAAAGTGGAGCACTTAAGAAAGCCTGGGACATGTTTTCAGTTCATTCCAACATTAAGTGATCAAAGGCTTCACAATGGATTTATTATTTATATTATGGTAGAGCATGTGAACCCAGTGAGGATCCAGGGCCTCACTGTGGAAGGTCATGTCCAGGCACAGAACAAAAAGCAAAAGTCCCTTCTTCAGATCATTTATGTTTAGTAAACTATGCCAGTGAAGTGCTAAAGAAAGTTAAGGAAAATCAAACCTGTGAAACAAAAGCACATAAGGTGAGTTGCTTTAAACTCATGGATTAAAGTGTCTATGCTGCATTTTAATGTAATTTTAGTTTATAAGCATTAACTTTACAGCTTTAGCTAATTTGTCTTCACTTTATCATTATCCCTCTAGCACTAAGTAGATGATGATGATGATGATGATGATGATGATGATGATAATAATAATAATAATAATAATAATAATAATAATAATAATAATAATGTGGAGCTAAACTGTGCTTGGATCCTGGCACAGCACCACAGAAACGTAGCAGGCAGAGAGGGCACTGCATGTGCCTCCAAACATCAGACCAGTTCATCATACTGGAGAGCTGTGCACTCTGGCAGTTTTGTACACCTTTGTAATATCTCTGCGTTGGTGGTAAAATGGACTTGAGAAGTTCCCTCCTTATCACTGGCTCCGTATTTCTGCCACAGACTGGCAGCCTCTCCACTGTTCTAGGGAGGATGGGGTTTCAGAGAATCGAGCATTCAGACCCAGTTGCGACTGGGAGTATTTCTCCCTGCTGCCAGTTCCTGCTGCAAATGGACACGGGGCCGTGCTTGAGGCCATATCAGAGAGCTGTCTTGACTTTTAAAAAAAAAATCTTTCAAAAAAGTTATTTTTATTTTAGTTTTTGTTCTGAAGTCAGTCCAGTTCCCTATGCCAGCTAATGGTGAGGTTGCACAAATACTTGTGTCATATTGGAAACAAGTCATATGGGAACTATTTAAAAGGCAAATATTTCATATTTTGAAGCCATAACCCGCTGCTGTGCTGGAAAACAGATCATTGAATTGAACCAGTTTACAAATAAACCATCCAAAGAATTATTTTTCATCTAGATTACCTCCAAGATCTGATTTACAGCTGACCCCAGAAAGAACTGCATCAGCACTACCAAAAGGCAAAACCTGGGGCAGGCAAATGCACAGATGGAAAGGGAGATGGAGTGCCTGCCATCAAAGTCAGCTCCTCTGAAACTCACCTTCAAATAGCACAAGAACTCCGTCTCTTAGCCTATATTGGGAAAATGTGGTTGTTCAACTACCTGGAATTAAATGTCCATCTAATTGTACCATGGAAAACCTCTGTCATAGCTGGAGATGCTGATTTTAATTCAAGCTGCTAACGTGGTAAACTTCTAACATCCTTAAACCCCTGCATTTACCTAGTGAAACTGAGGCATGTCTGTTCTTCCCCTGCACCGCAGGCACAAGAGGAGCGACCCCAAACCCCACTCCCTCTCCACCACTGGCCTTCCTGCTCCCTCCAGCACACAGGCAGGGGTGCCGAGAGCCCCTCTGATGGGATGGGATTTATGGGCCCTGTTGAGGGCACAAAAAGATAAGCTCTGGCAGATTTTACTGTGGCAATGTAAGAAATTACTGCCTCCAGCTGTCTGCTTCTTTGGGGGTTACCCTCCGTTGAAAGGAAGCACATGCCAATGTCACAGCTACGTCACTACAAAATCCACTATTTTAACCCCATTTGTTGATGAAGGGGGCTTTAACCTACAACACCGGATAACTTATGGCAAAGAAGAGGAGCAAACATCTGGAAGGGATCATTTCTTAGGATGACATGTCAAGCTTCCCCAGACTGTGCCTGTCAGCATCCTTGTCACACTGGAGTTATTCCAGGCCAGGGAGGCTCGTTCATGTGAGAGTGACCACAGTAAGACAACTGGCCAGATTAGGTCAGTCTCCAATGCCTATACCTAGCTCCCACCGCCTTGCCAGCTCCAGCATCACCAGCCCACCAGCATCATCCCACCCTCGCTGACAGGCTAACCAGGGGACATTTGGGCTGTATGGCTCAATTTGAGTAAAGCCAAACCTTCCAGGTGTCCTGTGGGCGGGAGTCAGTCCAAGGACAAAATTCTGAGTTTGGGCTTGCTGTAGTTCTGCATGTTAAACACAGAGATGAGCAGCTCCTTCAGGAGCTGGTGGGTTTCTCGGGACACAATACCCTACCCTTGACCCAGGCTCCTCACACAACCGGTGGGCTTGATACATATCCTGGGCACACATAAGGCCAGGTTAATGCAGTTTGCTTTAGATTAGCGAATAACCCTGGTTATATTGCTAGCAGTACCCATATGATCATATTATTGCTAATCCCACAGGTATTTAAAAGGAAAAGAATTACCTCCACATCGGGTACACCTTAGTGCATCTAACAGGTACACATACACGCCCAGTGCAGACAATTAAGACAGACATATCATGCTCTAATATCATGGCTGGGGATAAATAAGAAAGTTACCGTGCTGGTAATAGAAGCATATAAACACAGTAATAAATAGTATATTAATAATAGCTTTCAGGTGTTCAGATATGGAGGGATGAAGACAGTAGAGTCAAATTAGATAAATAATAATCTGAGTTTTTTCCTTGACATTTTGATTTACTGTCCTGCCTACCTTCCTGAAACATGAATAGAGCTCTGAAGTTCTCCATAGCCTCACGTGCACAATAATCGCCTCTCTCATAAAGCACCTGCCTTTAAAAAAACTGAGATTTTAGTGCATACAAAAGTAAACAGCATTAGTCTAGAAGTGTGTAATAACAGTAAAAAATTCCACTTCAACCTCTTTATTGCCAACAGCTGGAATCGCTGGGTACGAACAGCCCCTTTTCCCTGGGAACCACAGCAGTGGGGCTGCTGCAGATGAGACAAACGCTGCGGGACCCCGGCTCCCCTGGCTGCCCCCCACTCGCTGGGCTTCCTTGTGGGCAGACGCTTTAACGGCGCCATTGGATTCATCGGGTCAATGATCCACAAACTAAAAATACACTAAGTAGGGGCCTTAACATAACAGACAGTAATATTCTCAAAGGAGCCATTAGATACTATTGACCAAATGATACTCATTTGCAGGGGGGGAAGTACATAATTGTGTATTTACAAGATTGGGAGCTCTTATACCCTATTCTGTTGGCTCCCTCCCATGTGTTCACAGCTTTATCCCACCAGAACTACCCACCACCTCCCACTGCAGCCATGCCACCTACAAAATAGCTACAGATGGCAGCTGTGCAGGGCAGGTTTTACCTAACCACAAATAAGGTTCGCTGGTTGCAACAGACAAACAAGTTAAAGTGGTTTTTTAAGTGATGAAGAAGTGGAGGGCCTGGACAAACAACTTCATCACTTGCTCTGTCATGAAACACCCTGCTGGGACAGCACTGGGTTTTGAAATGACGGCTATTTTTCTATGGTCCTTGCAGTATGATTTCTGTGGATAACAAATACATCCTTCTAGTTCTTCAATCTTCAGCTTCCTTTGCCATTTAACAATTACAGTCATCATGGCAACTTCACAGTGTCTGCCGGGAGTGGGTGAGCTTGCTAATGTACTGAGAGACTTACAATCTTTTCCAAGCAGAGTATTTTCAATAACATTTTTCACTTTTTCAACATGTCATACCAGTTACAATTGCTTGCAAGGAAGGACAGAAGGGGTACATTTGCCCAGAGAATGGTAAAAGATGAGTAAAATATATCCCATTAAAAAAAAAAATTCAGAAAATATATCTGAAAAAGGAAAACAATAAAACATTTGATCCATTTTGGGTCAGGACCTCTTTGTCTGCGAAGAGGCAGTGTCAATTATTAAAGCCTTGGGTTGGCAGCAGCCCTGTTAATGTGACGCTGAGTGAGAGCCTTCTCTACCCTCACCTTCAATAGGGAGACACAAGAGAAGGGCGGTTGCACTTTTTTCCCATTATTATTTTGGTAATGTAGAATAATCCCTGACTGTCTGTGTTAGCAATACTCTCCCCTCTGATACACGTAATATTGCTGCCACAGCTCATCTGTTCTGGAGTGGAGCGAGCCCTGGTGGAAAGCGATGCTGAAGGGTCCATCTCGGGTTTTTTCACCAGCTCTCTCATGTATTTCACCCAGGTAGGGATGTCACTGCCAGGCTGAGGGGACAGCCTGCACCCCCATCAGGCATCTGCCCCCCTGCCCCTAACTTCCCTCCAAGGCTGTCTTCATAAAAAGAAACCAAGGAGAAGAATTAAAATTCAGGTCTGCCACCTCAAGCCCAACTCTTATTTTCTTTATTAATTATAGTCTTAGTAAATTCAGAGGGGCCTCTTGTGGCATATATTGCAGCACATTTACAGCACACTTAAGATGAGACTTTCCTCCAAGACTCCTGAAATACTCCTGCACAACTCTCTCTGGTAAGGACAGATGGCTGCATTCAGAGCTGCATTGAAATGAGAGAATTTCCACAAGCATAAAACAGAAATAGTTTAATGGGAAATCAAAATCTCAGTGAACACCATATTGTTAGCTTTATTCCTGAATCACTATGCTTTTTGGAGAGAGGGGCATTAGATCTTAATTTTGATGCACTGCTAAATTACTTCCTTTTACATTTAATGCATTTTTAGCTTACAAACCACTCAAAAGTTGCTTTTTTGCCTGCAGAAGTTAATAGTTGCTACAGGAACTCATGGCATTTCCCCACTTCCTTTTCTACCTGTCAACTTCTACGAACGAGCAAAGAATGACCCTATTCTTTTTTTTAATCAAATGTATTTTATCTCTTTGCTGTTCTGGGTTTTGCTGTGATGGGTGGGTGGGTAAAACTGTAAAGATACCTTTTATCATTTCTGAGAAATGTGATAAGAGGCAGGCCAGACGTCTTCAAGGCAGTGCTAATGCAAGGGTGACTAATGAATGAGCATGAAAAACGGACACTCGTCAGCCAGGAATTAGATGTAAACCAGAAACGAACAGAACAATGCAGCATTACTGTCAGGGAAAGATGGATTTCTGCCCTTGGTAGACCTTAAAGACTCTTTACTCTGTGCTCCTTTTAACATCAACTTTCCCTCTACAACAAACAATTCAAAAAATGGGCAAGCTTTAAGAGCACAAAAAGAAAAAACACATTATTTTCTATCCAACTTTCATATTAACTATGTCCATTGAGAGAAGCATGTTTGGCAACCACCTTCAGAGAAATAAGGTTTTAAGAATGTGGAAAGACCTTCCCACGAAGTACATATATGCTTTATATGCGTAAGTATATATGCAGACATCCATATAAAACCAAATATATAATAAGCAAAAAATGCAATCAAAACACTAGGGAAAAAAAAGGAAATATGGTTGATATTACTTTAACCATTATGAGAAGATCAATAGGTAGCCAAGCGCTCCAAGTCTATCTCCTACTGTTGAAAGTGTTCTCAAGAGGCAAAGTTCAATGCTGTTTTAATTTTACCTAGCCTAATAAGAAAAACCCAAACAGAAAAATAATTGTGGAAAAAGAGTGGGAAAATGCCACTGACGTTCTACAAAATGAGAGAGGGTCCACATGCTTGCAAAAACACATCTCGCTGCATTTATTCCCAAACTTAGAGGATTGATGCTGAGTTAGAGAAACATGACTAATATTGTAAAACTGGCCTGTTCCTCTTCCACCACTTTCCACAATGCAGGTGGAGTCAAGAGACACCTTTTTCTGCAGAACAGGCATTAGAGACTGAATAGCAGTTCTAAATGTAAGAAAGCATGTGCTATCAGACAGCCTTTGGCCTCTCTTTTCTGTTCACAGCTGAGTCTATGACCTTTATGTGCGGATCAATCACACTGGTGGGTACGTAATAGAAAGGTTAGGTGCAAAAACCCCCTTTTTTTTTTTTTTTCATTTTTGTCTTTGTGTAGTTCCAGCTCTTTGTTGTTAATTAGATCAAACCAGATTTCCACTGAGACAGTCACAGGAGCGTCATGCGTCTGTAACCTGGGGGGATCCCTCTGAAACCTCTACCCATTGCTTTTGTAAGCGTGGTGCCTCACCCTGCGGAGTCCCCGGCTGGATCAGCCTCTCGCTGCTGGGTGTTGATCAAAGCCTCCTGCCCTCCTTCCGCGCACGGCTGCTCAGGGGATGAGATCGCGGCTGGACAGGGCCATGCCCTCAGCCAGCCCAAGCAGCAGCAGCTGGAGCTGAGGACAGAGGAAGTAACTCAGCACCTCGAAACCCTGTCTCTATGCTCAATACACAACTCCGTGCCACTCTTCCCTTCTCTGGAGGGGCTGTTTCACATCTGACCAGCCTTAAAGACAAATGCCGTGGCACCACGAGGCAGCCCCACCCGCCTTCTCTGCCTGGAGAGGAACGTCAGGGACGGTGGAGCTTTCCTCTTTCCAAAGATGCCTCACAGTCCGCATCAGCTTGGGCTGAGCTTGTCCGTAGCCCTCGGGCAGCCCAGGGAGTGAGGCCTCGGGCTGCCACCCCACGCAGCCAAGAAGCAGCATCAGCTTTCATGGCCGAGCAGCTGATGGAGATGGAAGCAGATGTCCTGGAAGTGTGCAACATGTTTTGGGGATGCAGGCTGCTACGTCCGCTGACCTGAGGTGCAGAATGAGGTGAGGAACACCTTTTGCTTGCTAGGCTACAATCTGCAGGATGCTTCGCCTGAGCCCAGGACTTTCTCTCCTCTTTTATTCCCTACGTATTTATAGCCTGAGCAAAAGGGAGGTGCACACCCGCCAGCCTCTCACTCTGCCGATGGCATTTTCAGCCAGCTGGGGATAACGCTGCACCTTGACAACTCCTCGGAGACTCACTGCCTGCAGAAAAAACATGTTTTCCCCTTCTCTCTTCATCTCTAAGCTAGTTCAGCCAGGTGCTGGTAAGACAAAACACTCTTTTGCAACACAGCTTCCATGCAGGCTATGCTTCTAATGAAGAACAACCCACTCAACACATTTGGTATTGATACAACTGTAAGAAAAAGCAAGCAAGCAAACTTTATCAAGAATTCACTGAGCAGATGGGTTCCCAGGTGTATATCGATCGCACTATTCTCCTCTTATATTTTTATTTGATAGCACGATATTTCTTGGGTTTGTCAGTTTAACCTACAAAACTAACTTATAAACTTAATTCTATTCATTATTTTATTTGGTGATTCAAGATTGAATCCAAAGTTCTTGTTTTTCAAATAAATCTAAATGTAAAGTTCAGGTGACCTAACCTCAACAGGTGCCTTTTTAGATGACAGATATACTAAAGGCACTAAAGATAGACATTAGAAACATCAGATTCTATTGTAGAATCAATTCACATGTAGAATTGAATTTACAACACATGGAAACACTGAAACAGGAAATAATTTGTATAAACGTTGTATTTTGTTGTCATTGCTCTTCTGATACACTAATCTGACTCACATGGCTGTCTGGTCACTACCAAAATATAAAAAAAATTTTCTTAACTGCCTGACTCCATCTACGTCTCACCATCAGGCACTAAGCAGACTACTGAAAGATGATTATTTCTTAGGCATGACGGTGTAGCTAGGACGTTCTCAAGGCTCCTAGTGAGGGATTAAATTAATATAAATTCAGCGAAGGGGTTTCCTTTTGGTTTTTAAGCAACACTAACAGTGAAGTCAAGTCCATCTTAATTTAGAAAGTCTTAGCTCTTTATTACAAAGCAATGTGATTTGTATTTACTTCTGTTGCAACTGTCTGGGAGTCAGTCATGCCTGTTAACCTGGGGAGCGGTACAGAAACACGCCTGTCAGGAGCAAAAGCAGAGTGGTGGTATCAAATATGTTAAAAGCTCAGTTGACTTCTCTGCTGCCCTTTCTGTGATCTGCTGTTCTCTCTTCAGTAATCTCAGCTTGAGACCACGTGCCTCAGTTATCCCTTTATTAACTACAAGCAGCAGATATTGATTAGTAGCAACTTAAATGGCAAACAAGGAAGGAATTAAGGTCCTGTTTCTAACTCTCTTATCAAAGGGCACAAAACACATTTTTGGGTTATTTTTTAATACTGCATATCCTGGCCGTATCTTCCTGTTAAAATATTCAAGTTCCTTCCCAGCTCTCTCTCCTTATCTTGACATCCACCCAACTTTGCATCTATTGCAAAGTGATCTAACGCTTTGGTGGCTACAGGAACATGTCCTCACGATGTTGCTTGGATTACGTGTGTCAAGAGAGGGAAAAAAGGCACTGCAGCAATGTAACACGGAGCGTGGACCCCAGTACTAAAAGGTGAGATAAGTGAGTGTCTGTAAAGAATCTGTGATATTAGGGTTTTTTCCCATATCTGTTTCTTTCTATGACTGCATACCCCTTGTAAGTGGAGATAAACCATCAAGTGAACTAGTGTACTTTTCTGTACTGCATTTATCTTACCAGTATACAGTATCTGATGTGCATATATTAGCTACATTCCTTTGAAAAAATGTCTGGGGGGAAAAAAGGATTTTAGATAAGTACACAGGAAACTAGTATCAAATTATGCAAAAGATTAACAAATGCAGTTTCTTACTACATCAGGGCTTTTTAAAATGATGATTTTTTTAAAAAATTCTGATTTTAAGATAATGAATAAAGGAAAAGAAGAGCCTATCCACATTCATTATGCCAAAAAAGACAGGGTAACAGGAATTACAGAGAAAGCTGCTATTTTCTTACAGGTTTTCAACAATTCCAAAACCTGGCAGGAGATTTCGAGCTTATATTCTTACTATATTTTCCTAAGGACAGCATGGGTTAACATTATGAAGACAGTGAGGCTACAGCAACACCAAACTGGAGGAAATTAAAAGTGAGGTTGCTCTATGCACATGGGCTCAACGCAATTTGTCTTAGCCACCCCTTTATTATCTGATCTAAAAATTAGGTCAAATCCTGCAGCTATTGTTTAGTCTTTATCAGATGTATTTTCCAGTGAGTTTAACTCTACTCTTGGTTACACCAGCTCAGACCTCATTCATCCTTTTAACAGGAATTTTGCCCTGTTAGGTTTTATCTGTTCAATGACATCAGTTTACATAAAATTCACATTAAAACTTTATCTTGGGCTTGGTTTTTTTTCAGCCAAAGGCAAAGCTATCCAACCCCCTCCCTTCCTTCTTTCCTTCTTTCCTTCTTTCCTTCTTTCCTTCTTTCCTTCCTCCCTCCCTCCCTCCACAAAAGTAATATTTTTTTAATTGAGCAGAAAAACTGTATCAAAACATATTAGTGACTCCTAGTGCTCTTGATAGGATGTGCCTAGAATAAGTAAGGAATGTGTGAATAAATAGGAAATGCGTTTTAGCACTCATAGGCCAATCTCTCAAAAAATTTATCATCTCTTTCCAGCTCCACTAAGACGTACATTAGGTGTCCCTACTTTGTTGGTTACTGAGATATCTAGAATGACAAAGTGAAAATTAATCCCAACAAATCTGCTAGTTTAAGAGGATGAAATGCTCAGCTCTGTTCTCATGGGGAGACCAGCACCTCAGGAAGATGAATTCCATGAAATAGGAGAAAAGCTCCTTTTCAGAAACAGCCTGCACAGAAGGGAGTGATTTCCTAGCATAATCATGGTCTAGGAGTGCAACAGCAAGATGCCGTTAAATGCCCTGAACACTCAGAGAAGCCAGGATGTTGGCTTCAGACTCAGACTCTTTTCCTGTTTATATTACTAGCATGGGCAGGCTTTGAAAACCAGTAGCATCTTCACTCCATATTTATAGATTACTCCCTTCCTGAATAACTGAAGCTCTTGGCCAGAGCGATGTTGCAATTGATTTTCACAGAGAACTTTCATTGACTAGGTTGTTATGTACTTTCTGACACATGCCTGACCCTGCATTGAACAAATACAAGCCGCTTTTCCAGGATGAACATTTTTCACACTTTCAAATTACTTTTCAGTTAATTCTATTACACGCTCAGTGAACAGAGATGTTGCATGCTATTTTTTTTTTGTTTTGTTTATTTTAATGGAGTGCAGCTCCAGCCCTTGAGAGGACACAACAATTCCAGAATAAGACCGGTGGGCATAAGGGAGAAAAGAGAGAAAGAGGAGAAGGAGAAAAGTAGGAGGAGAAGGAGATAGAGGAGAAGAAGGAGAGGAAGAGGGGAAATGAGAGAAGCTTTTCCTAATGTGCTAGGTATGGCTATATGCTACAGTTGTACCTGTTGAGATGAAATCACCAGGTTCAGGTATTAAGATAATAATATAACTTAAGCAGAACACTTTATAAGTTCCATTTACCCCTCACCTTTCCCAAAGGAGTCAGTGCTCACTTTTTGTACCAATTAAAAATGAAGACTGCACTGGTGACAAACATGCAACTGTAGCTGCAGACAGAACTGGAGAGATGGACTCTTCCGTCCCTCTTAAATTATGGACATCCTTGATTTTCTGGATTAATAAATACTGCATGGACTCTACCTTGCATCCTGGTCTCATGGCACATTGTTCAACCATCTGAAGACTTTCCAGTTGTGTTTAAAGTTTATTAGGAAACAACATTTATATTGCCAGTACAGATTCAGTCCTCTGAAGTCAAGGCTGTGAATACAGACGAGCATCAGTATATCTGAGTCCACAGTTAAAAAAAGTGATCTTGTAGACCAAATGACATCACAAATTAAGGCATATACCCCACATCATATGTCTGAGTTCCTAAAACTAGTTCTGAGTTACCTGAGAAATTTATAGAAATCTGTGAAATTATAAATGGACAATTTTGCAGAGAACGGTGTTCAAGGCCAGGTTGGATGGGGCTTTGGGCAACCTGGTCTAGTGGAGGGTGTCCCTGCCCATGGCAGGGGGGTTGGAACTAGATGATCTGTAAGGGCTCATCCAACCCAAACTATTCTATGACCCTGTGATTCTATGAGTACGTGCTTTTATTGCTGGTTGCAAATCTGCAGTTTGAAGGCCTAATACTTCAGCTCTTAATCCCAAGGAGTCTAAGTGATTTGCCTGAGTCACAGCTGTCCAAGAACCTCAAACTCAGAAACAAGAGGTTAAAAAAAACTTCAGTAAAGTAAAAAGCCACAGTTGAGTTACAGGCACATAAAACTCCCTGGAATTTATTTAACAAGACTGTTCTAAAAAACCGCACCAAGACTCCAGAAAAATCACTGAATTGATTGTTCCTTGCTCTCCAAAATATGGCAAGAAAAAGAAGCAAACTCTACATTATGAGGACCTTCAATAGAAATTTGGACACCTCAAAAGAAACGTCAATTGATATAAAATAACTTGCATACACAAACAACAATTATGTGTTATATAGAAATTAAGTGCGTAGGTATGGAAGTACACAAAAGTTACTTAACCATCAAGTGAAATATACTCGGATTTCTAAACTCTGTTAATTTAATGGTCATCTGTCAAGGGCTAACTGGCAGGACGTGAAAATCTACTTAATGAGTTACCATAGGTGTCATAATCTAAAAAACCTGTTCAAACATTGCTAAGCCTCTCTGAAGTGCTGACTGCTTAGAAGAGGAAAAAAAATAATTAAATCACTCTCTTTTGTTTTAGTATAGAAAAAGAAAATCCTCAAAGTCTTGAAAAATGTCCTGTCATGGGAAAGCACTATGCACATATGTAATGGCGTTTCTAATTTTGCAGGAAGACTTTACAATAATTTTAACTCCCCTTAACCCTGGGGAAATTCTTCTCTGAGGTTAGTCCTATACTCAGAAGCACAGTTCCTCTATTTCCAGTCAGTTACTTGGACTAAAAGCATTTAATAATGGGTATTTAAATTGAATGTCTGAGATTTGTATCTGGATGTTTACAGAGAAGGTAACTCCTCTTTGAGGATTTAACCACGTACTTTCACAAGAACAAAAGGAGAATCAGCTCTAAATGGAGAGCTTTAAATGACAGAGAGTCCTTCCTCGAACATGTCTGTGAAAAGCTTTATTTGGCTGGAGGAATTATCTTCTTTCCTTATAAATTGCTAGGCACAGTGCAGGAAATATAAATATGGTGCAAACCCAGCTTCTGATGACCTTTTCTCACAAAATGTGGTTTTGCTGAGGTGAAAACAGCGGAAGAGATTCCAGATGATATATTTTGTTCCCATTATACAAAACAGGATTTCATCAAGTGAAAGAGAAGTGAGAGTCCCCAGTGTGACTACTCTATTACAAAGAAAAGCACCTCTTTGAAAATTAATGAACATTAAATATTTGTACAGTCAAATGAAGATCTGTTTTCAGAGAATTGGTTGCCCTGTGTTCTTGGGGTCTAAGCCGGGAATGGTTCAAAACAAATACTGAGGTTAGTAGCCATGAATAACAGTGATGAAATATTAGGGTTGAGATGACCATTTTCAATCTCGTATTAACAATGTGATTACATTATATGCTAAACCCTTTTTTCCTTTGTTAAGGAACAGCAGCTTTAATATATGATTGCAGAGATATATATTTTCAGCTTTGCAGGAAAGGACACAGGGGTCCTGGTGGACACCAAGTTGACCATGAGTCAGCAATGTGCTCTTGAGGCAAAGGTGAATGTTACCCTGGGCTGCATTAGACCAAAAGTATTACCAGCAGGCTGAGGAAGGTGATCCTTCCCCTCTGCTCAGTACTGGTGAGGCCACACCTGGAGTACTGGGTCCAGTTCTGGAATCTTCAGTACAAGAGAGACATGGACATAACAAAGTCTAGCAAAGGGCCATGGAGATGATTAGCAGCCTGGAGCACCTCTCCTATGAGGAAAGGCTGAGAAAGCTGGGACTGTTCAGCCTGGAGAAGAGAAGGCTCAGGGGGATCTCATCGATGTGTTCAAATACCTGAAGGGATGGTGCAAAGAGGATGGAGACAAGCTCTTTTCAGTGCTTTCAGTCCCTCTGGTGATGGGACCAGAGGCAGTGGGCACAAACTGAAACACAGGAGAGTCCATCTGAATATCAGAGAACACTTTTTCACTGTAAGGGTGACCAAGCACTGGCAGAGGCTGCCCAGAGAGGTAGTGGGGTCACCCTCCTTGGAGATATTCAAAAGTCATTTGGGTATGGTCCTGGGCACCTGGTTCTAGGTGGCCCTGCTTGAGCAGCAGGGTTGGACCAGATGACCTCCAGAGGTCCCTTCCAGCCTTAACCACTCCTGTGAAAGGAACAGCTGTCACCTCATTTCACAGCTTTCTTTGGTAATATTCCTACCTATTAGCTTCACACACTTTTCTTGAGACATAATTGCTGTACTCAAGAAATATTGTGTTTGATGCCTTCCCCCCACACAAAGGAGAAGAATGAGATTTTGCTCTTAAGAACAGGATAAACCGAAATCCTTACGAATGCTTCTGAAGGCCTTAATTTTACTATGTGTCAATAACTGCAGGAAATACAAAGGAAACAAAATCTCTCTCCCAAATGGCAGAGATTGTATTTTTCCTCACCCAAACACCACCGACTCAACACACAGAGCAAAGACACTCACATGCAATGCGGACGTAGGCTTTCCGGCTCTTGGTGGTGCCTGCAGAGCTCCAGGCAACGCACTGGCACCAGTAATCTTCAGGTCCGAAGAGTTCCTCGACTTGCTGGCGGGAAATCTCAATGCTTACCTCTCGGACAATCAGACCTGTCAGGGTACAAGTAATGCTGGTCAATGTTATGCTTACAGATAGAAAGAAAGAAGTGTAGGAACAGAAGTCTGCTTGCAAAGTTGTTGTGAGACCTTAGAGCTCTCTACCAATACCTACTCAGCAACACGGACTGTCATAGGGATGTGAAGGGAAAAAAGCAACACTTTATCTGCATAATAAGAGAAGTGGGTGAAGGAAAAATGAAGCACTGTGATTTTGACTTTTATCACATACCACGTGTATGTTAGACAGATAAGAGGAACCTCACCTCAGCTGATATAAATTCTACCAGGATGATTTACATCAAATGATGATCCAACCCAGTTTTATTTTCATATGAATATCATAAAACCACAGTCATTCAATTTATATGACTCCCTTAGCCCTCTTGTATTTCATCTCCTTTTGCCAGACAGATACAGCACGGGGAGAAGTCCTGTTCACTCTGACACTGAACTGCCCAGGAAAATGGATTTTACCATTGTAGAAAATGTCCTGATACTGTGTAATGATGGGCACATGTGTTGCTGTACAGTTATTGCAAGCTGCAGTTTGGGGACTATTACTGTCATATATACTGCAGGTACTGCAATATTTTTTAGGTGTTTTTATAATACAGTGCAATACACTTCAGTGCCTGAGAGTCTCCCTGGCCCTGCCCTCCATAACACATCTCAGTGCAACCCCCCAAAGCCACAGTCGCACTGACGATGACAGCGACCCACTGATCCTTCTGAGCAGACCGACATTTGCCCACATTTCCCACACAGCACTCTCTTTTGGGAAACTGTTTTGCTGCTTCTAAGTGCAAGGAAATATTGCGGTGTCTCAGACGCCACTGCAAGGGTTGTTGGTAACGTGTTGATCCTCTAATGACAACCACTGTGCTTCATACTGATAAAACCCCTTTCTCCACCTCAAAATGCACTGCCTGGTCAAAACACTCTTAGTTCTAGCCAAGACACCAGGCAGGGGTGGAAGACAGTGCTTATACCTCTTGTCAGTGTATTTGGTCTTTGTTGCTGACACCAAAGTATCAGTAAACTTCTAACGTGTGTCTGCCTGTAGAACACACCACTGCCATTTCAAAAATGCACTCTTGCAAACAGCCACGAATATATGAATTCCACATACAAATATTCTGTGTAGTGGGATTGATTCTCTTTTTCCTTCCAGAATTGCCAGGAAACTGAAAGATCCTTGGATCACAGCGCGCACAGTTTGTCCCCATCACCAAACACCAAAGGGCAGGTCGTTCTGCTGAGCACGGACCTGAGCCTGTGGATGCCAGCTACATTCAGACTCCTGCCACACGGCTTACAAGGTGATATTCATAACGTGAATGCTCCCAATTGTACAGCACGGCGCGCTCCTCAAGCGCTGGAAACCAGGCCAGCCCTTTGATTCGCCTCCAGCCTCACAGAGGCTCCATTCAGGGAGCCAACGATTAATTACTGTTTGTACACACTTGTGCGCTGCCATTGAGGCTGCATGCTGTTTGCATCCAAAACTTGGTTAACAACAGCAGAAAGGAATTCATGCATGTAAAACCGTAGACTTCTCTGGTGGGAATGCCTTCTAATGAGATGCATTTTCCTGCTAGAGACTATCACAGCCTAGCTCCCTTTTTATTTCATTATCCTTGACATCTTTAGCCATTGAATAATCAGCTACTTTGGGGGGAAACACTTAATAGCTTTCCTTCTTGAAATGAAATACTCAAAATATGGCAACTGCACTCCAAAGAATGGAAATCAAAGTGATGCATGGCCATTTGATATGCAGTGAAGACTGTGTTATAAACTTGTTCTGCTTTGATGAGCTAATTTGGCTCCAAAAGGGGTCTGAGAGACAGCTTTTGTCCTGTTGAGAAGAGCATGAAAAGGGTGGGGAGGGAGCATGTACATTACATGCATAAAAATGGTTATATTTTCCCAGTGCAACTGCTGCTAGCCTAAAGATTACTTCAGTTCGTTCCCAGTTTTTATAGCACTAGCCCAGGGAGTCTTTGAAGGTTACAATATTATGTTTTTATAATAAGGTTGATTATGACAGAACTTGATGGAGCAGTGAACTTTGTTACCCGAGGGCTGAAGCAAGCAGCCTCATAATGACAGTACTGGTTAATAATGATTATGAAATAGTCTTAACATTCAGGACACAAATGCCGTTTTCCGATAGTATGTTGAAGATACAAAACCATAGAATAAATAGCTCCCACTGAACACACCAGCAGAACTTTTTATCTCTGACTTCCTGAGATGCTTTCTAATGCAAAATAACAAGCTACTCCAAGGTAATGTCTATTGGGACAGCTGTGAAGTATGGATAGGTTTCAGGTTATTCAAAATAATTTGGCCATTGATCTCTGAGTAATATCAACAATTGCCCCATGACCAAAGAGATGCACACCATCTTTACATACCCAAGAGATGCCAATCCTTTCTGCTCACAAGCAAAAAAAAAAATAAATCATTGTGTCTTTGTCTCTCAGGTAAACTGTTCTTCCTAGAGGTCAAAATGTATCAAACCAGCTGATGATGCCATGAGATCATCTGGGATGGAAGGATCCACAGCCAGAACTTGAAGCTGATCCATCCACTCCTTCCCAGCATCACCCATTGCACCTCACTGCACAAATGGCCACATCGATTTACGAGAAACGTCTCACCAGCTGAAATGCACCCAGCCTCAGACTCTGCAGCGAGCACAAAGGAACACGTTTCCCTCGTTGTACCAACTTGCAATCCTATTCCTTCTGCTAACACACTTCAACCTAACCCCTAATAGAAAATCCCTTTCTAGGCTAGATCACAAAAAACGCAATTTGCTGAGATACCTCAGATAGCAACTGCCTTGTTACCAGCTGACATACTGCTGTACGTCAGATTGCACAGACAAGCTGATACAGTCTGTCTGCTTTCATCCCGGAGTGCATCGCTTACACACCTCACATGGGCACCAAGTGCAGGACAGCCCTGGTAGGATGACTTCAAACAGAGATCTTCGTCTTATCCCTGTTGAAGCTGCTTCTGCTTCTACATCAAAGACCAGTAGCTGGAGTCATTAAAAAAAAAAAAAAAAAAGGAAAAAAGCCAAATAACCTATGTATCAATATTTCCAGACAATGTGACATGCTGTGCCTGTAGTTCAGGCAACTGTTTATCAAATTGTTTGATTATAGGTGAGCGCACAACCTCTGAGTGCAAAATTAGAAGTCACTTTATAAAATGAGTCCCTATATTTTGCCTAAAAATATTTAGGACAAGACTAATCAAGAGACTAGCAGTAATTTATGCAGCATATAACCTACCTGGTATTGGCCAATTCTACTTTGCTACAGTGCTAAGTAACAAAATGTCACCCTCTCACAGAGAGTATCTCCTCTACCTTACCTTCTTTATTAGAAATACATTGATTTTTTCAGTCTAGCTCCTCATACGGCTGAGCTATACAGCAGGTGAAGATATGCAGCATAAAAGTTTTCTTAGAACACTTGAGCAAGCTGCACATTTCCAGAATTAATAAAATCACATAGATGGTGGCACAATCCACAAGAAGTCAGGATCTTCTTATTTTAAAGCCATGCAATAATAAAGACATCTGAAGGGAAGTAAGAGAAATGCGGGCAGCTAGAACGCTTGGCAGGTCCCTGCTAATGCATATAGATCCATAAAGAGCATCTGTATAGTATTTCTAATGCATAGTCTCCCTGTGATGAATAGCTAGAATACGACAGGGAAAAGCATTTGCTTGCACTGTCCAAACTTGGTTTGCATTCAACAAAGTGAGAATTGTTTCTGTAGCCTCTTGCAGCCCATCTGGATCTTGGCTACGAAGACAGATATGTGAAGATATTGGTCTAATTATCACCGCCCTATTTCTGGCAACAAGAAGATTGTGAAGAGAGGAGCTTTAAAATGAAAATGCAGAAAATCAAAGTAATTTAAAGCAATTCTCCAAAATAAATGGTAATTGTATCTTAAGATTGCTCACTGAAAAAAACAGAGATCCTTAAAAATACATCCCCAGGTTGCTGGGCTCTTTCTGCACCAGTGTTTCTTTTCTGATCTCAGTGAGTAACTGCAGCATTCCCAAGAGGGAAGTAATGTAAGTTGTTTTACAACTTGAGTACGAGAAAGTAAAAAAATCTCAGGAAAAATCAAACCCAAAAATATTTGCTGTCCTCCCTAGGTCCTAAGTATACAGATCTGGATCTGATGGGTTATAAAAGATGTCACAGAGGTTGCTCAAGGCTGGGGCTTTTTATACACACAGATCAGTCAGATTTAATACACTTACCTAAACCTGGCACCAGAAGAAGACATTACATTGGTGGGATTTTCCTAGAGAGGTCCAAAACGCAGTAGCCATTAGGAGACTAGGTAAACCGGTCTAAGATATCCTTTTGCCCCTAATAGTTTTTTGTCCGGCTGAGGACAGAGGATAGCTTACAGGAAGGCTCAGGGCGACTGGCATCATCAGTCTGCAATTATGTCTCAGTCCCATGAATTAAATAGGTTCTCCATAAATAATGATTTTTGCATATTTTGTAGTACAGCATATACAGTTATTAATTTCAATAAAATAAATGTATCTCTGGGACTAAGACAACTTGGGCTCTGAAAAAGAGTATGAGGGAACCAGAACTTTACTTATTTCTGTATTTGCACATTAACGAGGGATTAAGGGGTGGAGAGAGGCAGAAGACGGAGGGAGCCTTGCTCAGTCTGCCTACTGCTAATGTGTGCAGCCCAGTGAGCACGGGGAGAGGCACCGGCGGATGGTATATATGAAAATAAAATTACTACCCCTCCCGGAGCAAAAGGAAGCACGAAGAGGGAAATGTGCCATATATGTGTGGTCTTTTATTATAAGCTGTATCCTAGAAACACAATCAAGCAAAGACACACTTCATTCACATGGTCCCTGAGCACTTAACTTAGCTGGCTATACAAACTGTGAGGTAGATTATCTGGTCTTCAGAGGCAGAAATGTTATCTTTTTAAATGTATGCAAATGTAATGTAATTGTATGATATTATGGTAGATTATTAGTAACTGCAATAATAACTCATGGGTTCCATATTGCATATGACGAAGTAATGTGCAAATTTCCCAATGATTTTAATTGGAGCAGATTTGCCAGACTCATTTCTTTCTAGAGGGAAACAAAAATGACTTATAAGGTTCTGCAACCACATATATCACTGCGCAAGACAATAAACGATCACTGTAAACATATGAAAACAGAAGATTCTTATCAATTAATCAAATGTAATTATCCAGCCTGGAGTCAGTCGAGGTCACAGAGTTAATATCTACACCTCACTGGGCATTGTTCTGCCAAGAAATTATTTCGATATATTTTGGCTGCCATAAATGTTCGCCATTTGATATTAATACCCCGCATGTGTGAAAATATTCCTCAGGACTTTGATAGAGCAATTTTTTGTGGAAGTATTATATTGGCATGTGTTTGACCCTCTGGCACAACACTAAACAGGAGCTATTTAGTTGCAAGACTAAACTATGCTTACAAACTCTAAGAAACCGCATGGATAATTTGTTTATTTTCTCTGTAAGTAGAAGTTCAAACAATTTCCGTGCTTTTGTGCTTCCATTTGCCCCGAAGGTATTTCATTAATTAGTAATCACATACGCCATAGAACACATTTCTCAAGGAGACGGAACTTTATGACCTACTGGTCTGGAAAAAGACATTACTGTAATACATGCATATAGATTGCAGGTGTATCGCAGCCACTGTAAGTAAGTATGGAAATACAGCCCATTTTCATGCAGGTAAGATGCAACCCTTTACAAGTTCAATTTCTTAAATCAGTACGCAGAGCACCCTCCCAAACCTGACGTTCAGTGCTGCTGGCTCCCTCCCTGCTTAGACCCGGACAGATTCCCCCCGATGGCACGCACCCCCAAGCCTGCCTTCCTGCCGCACGGTGGGGACACAGAGGGCAGGGATGGTGTTTCTTGATGACTTAGAAGAGGCTTTGGGGAGTCAGTAGCAAAACCGGTCTGGGGTAGGGGGATTCCTCTGCGCGTTCATGCAACGCATGCTGCTATAGAATCAAATTATACGGCACGTAACTTAGAAAACCATGGTGCATCCCCATTCAGATCCTCCACCTAGACATAGAGAAAAATGCGGTGGCTTGCTCAGTCTTAAAATAAATCAGTGCCAGTCTGAAACAGTCCATGCTTTTCGACTCACAGTTCCTTTTTCTAGGTATTAGGAGTAGGAGAGGGACATGAAGGAATACTTTATGAATATTGCTCAATCAGGACATATATGAATGACAGAAGCATACGTACTCTTGAATGCAAAATGAGGGTGGAAGGAAAATCCTGACAGCAAAAAAAATAACTGGAGTTTTGCAATAATTTCAGGAGGGGCTGGATTATCTCCACAGTATTTGGCAAAAAGGAAGAAAGCATTTTCAGTTCTCATAGTCCCCATCTGTCTTATATTTCATATAAAGCTTCATCCAAAAATCCTTAAAACAGCATCGTATTTTTTGCCTAATGAAAGTGGCCCAGACCATACACCAAAGTGATATGACTGTAAACAGACTTAATAAAAGGTAAACAGATTGCTTTTTCATTACGCAGTTCTTTGTCATTAGATTGCTCTCTGATGGTAAAACTTAAGTGACCAAAGCCAAGAATGATGACCTTTTTACTTACCAATAGTCCAGAATGACCTGTTCGATTTATTTAATAGCTCATCGCAGGTGCTATAAACAATCTGTCTCTGAAGCAGAAGGCTGATCACTTACTTGTTGAAATAACCTTTTTACAAAGGTAAAAATAAAATCAGTGCTATGTCAGAATTGAAATTTATTGATCTTCTTGCAGAGATGGATCCCTCACAGTCAGAAAGTGTTTCCACTCAAATATGTAAGAGTACTTAAGCTATGGAAGTTGTGTTTAAAAAATGAATAAATAGGCTATGCAGAAGAAGAACAACTTCAAATATGAAAGTTCTTGCTGAGAAAAATGTACTCTTTGCATCCTAATGGGACAGAGATGATTGCATAACGGCACACTTTGCCTATCTCTTATTTTCTATATAGAGTAACTGTAACCTTAACAAAAGATAGATAGATAGATATCTAGAGATAGTTTAAAAGAGCAAACAGCTTTAACACCCAGTAATCCTTTATGCTGTGATTGCATGCACCTGGTTTTGCCTCAATATTGCTTTTCCATGAATTGTGGCTGGCTGGTGATATGAAATGATTGCATGAAGATCACAAACAATTTCCCACAAATATTAGCTTAAATATTTAAATTAAAGGCTTCCAGCTATTTTTGCTCTCTTGATAACTTTCTCTTTAGGAAAGAGATACATTCTTAACTCAAATGAATACAGATGAAGGCAACAGCCTAATAAAATCAAGTTTGTCTTGAAACCGATGTCAAGTTTGCACTGGTTTGCATCAGTTAGCTATGGTATCTAATTACCAGCTAATAGTAGTGAGTTAAGCTAAAATCCCAGCTCCCCTACTATTTTTTAACTGACTTACCCAAAAATTACAAAGGCCTGTCTTCAGAGGGATTTTACTTTGAACTGGAATTAAAGAACACACATTCTGTTTGGGTTTTTATTTTCTTTTAGTGAAAACAAGGCCTTTTTGTTCTTTTCCCATTAAGATCTGAAGGACCAGGCCATGTAAGATGCTGGGAAGATTTCAAAACTGAGCTCTTGAATGCTGGTGGAAAACAAACCACACGCCCTGGTCCACACCAGGGTGGTGGAGGTGGGCAGTACAGCCCTGGGGGCTTGTTCCTTTGGGGAAGGTAAAATAGCCCCTCTGCTATCTCCTCCCCCAGCCAACCTCGGCAGTTGATTACTTTCCATTTAATACCTTAGAACAGCATTGGATTTCTCGTTCTCAGCCTATAAACAGTTCAGAGACAAAGGGAAAACACCTCCCCCCTTTTTTTTTTAATGGACGCTATTTTCTGGTTGATAGTAATTTTTGTTAATATGCACAAATTGCTCCAAAATGCTTTGTTCTCTTCCACATGTAACAATGTGTGCCTATTGTTGCCACTTTCTTTTTTCCTTTTTCCTGGTACAAAAGTAATAATCATGCTCCGGTATAGCAGGACTCCAAAGAAAACCTCACTACAAGCATATACTTATGTTCAACCACGGGCAGCATCATTTCTGAACTCACACAGGCTGAGGTCTAGGAGCAGAAACAAATGCGATTCGAAGCATCTTCACCCAAGCCATCCCAACGCTGAGCAACTCAGAGCAGCAGTACCCGGAGCAATTCTCTGCCTGGCTGGTGCTACTTACAGGGAGCAGGAAAAGAGAGGTCATCCACATAGGAAAGCATGAATATGAACTCTTAGCAGCTCCAGCTTTTGAGTCAAAGCCCAATCTTCCCCTCTTTTGGTTGAGGCACGTGCAGCTGAGAAAAGATGTTGTTGGGTTGTTTTGGTTTTTTTTCAAGGGCCAGGAAAAAAAAAAAGAAAATGTGCCAAAGGTTCATGTTTTACTTAAAGCTGCAGTCGAGTCTTCACAAAGAAAATCTGTGCACTTTTTATTTCTGGTTCAGAGGATTTACATGCTCTTTCTAATGATCTGGGCCTTCAGCAGTGGGTAATGCTTCCCAGTCCCCAGCTTAGTGCTCATGCAAAATTGAAGCACTTTTGAGGCAGTTTAGAGCCTACACATGAATCTCAATGTGCAGGCAAAAAGGAATAATGGTTGTTTAGCACTTCACTGGAAGAAGCCGAGGAAATTATGAAAAAAAAAATAAAAAAAATCTATTGAACTTCAAACATCTGGGAAGCCAACCGAGAACATCTGAATTTTGAACAGCATGTTTACATTCCCTTTGCACAGTGGAGGGGGGCAGGGAAATCAGCAGTAAATGGCGTTTCATGTAAATTTTTATATAAAAATATACACCAAGGTGTTTATGTTATTGACTTACTGACACATACATGTGTATATATATATATATAAAATATGTATCTGTACATGTACTTATGTACCACACCCACTCTCCGTGGTTTTGAGAAGCAGAGGCAACGTGAAAACGCCTTATTTCTGAGAACTTGATGCAATGACACAGTTCAGTGACTGGTGCAGCTATTGTGGGAACAAGGACAGTCGCAACGTGACACAAGGGGTCACTCGGGAGCCTTCCTCAGCAGTTGTTTTCCTTTTTTTTTTTTTTTTAGTCCACACTGTGCAGGAACAGCAGGTTGGGGGAGAAGTGTAAAAGCCCCATTGTTTTTTTGCTGTCGTTGTTCTGCATGCTAGGGATGCCATTTCACAGCCGACTTAGGTATCTTGGAAAAAAAAATAAAATAAAAGGAAAAAAGAAAAAAGGCAAGCAGCTGCTTTCAAAGCAGCTTTGTCCAGCGTGCTGTCAAGTGAAGTAACTTTCACCAGACAGAGATGCAGCTCTGGGAATTTACTGTCTGCTCCCCCATCCAGCGCAGTTTTAGGGCTGAGCCAGGGCAGCAGTCAAAACACTGGCTCTTGAACACCATGAGATTTTTCTTAGTTTGTAGCAAATAAAAGAATCATCGCAGGAAGGGGTATGAAAAGGCAGCCTGGTGGTCGCAGAAGTCATTTGGTATGTACATGTTCCTGGGTACAGCACAGCTCACGATCCCTGCCCGCTACAGCGAGGCACCAGGGATGCGAGCAAGTTGCTCTGCAGATCCATGCGACTTTGACATGAAAAAAAGACCTTTTTCATTATGTAAGTAAATGCTGTCAATAGTATCTTTGTAATTCTGGCTGCCTTTTTTTTTTTTTTTTTTTTTTTTTTTCTGGACACGCACTCTGACTGAATTCCAATACTGGTTTCCATCTTAGTTGAAGAATAAAAAGATTAAAACTAAACCCCAAAGCCAGCCTGATCCACTTGTAGGCATCGCTATTCTTCAGGCCTGGCAATCCTTACACCTGTTCAGAGGAGGGCACGGCAACCAACCTGGGTGCAGTGTCAGCACTCATTACAGAAATATCATTATACAAGTCACTGGGAAGCCAAAAGCAGCAATCAACCAACCAAGATTGTCTCTAAAATCAAAACCTGGGAGCAAATAATAGAAGAGGCTGCAAAGGCCTAAAGATCAGTATTCAGGGGGAAGAAGAGACACAGAACAGTCTGACAAAAGACTCCCTTTCTGCTCTCACAATCAAAATATGAAGAGAGATGAGAAGTTATGAGGAATTGTAAAGGCATTCCATCAAAACGTGATGAGAAAGAGCTGTACATAACCTTGCCAGTGAATGGCAGTCCTGCTGGTACCTACCACATCACGCTGCTCAATTATGTACGAATCAGGAATGCATGGGAATGACAAAATGAATGCAGGCGGTGAACCCACAAAGGCAGCAAAAAATTAGATCCTGTACGGGTCAGAGCTGCATGTGACAGTCACCTCTCTTTCCCTTACACGTTAGCGATGATTTGGTACCCTACCCACACAGTGAATAAAGCCTCACTAAATCTATGTGCAACGATTTTTTAAAAAAAGAAGGATTTCTCCAGTCTAGTTTTAAGCAATAGGAATTCTTCTACCTCTCTTCAGAGAATGATTTCACTGTCTAACGAGCTAACAGAGAAAAAAGTAGAAGATACTACTCAGGTAACTGGGAGACAAGCTTACACAGACTTCAAGGGACTCAAGACAAGAACACTTCAACGTCTTGCACAGTCATCAAGACCCTAACACCTCTAAACAGGGTTAGACTACATTTCCAATCACTGCATCAGACTATAACTTGTTCTCAACAAAGAAAAAGTAAACATTTCCCTGAATATTTTCAGGGATTTTTGCAAAGAAACCATAGACCTATTAGTCCTACTCATTCTCATATTTGATTAACTGAACCCCTTACATTTATAGGATGCAAGTGTTCCTGCCCTTGCACTGCCGGGGTGCTACTGACTGTAGCACTTTTATTACAGCACACAAGAACTTGGCTTTGCTGTTCTCTTCTGCCATTCCTCTATCTAGAAAACAATTGTTTTCCATTTCGGCCAGCAGACGTAAGATGGAGACTAACCTTTGGGACTCTCTTCCAAACCAACTTGACATTTATTGGCCTTTCAGGCACCAGACCACCCTCATTGTAGGGGCTCTGGATCCCACACAAAGGGCGTTTGGCTCTAAAGGAGCCAGGGGACATGGATGGAAAAAGGAAGCACTGCTGTTCAAAGCTGTGGCTAGTCTGAAGCTGTGGTGGGTGGACTGATGTCTGAAGATGTCTTTTGGGGAATTAATGGGATTACGAGTGTGTAACAAAGGGTTTAATGAAGGAAAAACTTGGAGGGAGATAAGGTGTGGGCTGGAAATATTCAGAGTGGTATCCTCAAACGCTTCAGATGAATGCACTAAGCATCTATATTCCTCCTATTATTATTTTAAATAACTTTATTTCCTGTCTCATATTTGTTTTTCTAGAAGCCCACAGGAAACCTTCAGGACAATTAGGCGAACAGCTGCAGATAGGAAGTTAATGCTTCAATAAGAAATGAATAAATATCCTAAAGCTTTTATCTTTTGGTCCCCAAGCACTTTGCAGAGGTAAATAATAGACGTTGAGTCATTTGCATGCAGATACATGGTGAATCCACAGAAAATGTGGAACAGGCAAATGACCCTTCCCATGGACCCATCTTTACTCACAGGAAGAGTGAGCAGGATTAACTTGCAGGAAGAGTAGCTCCCTCTAGACCCCCCTGTTAGCATCCCTGAACATCATGAAGGTGTTGAGCAAGTGCTGAGGCTGGAAGAGCCCAGCTCAGTCAGCTTGGCCATGAGGGCAGAGGGTTCACGAGGGCCATGGCTGCTGTCTGTAAAGGTGATGGGGCATGCATCCCCCTGGGGCAAAAGAGCTGCTAGAAAGGACAGCGTTAGCAGAACAGGCTGGTGTCAATGGCTGTGAACATACAAAGAAGGTGTCTACATGTAAGAGCTAGAAGTGGCCTTCCACAAAGACTTATAGGGACAAAACCCCCACATACAACATGTTGATCAAAGAAGAAATTAATGATATGTTAATATATGTTTCATAAGTGTGCTATACGCAGTGAATACTGTACTCAGTGGTGTCTAAACTCAAAAACCCCAGAGTCTTTTGCAGGCTTCTATACAAAAAAATAATCTTCCTGGGTTTGGGAGGTGGTTTTGTATTGCCTATAATCAGATTTCCCTCCAGAGGCAAATACCTGGCCCAGTGCTCTTACTCTGTTTATAAAAAGATTATTTCCCTTCTTTGGGTCAGGACTGACCTCAGTGATTTCTCCACTCACTTCCACAAAAATGAACACCATTTTGAGTTTATATCCTAGAGCATGGTGATTCTCTGCCTCTGCATATGTGTTGCTTCTGAAGTTTCCAAACAGGGTCTTTTTCTTTTGAAGTATACTAATTACTCAAGACATAACTCGAAAATTTGCCTGCTTGCAAAAAATGTCTGCAGCAGCTTTACTGTTGGGTATTCCCTAGATCTGGGCGTGCTGGGGACCATGTTCCCAGCAGCTGATTTTGAAGAATCAAGCTGCAAGAAGAGAGAATTTCTCTTGCAGTGGTGATGGGCATGAGGCTCCTCTTCCCCAGCAGAGTTGACCACCAGGCCACGGGGAGTTAAAGGCAGAGAGAAGAAGGCCCAAGTGACATCTAAAATGGCAGCAACCTAAATGTCAAATAGGTGAAAATTGTGGGCTCGTTCATATACTTTTATGCAAGTAAACAGCCTGTATTTCCCCAGAGAATTCCAGTTCTTTGGACAGAGTTGTCTGCTCCCTTCTGCACCAGCTGCAGCCTTTCAGACCATACATATAAACACGTTTCACTTAGAGCATCCCCCCCCAAAGAGTGGACAGACTTCAAATTACTAAAGAAAATGGACTGTAGTATCAATTCTAACCCATATCTCAAAACTATTAATAGAAGCATTTGGGAAGAGATACACAGACACATTTTTAAATTTCCTTGAAATGAGTTGGATTAAGGCAGAGTATTGAAGGAGCAGAGCTAAAAATTGGCAATATGTTGCTGAGAAATAATTATTTTGAATTGGGGTGCTTGATGTTTGTAATGGATTTGATCCAATGATAAACGGAAAATAAAATGACTTGTGACAACAGTGGAATGAAAACAATCCTTATTTATGATATGTGGCTACCCATACTAACATAACCCCAAGGTATTCTACCCCAGAGAGTCAAAATATTGCAGGCTAAGTATAACTGCAGCATTTAGCATCACTTGTCATCTTAGTGAAGTTAATAGGAAAACTGACCACATTTGTTCAGAAAAATGGCTTTTTTCTTATCTTTTGGACTCTTGAAAAATAATACAGAGAATTAGGAGGCTACAGCAGGTCAAGAAGCAGCAAAAAGAGATTATGGAAGAAAAATGTGCAGAGAGGGAAAAGAGCATTAATGAAAGGAAAATCTGTGGGTCACAGAAAAGACGTAAAATGGTACCTCTCTGCACTCTTCTCCCTGAGCTGTGCCTACATGGAGGTGAGGGGCACCTGAATTTCATATTTGGGCTCCCAAATTGAGTTCTTTAACACTGGTATTCAAAGATGTGCTGCATTTAAAAAGTAACAATAGTTTTTCTTATTTATAAAAAATACTAAGACAAATGAGCACAGCTGCTCAAAATGAGAGGCTACATGATAATCTTTGCTGTATCATCAGAAGTTCCACCTTAAACAACATCCCAACAAGTTGATGGGGCTTTTTTCATTAGGGCAATGCAACCTTCCAAAATGTGGCGTCAAAAACCCACCAAAATAAGTGGTTTTCATGAGATGTACGCACAGAGAGGAAGATAAAGCAATAGAGCACTGTGCGCTGGAAGTGATTTTTCTGCCTCTATACATGGAGCCAGAAGAGCAGAGACAGTTGCTGTGGAGGTTTCCCCACTGCTGTCTTGGCCGCAGCATCTTGTAAGAGCTGTTTTAAAAGCAAAGGGGCAGACGTCAATCTTTGATCTTTCTGTTGAGAGGGTGATCTATTAAAGACTTATCTAGCCGGGTACCTACTCCCTCGACAGGCTGCCAAACCCATTGCTTAAGATAACAACCTCCTATTTGCCAGATCAATGCTGACCCTACATCAAAAGCTTAGCCTCCTTTCATCAAATCTGCAAGTCATCCAAAAATACTTTATTAATGGGGAAAGGTAATGGTGGGAGGTAAGCATGGGAATCACAGCGGTGGCTGTGTAAAGAAACTGAAACAAAGTCTGAGATTTCTGTCTGAAAAGAAGAGCATATTCATCCACCTCAGTGCAGTTCAATAAATCTGCTTAATCAGATGAAAATCTTAACTCTGAGCCAGATTCTAACTCTACCTTTTTTGTTGATTTGTGGGGAGGCAGAGAGTTGAAGGGACAGCTCAAGGGAAAGTCCTCAGAACCACCTGTCCTCCATGCTGAAGGCTGGGTGGCACCAGAGATGCTCTTGGGAGACATTAGGTCTTTTGAGAGCCTGTTTCTGAAGGCAGGACATGGGAAACAGGATTAGTGACTTCACCTGCCCCTTAACAGAGCCTCCCTCGGCATGTCTTTCCTCTGAGATTGCACAGATAAGCCTGTTCATTTTGCATTAGCTGGGCCCTCAGGCCAGGCTCAAGAGCCCTTACTCTGTCTTGCTGCTATTTGGGAACACAGAGGAGGTCATCAGCAAACTCCCTGAGCCCTGCTCTTCCCATGTATCCCCAGTAAAAGAAGACAGAAAGTGTAGGCAAATAATAATGCCAGCTGAATTGCCCAATATGTCTATTTAATTAGCACTTAGAAGAGTCCCAAATGTTGTTTTCTCCTTGCTTGAAGGAGAGAGAAGAAGAACATGTCACTGGCATTGCAGAGGGCAAGAGGGGTTTTATAGATCATTTTACCTTAATAGTCATGGACAACCATTACAATGCATATCCAAATTGAAAAGACAAAACCAAGGTCCCTGTAGTACTGATTTTTCTCTGTTGTACATCACTGGGATGTGGGGTTTGATTTAGCAGCATTTAAACCCTCTAGACAAATGAAAGGGGATTTTCTATACATCCACGACTCTCTCACCACTGTGGAATTGGGGTGCGTGTGTCTGAAAATATTTCTCCATAAAAAAGCACATATGCAAAATAAAATCTTTTGCCATAGTAGTTTTCAGAGGTACAGTGATTTGGAAAATGTGCACAAATTGCCCTAACAATTACTGGTGCTATTGAGCTTCCTGCCCTGTGACAATGGAACTTTTTTGCCTGCAAAAGCATCAGTTCTGCAGTGTTCCCTCTACTTTTGTTGCTGTTATCTTTTACGACAGTCAGCCATAAAATCATATGTGTTCCCTCAAAACAACTTTCATCTTTGTTTTTTAAAACCAGTGTTCTTATTCTTTACATATATTTTTCCACATTAATGGGAAAATATTCTAGTAAAGACATAAAAAAAGACCATGCCCTGCCTTGTATTTCAAGTACATAGGAAATGAAAGAGTCAAAGATGTGCACTAAAGATTTTCAAAGCACCCATTTGATTTCTTTATGAAAATGCTTAGGTTTTTCCATAAAGAAGAAAAATTCCAGTGAGTCTGAGGATTAAAAACCAGGATGTAATGAACTTCTGTGTAAAGCTGCTGGCTTCTCAGACTTGATCACTGGATT
>VXBL01005104.1:0-70170 GCA_013400195.1 Aramus guarauna | reverse complement strand
TTTTTTCTTTTTCCTTTCCCTTGCTAACCTACTGTAGTTCTCCTTCATTCAGGCTCTATGGAGCAGGCAGAAAAGTGCAATGGAATAACAGCCAGGTACTTGCTCTGGATCAATACACTGCTCTAAACTGTGCCCAGGTGTGCTTTCTTGTTTCTTGCTGGAAGTTGATTAAACTACTCCTTTTTTTCCTCAAATCTCCCCAAGAAAACATGATTCTAGAAACAACCCAATTGCTCTTCGGCACTTTGGGTTCTTGGTCTGTGACTATGATACAACCTACAGTGCAACCACTGGGAATCTGTGCCACTGGGGAGGTGAACAGGGAGTAGACCTGGCTGAGAAAGAAACTCCATTTTGTTTGTGCACGGTTATCCTGATTTTTTTGTTTGTTTGTTTCAACCTCAGTCCAGGTGCTCTACAATCATGTTTTACTAACTGACCTGGACGCAGACACCACCTCTGTGCTATGACAGCTAATGTTCAGCAACACCAGGTACAGAATTCACAGCTGTATTAAGAGTAAAGAAAAGTAGCTGCTATATGAAATAGCTGCTAGATTACAATGGTGGGCTTGATATTAACGCATTTTAATTCTCATCCCTCCATGAGATAACACAAACTCACCAGAGGTTTCATCTACTCTCTCATCCACCACATGGTCCTTCTGATGAACCCATTCACTGTTGCACTTAAAATAGATCTGCGTGGCAGGGCTCGCTTTGCAGTACAGGTTCACAGGCTTGTTCTTCACAATGTAAGCCTCTTCGGGTTCAATGAGGAAGTGGGGTAATGGCTCTGGAGGATCAGATGGAAAAGTTTCTGGAAGTTCATGAAAAAAATCATCATCTGTAGAGAAGAGACAAAAAGGACAAATGAAACAACCAAGATTCAGCTGGAAAGCACTTACAAACACTTTCTGAAAATTTCAAATGGAGCATACTTTTCAAATAAAATGTTATCTTAGGAGCATTCCTAGACTGAGGCTTATATGCAGTTCTGTTTTCAGACTAGAAGAAATTGTTCTTTACATCCTGAGCTCTCTTCCCTCTGTGTGATGTGACAGAGATGCGCACATTCACGTGTTTGGGAAGAGTCCTTTGCTATCATCGCCGGCAATACTAGCAATAAAGCATTATGTTAGCGCTTGGGAGAGTTGCCTGCAAAACCGTAAAAAGAAATAATAGAAACTTTTGGAGGCTTCAAGGTCATACTTTTCAATAGTGACTTATCACACTGGTTAATCAAGTGCATGCACGTAGCTAGTATTGGCTGAGGCTGGTACAAATGGGAAATAGCATCTTTCATTTCAGATGAGCAATTTGAAATCTGCTCTAAGGGCAAAAGACTAAATGCAAGTCCAGTCTGCGCCTCTTTGTTTATACTCTGCCTCTCTCGGTAAGACTGGTAATGAAAATGCCAAGCTACACTTTATTTACTTCATTTGTAGCACACTGGTCTGTGCAGTCGTCACTACAGAGAGGACTCAGGAGCTGGGACATGGGGCAGAGCAGCTGTGAGATGATGTTTTGGGCCAATGTGGATGCATGTTATTGACGTAAGGAACCTCTGCACTGCTCTGGTGCTCCTGGTAATGAACACAGTTGATGTAAGAAGTATGGAGAAGAAGGAAAAGAATCCAACGCACAGGAGGCAACACTGAAAACACCTGACACACATACTTTCCTTTCTTTCTCCCTCTCTCTTCACAAATCTCCCACTACAAACCCTCAGCCCCTTTCTGCAGAGGAAGTCTTATACATCAGAAACCACCAACTCAGCAGAGATTAACCCTCTTCCCATCCACCTCCCCACCTGCCGTCAGCGCACAAGAACATCCAAGAGGCGCCCAGCAGCAAAGGGGTAGGAGGCACCAACCGCTGCCAGATCCACCAGCAGCAAGCTGACAGTCCTGACGGCCTTATTCAATCTCCTCCTTTCTGCCTCTGAAGCAGTTATCACTATACACAGTGACGGATGCTGCTGCTGATCAATAAAACACCACAGAACATCAAACTAAAAATACTGTGGAAGGCTGGCTATCTTCTCCCTGCCAGTCTTCATGAAGATGAAATGTCAGACGGCTACCGCTCTGTACCTGAGACATGCCTGTGCAGGCTGTGTCCAGAATTACAAGGGGCATGAAAGGCTCTCCCTCCAGCTACTGCTTTTGCAGAAAGACAAGAAAGAACAGGAACAGATGTGTGAGACAGGGGGAGAAGGTAATATGGTACCCATCCATGTAGATATATAGAGGTAGACTGTACGTCTTTATCAGTGATGGGAATCCTTTACACAGCAAAAGATTCTGTGAACCTCTTGAATTATTTATGAAGAGAACATATGTTCACCGATTTTATTTTTTTTTTTGGGGGGGGGGGTTGTTTTTTGTTTTCTTCCCCTTCATATTAATTTAAAAATACTCCTGCCCTTTTGGGTGTCTCATTTTACAAAGAGTAACAGGCCTGACTCACTACTCCGTCACTCTCTGAGAGTTAATAGCACTGTTCAATGATAGAAGAAAGAGGTCACTAAATAAGGCCTGACATTTTTCTAGCAAAGGGAAAATCTGTGACATACTATAACAATTTCATTTCCATCTCCAACTAATCATCTCTGAATACTCAAATTTAATTTTTATCACTTTCCCATCCTTTTTTTTTTTCCTGCAGTTTCCTTTTCACTCTGACAACACCAGCCTCCTTTTACTGCAATCTCATTTCCTCTCCCCATTAGGTATTTCTTCTTTGGTCCATTTTGATCCCCATTTTTTTCCAAAGAGAAGGATGATTTACAATAAGTTAATGGGAGTCCACATTTAGTTTCATGACAACAAAGCGTGTTTGAACCAAAGCAAGAGGCTTTTCAGCATTCCTCATCTCCTTCTATCCATGCAACCGCTTGCTCACCCCTCACCCTCCCAGGGCAATGGAGGGGAGAATGGAGAAAAAAAACCTCATAGGCTGAGATAAAGAACATTTATTAAGATAGCAAAGGAAGATAATACTAACACCAATACTAATACTAGTATATACATCCAGTGATGCACAAATGCAATTGCTCACTACATGTTGAAAAAAAACCCAATGCCCAGTCTGTTTCTGCAAAACCTGCCTCCCGGCCAGCTTCCCCAGTCATATACGGAGCATGACATTCCCTGACAGGGAATATCCCTTTGGCCAGCCTAGGCCAGCTGTCCTGGCTGTGCTGTCCCAGCTTCTTCTGCACCTGGCAGGGCGTGGGGAGCCGAAAAATCCTTGACTTCGTGTAGACACTGCAATTACCTCCCAACAACTAAAACATCAGTGTGTTATCAACATTATCCTCATACTAAATCCAACCTGCAGCATATACCAGCTACTAGAAACAAAATTAACTCTACCCCAGCTGAAACCAGGACACTCCCTGTCTTCCCCACTCCTTTCCTCTCCCTCTCCCTCTCACACACGCAGCTCCATAGACATCCACAACACAGAAACATTAGAGATGAATCATTTCCCCTGAATTGGCACAGGACGTATCTTTTTCTTCTGGTCATTTAATTGCAAATCAGTGAGCAGACAGATGGAAACTAACAAAGCACACATATGTTTTATAATTAAACAAGTATTGCTTCACTAATTTCTGGTGACTGGTAGAACAAATGTATTTATTTTCACCACTAGATTTCTGCATATTATCAAAGACAATACTTACGCTGCCTGACCAATTATCTGCATCTTATCAGAGATGTAACTAGAAACTCTAAAAGGAGAGATCAGCAAGCTGCAGAAAAGAAAAAAGGTGGGTTTTAAAATTATTTCTTTAATCAGCAGGGAGAATGTGTGCAGGCTATTGCTTTCCCTCCTGAAAGTAACTGCTTCTAAAGTTTAAATATTATTTTTATTTTAAAGCAGATTCACAGTACTGCCCAGTACATGACAACCTCATCTTATGTTTCGCTTGTGGCAATAGCTGTTTCTCTCCACCAGCCAGGCATCCCGCAGTCAGGTACAAGCTAGCTTTCTTACTGGCTTAAGCAATTATAAAGCCCGGCTTTACTTTTCCACACTCTTTCTCATTGCTATCCAGAGGCATCTGAACCACTCTTAAATGAGGGATATTGTACTGAATTTATGTGGCAAGGTTTTGGTAGCAGGGGGGCTACAGGGGTGGCTTCTGTGAGAAGCTGCGAGAAGCTTCCCCTGTGTCTGACAGAGCCAATGCCAGCCGGCTCCAAGATGGACCCACCACTCGCCAAGGCCGGGACCATCAGCCATGGTGGCAGCACCTCTGGGATAACAGAGTTAAGAAGGGAAAAATACTACCTGTGTAACAGCAATTGTAGCCAGAGAGAGGAGTGAGAATACGTGAGAGGAACAGCCCTGCAGACACCAAAGAAGGAGGGGGAGGAGGTGCTGGAGCAGAGATTCCCCTGCAGCCCATGGAGAAGACCATGGTGAGGCAGGCTGTCCCTCTGCAACCCATGGAGGTTGACGGTGGAGCAGATATCCCTCAGCAGCCCGTGTCAGAGCAGATGGATGCCCCCAAAGGAGGCTGTGACCCTGGTGGGAAGCCCGTGCTGCAGCAGGCTCCTGGCAGGACCTGTGGGCCCATGGAGAGAGGAGCCCACACCAGAGCAGGTTTTCTGGCAGGATTTGTGACCCTGTGGGGGACCCATGCTGGAGCAGTCTGACCCTGGAGGATTGCACCCCATGGAAAGGACCCATGCTGGAGCAGCTCGTGAGGAACTGCAGCCCGTGGGAAGGACTCACGTTGGAGAGGTTTGTGGAGGACTGTCTCCCATGGGAGGGACCCCAGGCTGGAGCAGGGGCAGAGTGTGAGGAGTCCTCCCCCTGAGGAGGAAGGAGCGGCAGAGACAACCTGTGATGAACTGCCCACAACCCCCATTCCCTGTACCCCTGTGCTGCTGGGGGGGAGGAGGCAGAGAAAATTGGAGTGAAGTTGAGCCCAGGAAGAAGGGAGGGCTGGGGAGAAAGTGTTTCTTAAGATTTGGTTTTATTTCTCATTACTCAAATCTGATTTGATTGATAATGAATGAAACTAATTTTCCCCAATCCAGTCAGTTTTGCCTGTGACCGTAATTGCGGAGTGATCTCCCTGCCCTTATCTCGACCCACGAGCCTTTCGTTATATTTCCTCTCCCCCACCCAGCTGAGGAGGGCAGTGACAGAGCGGCTTTGGGGGGGCCTGGCCTCCAGCCAGGGTCAACCCACCACAGATACAGGTGGAAACCACCCATAAACTGTCACAGAAGCAGGGTGCACAGAAGCTGCCTTGTCCCCACAAACTGGCAATTAAAATCTGCACTTTTAGAATAAATTTAAGATAAAGGCTAAGACAGATTTTTTTGCTTGTGGAACTGCAGAATGTTCATTCAGTCCCTGCCCTCATACTGTTGCCATTAGTAGCAGCACTGGTATTATTTTTTTTATAGAGCAGATTCTTAAGAGGAGCATCCAGAATATGACCACGACTGAGTTTTTCTGTGCTTGGCAGAAAAACCCCCGATCACACCGCAAAGCTAGTCCTACCCCCATTAGCATTCAGGGCCCCTCGCTCCCGCTGTTCACTGCTGAAAGATAACAGGCGGTTTTATCAGCCGGTGTGAATGGCGGCAGGCAGTCGCTTGGCCTTCCCCTGCGTTCCCCAAAGAGATGGGCTCGGCTGCTGCGGGGAGGCAAACCACCCTCCCCAGCCGCCACCGGCCGAAGCCGCAGGATGGTGGTTTACAGGTGGACGGGGTGCCAGGCTGCGGTACTTGCCTCTCAGGATGAGAGTTGAGGTAGAAGAACCTTAAATCCCCTGGCGATGGCGTGCCCATTACAACAGGCACAGCTGCGGCAGGGCTTAGGACAGTCAGATGCTGCTGCTGATTTGGGACAGGGTTTTGAATCATCAACCTTAACACACATCTTGAGTCCAAGTCTTGCATTTCATTTTTTTTAATTGCACTGATACACTGTTATGCTTTCATTGTAATGCTTGTGTTATGAGAACATAATTATAACCGCAGTGTAATTATATAACTAAATATTCTTAAAACCCCAACATGGATATTTACCTCTGAAAACATTGATATAGGACGTTTGACTGTTAAGAGTTTTTGCAACTCTCTACAAAATGAACTTTTGGTAAAACTGAAGCAATCTCACAAATCTGTGTTTTCACAAAGCCACAGTTTCTAACAACCTAATAAACCCTTCCATAAAAGTTTCTCCTGACCAGCTCTAGTTAAACACAGGCCATTCCTCTGGCCATACAAAGGCCAAACTCCGACTTGGGTTTTTCAGGGATCACTGCGTGATAACCACGTGGCCTGCTGGGGCTGTTTCTATAGCTTGGATGGCGGATGTCTACCATTGTGAGCTCCATCGCTACATGAGGGGATAAATCTTGCCTGAGACTTTGATCTGAATCTTCCTGATGGTTTTCACTGGTTATTTAAAATGTTCATCTCCTGACGGCACAACAAAGCAGCAAACTTTATGTGTCTCTTATTTAACTCTCCTAAGGTCTCAGACATTTTTTTTTTTCCTGTCTGGAGGAAAAAAGCTAATTAAACCATTTGGGAGTGATCTGGGAGTGTAGACACAAACACACACTAAAAATGCACGTACTTGATTTCCAATTGTTATGTCAATGTCATATGTAGCAAGTTCCCCTTACAACCTTGATCAAACGCAAATACGAGGCACACATCGTTCTCCCTTGTTGTAACAAATCCCCTTCTGTGCTCAGTAACTTTGAGCTGCAAGTTTACTTCTGCAGTATGTCACATTCATCTTTATTTTCACATAATAAAGTGTACAGCCCATCTGTTGTTATTGACTGATTTATATTAGCAAGACAAAAGACCTGATTAATGGTACTGCTAAACTGGTTTCAGTCATGCAATTCATTCATATTAAGGAAATAAATTTTAAAAAGCCATTTTAATCTATAAACTTAATTTGGAATTTTTATTTTAGTTGCTGGCCTGAATACAGCTACACTCTTTTATTTACCTTCACTAGTGTCTGACAACTATGTTTTTTTAAATGCAAGTCAAATGCAAAATCTATAGGAACAGGTGAAGTGTCACTGAAATCAGCATTGATAGAAGGTGGCATGGAGTGTCACTAGTAGCAATTTTAGTTTAATTTTAGTTAAATTTTCTTTTAAAACAAAGCTTTGCTTAAGCCAGGAACCTTTTGATGTTAGGAAAGGTCTATTCTTTTCATGCATTTGTTTGTAAAACTGTATATATTATAGCTCTTCATGCATAACAAGATAAAAGGAGATTTTATGGTATACTTCCCTTTTTATGGACTAGTGTCCCCACTCTAATCTGTGGCAGGAAAATATTGTGCTCCGTACACCAATCTATTCATCTCTAGATGACTAGTTTTATTACTATATATCAAGCTTTAATTCTCATCAACCGGCATATAACTCACTATATTTCTGAACTGCGAGACTTAAACTATTATTGCTTAGATCATAATATATTGGACCATTATCTCTTTGTGCAAGACCTGAAGCAAATTCTTCTCAAATGGAATTTACTTCAGAATGATTCAAGAGCAATTTAAAATGAATGGCTGCAAAGCTAATTCCATTTGCATTTGGATGCCCATCACTCGGCAAGATCATTCCCCACGCGTTGCAAGAAAGGCAGCTGGAGTTAACTGTATGGATGGGATTTCTGTTCAGTTTTTTAATGTTATGATTAAAAAGCTTTCTAGAGCAACAAGTACTGTTTACTCTGAAATTAACAGCAGGTGCTAGCTCGGTAAGGCAGCTTATCAGGATGGAGGCAAGGGTTTAGTTTACAGCGCGCACATATTCAGGAAGGGAAAATGGCTCAGCTGGAAGTCCTTTGGTCGCAGGGTCTTCTGTCCTCCTAGGAAGGGCACGTGGTATCACGGTGCCACCAAACGGGAAGCAAGGAAGCAAAAAATCCTGTATGCCACGTAGCCTGCCTCCACCTTCGAGCCCTGTAACACCAGTGGAGTGCTTTCTCAGCACTCATCCTCTGCCTGCCCTACCTCCAGCTGATTGCAAGGTGAACGTGCAATAAGGCAATCACACGTTATTCTTCAGCATCTCTCAAAAGTGGAAGATTTCGCCAAATAGCCCAGGAAGACTGCAATTTTATAACAGCATAATATTTGGCCAGCCTGGGAGGCTGGCATCCGCTTGCTTGTAGCTGAATTCACTGCAGGCCTTTATGTGCTTAAAGACGAGGCTTGGTTTTGTGGCAGCCCACAAACCAGATGCTTGCTAAACCTTCCTGAGCTCTCAGGGGAGTAAGGTCAAGGGAATTTCAGACTCAAATTTACTGAGGACCTACAAAATGAAATGTTCTTTTCAGCACAGAAAGCAGAGTGCAGGCATGGTCTGGGAAAAGCGATAGAGAAATCGATAGGGCATGCAATATTCATCTTTTTTGGGTGACTTCAGTGCAGAAACAGAATAAATAAAGACTGTAAAGAGGAATGAACTTCCCCTGCACCTGCAATGGCTTGGTGAAGACCCTCCTAGCAGCTCTCAGCTTAACAACACATTCCCAGGAGGTTAAACGTAAGCTTTGCATGCACTTAGAGAATGAGGAACACATCCACTGAGTGGCTGCCTGCTGGGCAAAGGTCTCCCCTCCAAACACACACATCAAACAAAAGCTGAACACGTCCTTTCCTGTTCTCCTGTACTCCTACCAAAGAAACAACTTCCACGGAGGCATTGGACACGATACATGATCCACTGTCAGCCACAGGCGCCAACCTGGAACCCTTTCCAAAACCCAGACGACAGGCAGCTAAGATATCTGAAATACTGGATTTTTGGTTCAACTAAAAAGTTCAGGAAGGAGGTTTCTGTTATTCAAGGACAAGCCTACTACACTGGACATCCCAAATAAATAGGCTACCAAAGGCCTAACACAGTAATCCTGTTCTTGATGCCCCTTTCTCAGAAAGGAGCAAAAGAGAAGAAAATGCCATGCTTTCCCTTGCAACAGCAGTGCACAGCCCAGCATTAGATGGGGTGCCTGCTAAGGCTGGGAGCTGTGGTTCAAAAGCAGGGACGTTTCACAGCCGCAGAAGCCAAACAAGCAGCTGCTGGTGCTCCCCGCTCCGCAGGCAGCACCTGTTGTGTGCTTCTCTCCGTGCTCCTATTTCATGTGAATGCTGCACGGTCAGATATAAAAACAACGGCAGAGGAAGATGCAAGTCAACAGCTGTCAGTTGGCCATGGCCAATGTGGACATGGTACAACCACATTACCTACAGCGACCAGCTTGTGCTCCATTTCCCCTGCTTTGATAGCACCATCTCGTTTTTCCTCTCAGGTCAATGGCAGGAATATATTTTGCCTGGCTTACCCTGGTAAACTGCACTGCTCGTAATCAACAGTTCCAGTGGAGACAGATCTGATTTGCGTCAGAGTAAGGAAAAAGAGAATCAGGTCTAGACAAGGAAAATACTGACTGCACCAGCTTTATAAAGTGGCTTGCAAGTATTACTGTCTGGGGAAAAGGCATCTTCCCCCAGTTCATTTAATTCATAATTATAATTAAAGTTTCTGCTTCTCTTGAAGCTAATGGAAATTTTATCATCAATCAGATCAGAGGCAAACCAAAGACAAACCATGTGTCTTCAAAATGATTCTCACAGCCCTCTGAGAGACATATTTCTTTTTACATCCCATTGTGAATCCAAGACAAAAAATTGCAGGTATATACAAAGACACGACACTTAAGGTTCTGTATGCAGAACTTTACCATTGCCCTGAGACAAAGTCTGTCAGACTACCAGCTGCTGCCTAAATATGCAAGAGATGGTATCGGTACTTGTTAGCATTGAACTCGGTGTAGGGAAATGCCAGAACATGGTATGATTTCACACAAGGCAATGAAAATACTTTCTGTTCCATATGAAGAGCACCAAGCTGTTCTTTGGGCAACAAGGTTTATGATAATTGTTGTCAGTATAAGAAATCTAAGACAGTAATCTGAAAATTCTATTTATTATGAGGCTGCCTAACCATATAAATAGATAAAACTGGATGGAGGCAAATCATCAGGGGGTGAGGTTGACTTATGAGCACTGAGCGTGAAATGTCGCATGAAGAGGCAAAGGTCCCATCTCTCTGCTGCCCTGTCCTGTGCACTGTCAGTCACATCCCTCTTTGCAACACTTTCATTAATTCCGATGGAAATTTTCCTGTTGTGCTTCTACAGAGCTACTGGATAAGGCTGGCTCAGTTACTGTGCCAAGGCTATCAAAAGTACAGCACCTGAAAATAGAACTACAGTGCTTGTGCAAACAGCAGATAACATCAGGGACATTTCTTGGTAATTATTATCCTGTGGAAGATTGCTTTCCTTTGTCATGTTGCTCTCTCTTTCCATTTGTTTAAAAATAATAAAATATTCATGCTTATAAAAAAAAAAAAGTGGGTTGTAGACTCTCTCTGAAACTTTATCTCCCTTTCTCTGTCATGTAAGTGTTACTTTGTCGAGCACACACACTGTGTTCCGTAAGTGTGAGCTCCGGGCATTTAATCTAATTCTAATTAGAAAATTAACACATCTCCTGTTAGATGTGGTTGTGCTGGTGGAGTTCATGCAGTTTGGCTGCATATTATTGCTAGTTCTCTTTTCTCTGATATGAAGGCAATGTATGAGCAGCTGAGAAACTTCAGTGTCGGACCATGAGATTTTCTCTCCCGCCTGTAAAACTGAAATGCATTTTTTCCTTTTGGATTCTATCTTGCGAAGGGTCTGTATGATGGTATGGGATCCCCTCCTAAACACCTGCAGAACAAAGTCTAATTTGAAACATTTCTGCCCCAGCTGCCACTAGTAGTCATAATGGGTGACACAGGGTCAAAAAATTATTAAACCTCCGAGGAGCATCATTTCCTCTTCAGCGTTAGGCTTCACTTTCCTTTGACACATTAGTCCTGAAGCAGCTCCAGGCTCTTGACCCCTCCTTTAACCCTGATAACTAATTAAAGATGGACAAGGCTTAGGCTAAAACACTTTTTGTTAAACCTATTCATTCTCAAGTCCCCTTCAGGCACTCCTTGTCACGCAGGACAGAGCCTGCCATATTTACACGAACATGAAAGTAGGTGCCTGTTACAATAATATGAAAAATCTCTTTTTACAAGACCTAACTTAACCTTTGTGGTTAGACGGTAGGATGCATTTTATAGCACATAAAATATATTCTCAACACATACTGGAAACAAGTTTCCTGGGTATAGTCCAAAGCATACAGTTAAGGAAAGATCCAAAGATAATTAACTCTGTATGTATTTTTAGAATTAAAAGTTCACACACAGGTTCTTCACCTGACGGCTGTTTCAACAGCCTGAATGTGGTGTCCTGAAGACAATGAACAAATGAAGAATTGATCCCACCTTTTCTCACACAAGAATTCCCTAAGGCTCTATCGTGTGCTAGAAACTATGACAGAGCTCAGGCTAGAGAGTTGTCAGCCATAGGCAGATGGACATTAAGGCCAGTGGTAAATCGTATCACACAGCACAAGTTGGTTTAATATAGATAAATCTGCATGCAAGGTATTGTTGATGGCTAGGGCACAATGAAAGGACTCCCATACTGCTAGCTTGAGAGATGATCTGTAACTGAGTGAGGTACTTTGCAAATATTTCCTTAGCTTTCTATGTTGTTCCATATTAATAATTAAGCTTGCTTCTTGCATCAGTGTTGGGGTTAAAATGTCAATCCTTTGCTTCTAGCAAAAATGGCTATTTATATCCTTACTTTTCCCATTATTAAAACTGCTGCAGAGCTCTGCTGCCAGATTTCTAATGCTTTCAATGCAAGTATTTTTCTAAGCAGAGAGAGATGAACCAACATCTCGTGATTGATAAAACTGAGATCTAGTGGGATGTCATGGATCCTGCCTTCATGACCTCTCTGAAGTGTACAGTTAATCTAGTTAGTGGGATCACTCCATCCCAGGGAAACACTGGACACTTGCCTATACCTAAAATAATAGCTCAGGCGTACAGCCACCTGGTTAAGGCATCGAGCTGAGACCCAGGGGACAGATTTTCTTGTGTGACCTTCGGGAAATCTACTCTGCCAGGTTCAGGGTCCCATCTGCATAACGGATGGAGCAGCCTAATAGGTAGCACTCTAATTCACTACCGTCGAACTGAGTAAACAACTCAGTACTCAGATTCTTCCTTCAAAATTTCTCCAAAATCCCTGTCAGTAACATTTACTAAACAGCCAACAACAGATACACAAAGGACCACCAACAAATCTATGTTTATGAAACAATTAGGGAACAAAGTGTGGCTATCTGGAGCTGATGCAAATTTTGCCACTGGTCTCCCTCTGTATCGATGGAGAGGTCGAAGAGCAGGATTTGGAGCAGGAGTTTTACCTTGGCTGCTCTGAAGGACTCCCTCCGTGGGTCAGGGGCTTCCTGGTGAGACTGGTGTCCTGACACTAACATTACTCCTCATGATATCTACCTGCTCACTATTTTCTTCCACAGATCTTAATGAGATTATTATTCGCCTGGTGCTAGTTACCTAATTTCATCCACAGCCAATTTTTCAAGAACCATAAATTATTTTGTATGAGGCTGATTTATCCCAGCAGAAGTCCAAATTGAATTAGAAATCCATTAGCTAAATTCTAAGCAGGAGCNAGTAGAAAAGGGAAAGAAAATATAAATATCTTCTTATTGAATTAAGCACCCAGGTATTTAGGAAGCCAGATGGAAGAACACAGATTATTGCCTAGGATCAGAAATATGACTCAGACAGTTATTTATTTTTTTTGACTAGCAACCAGTTTTGTAAATACATGAGACTTTGTAAGCAGATGAAAAGCAGTGGTCCGCTTGAATATCATGGTTGCATTCATGCAAATAACAACAGATTGCATGTACTATATACACTAATAAAGCTAATAATAAGGTGTTCAACCAAATCTTCATACAAAGATTTCCCTCTGAGGGAAAATGAAAGCAAGAAAGACTTATTTACTTTGGAAACATACAGGATTATTAAATCAGCTATCACCCTCCATGCAGAGCCTGCTTATTTGAAGAAACGCACAGACAATGTACGTCTTTGAGCACACATTTATTTACAGGAGAGCACAAACTCTCCTCTTGCCGCTCTATCCCACCATCAGTAGACTCCGCAAATGAAGGACAATGCAAGGAGAATGCAGCTAGTTCATTGACATTGACACCCACCCTGTCGTTTTCTAAAGCTGGACCCCATGATGGACGGATCCCAGGACCCACAGAGGGAAACTGAAGTACCGTCCCTCCCATACGAGTTATGGAAACAGTCTGCATCCACACAGTTACTTCAGGAGTCCCTGAAAGGTCTGAAGTATTCAGTTACAGATTGGAAATTTCCCCCTGCAGTGCCTAATTTCATTCACACTCATTTCCTAAGTCTTGCTGACTTCTTACTCCCCAACTCTCTAACAATTAAAAAAATAAAAACATTCAAAGAGCAACCTGAGACAGCAGGCTCCTGCCTTCGCTTTACCTCCAACTCAACCTTTGGCCCAAGTGCCTGTGAACTATCACCCTTTCCATCATCAGGAGCACCAAGATAGTTCAACCAGAAGTTGTTGAGACCAGATAGCAAACGTGCAGTGCCCATGGGAAGCTCTGACACATGCCATCAGACTTCTGCTGGGTCACAGTGACTAAAACTCCAGTCCCAGCAAAGAGCGTGGTCACCCCTCCCAGCCATCACACTACCCTTTGCCTCTGAACCTTTTCAAGTTCACTCTGTGGCCACTAACAGGCTTATTAAACAAGGCAAGAAAAAGAAAAAGGCACCTTCTGAATACTTGGTAATCACAGTTTTGACTGGCAATGGTTGTTAAAGGAGAGAAATCCCCAGCAAGGGCTGATAACAGATCCAGCACTGACGCTTTGTGGAAAGACAGACGGTGCCGATGTTCAGAGACCGGCAGCTGAAGTTTAACTCCTGGATCTATCACACTCTGACTTGCTTCCCTTCCTTATCCGTAAATTGTTTCCTGTCTGCCACATCCATTTTTAATGCAAGGTTCCTACAGGGACTGATACCTCTTAATATGCCAACAGCAAATGCCACTGGAAGAGGGGCTTCAGATCCTGAGAAACAAAAGACTCACTGCCAAGTTACATACGCTGTTTCTCCTCAGTGCTGTGAATTGGTTCGGACTAAATCGGAAGCACTCCGAAACTGAAACTGTAGCTCAGACAACAACAGCATTGAGTTTCAGTAGCTGGAAGCACACATGCAGAAACAGAGCAAAAAGGCTGCTTGAAGTGTTTCTAGCCTGACCACCTCTAGCAGTAGGGATAAGAAACACTGGGAGATCTCTACCTCTGTCTTGTAGTTCCCACAGGTGCTAACACACTGTACGGCACTCAGGACAGTATCATTTAGGCAGTGTTAAACTGGCGCTCAAATGTGCATTGCCTCTATTGGGACACGTAGTCATTTATACCTGCTATTGACTCCCTTGTGTCTAAAGAAAGCAGCATTGTTCAATAATAGCCCTGATTATTCCAAGAAATCACATTTGTCTGTATCTCAGTCTAGTCTCAACTCCCTGCACAAGTAACTTTGCTGCCTGTGCCAGAGCCTTGGCCCTAACCAGAAGCAAATGGATTCTTTTGGTTTTGATCTTTAAAATATGGACCTGCACTCAAAAAGACAGCACAGCAATGTTAGTGAATTAATCCAAAACAAAGAAAAAGAAGCATTGTAGAGGAATAATGGAAATGCAATCCATGTGCAGGCTTTGCTGGACGTGTTTTGTGCTGCTGCATTGCATTTATGTATTCAGCACTCCTCAGCAGGTCAGATCCAAGCTGGGGAGCAATGAATCAGTGCTCTAATCTCCCTCCCCATCATCCCCAGCCTTTCTGAGGAAACTGATATCCAGCCCCAGATGAATCTGTTGCATCCTGATCACAAACACCATCACTAGAGAAACACAGATATAAGCTGATTGATTTGAGCATAAAACATACGCAGTTTAACCCCAGTTTCTGTTTTTTCTTCTCTGACCTTCTTCACCCCTTTTCTTGGGTTTTCTGTCCTATCTTTTCTTACCTATTTTTATCCTCTTCCTTCTTGCATCTAGACTCTCTACCCTTTTATTTTTTTAATTCCACATCCCTCCCATCCTTTTTCCCTCAAGTTCAGCAAACCCAACTGGTCAGGAGTCTCCCTATGCTGTTGCAAATGGATAAAAATCCATAGTCAAGAACAGGAGACAGAGAATGACTGAGGACAGAATTCTCTTGAAAGTCAATATCCAACCTAAATAGTTGTATCTACTTTTACAACTTTCAGAATAATTAACTATGAATCTCAGCATAATTAACTACAGGTCTACTTTACCCACATCCATGCAATATCCATCCATCTATCCATGCAACAGAAATAGCATTCTAATATTCAAGTAAGGCAAGAGGTAATCCTGCTTTATTCTTGTGTCTAACCAGAGACTACAGTTTAAAGTGGTTCTCCAGCTAGTTTAAACAGCTTTTTCTGCTCTTCATTGGGCAAAACTGGCTTGAATAGCACAAGCTCATTTTGATGTTAGGTAGCCTCATTCAGCAGGTTTCTAATTGGTGACCAGCAGAGCACAGTAGTATTAAATCAAACATCTGTAAATATATGGTAGAAGGGCACATTCTGTGATTGTATAAGGCTTGGGGCAGAAAGGGTAGAAAACATATAACATTAATTGGTAGCTGTAGCATGTGAAGTTTTTTACACCAAAAAGGTCATTTGCAACAGTTCCATTTCACTCTCTGAGCCACATTTCTAAGTGGCAAAATCACAGCACACAAGCAAATTAATATCTAAATTAAAACAGCAGCTGTGCATTTGGGTAGTAATTCTATGCAAGAAACCTCAGAAGCTCGCTGCTACTACTTAAAGAGAGGGGTGTATTTTGGTTGGATTCCCACTGTACTCAGCGGCTGATGCCAAAATGCATTCTAGCACAGCTGAAAACAGGTATTGTACGAGCAAGACAGTCAGCATTTTGCCTCGGGAGTCTGGGCTGTAGCTTCCTGTTAATGAACAAAATCTGTATTAGCCGAGCTGCTGCTTTCCCGAGTCCACCTCTGCTGTTTGGCAACGTGTGGTATGCTGTCACCCTATCAACACCAAACTGAGCACAGCACTTCCCCCCACTGTAAATTAACCTGAATTTGCCTCCCCCCACAAAAAAACCCCACTGTCACATTAATCTCTGTTGTTACACTGAAGTTAGACTGCTCTGCACAATTTACTTGCTGGCAGCTGGAGCTGGTTTGTAAGTGACTTGTTCTCTTCCAGGATCCTCCTTCCTGTGTAGGACAGTCCATGCTCCGGCCAGGTGAGCAGAAACCCAAAGGGTTTGGAAGTCAGCTGGGAAAGGACTATTTTGCACAGAAGCCGGGCAACAAATGAGCCAGGGTACGTGGACACACTCTAATGTATCGCACACCCTTCAGATACAACAAATCACCAGCCTGTTTCTCCACTGCCCCACAGGCAGCAGCTTCTTTCAAGTCCTGAGGATTTCCCTCACAGCACCCCTCAGACCCTGTGACCTTCAGACTTGGTCACGCTTCTGCATTTGCCGCAACCACCACTACCACCTGGCCCCACGGACTGCGGCACCTCCTGGTTTCCTGTTCCCCTGGTCTGCTACTCCCAGGTGGAAAAATGTCATTACCTCAAGAATATGCTTAATGTATGCAAAGGAAGGAGATGTAATCTTGGACGTGGAAGGAGAGGGGACTAGGTAGTAGCAACAGCAGCAGAGAACAAGTTGCTGTACATGACAGTTCATTTCTGGATAGCTGAGGAGATGAATGCCTTCACCTGCATTACTGTCCCCAGCCATACAGAGATGAAATGCTGTCATGTACAGCAACTTGCTCTTCATTGCTCAAGCCAAGAGAGCTCATGCAGTGACTGCTCTCCTGAACCCCAAGCCACAGTTCAGAATTTTTAATTAAGGAAAGCATGAATATGAAGCACGCATTGTATTTAAATAATGTACAGTAAATGCTACATCCCCAGACAACTTGAGGAAAAGTGTAAAAGCTGACGCAGCCATGAACTATCTCAGCACAGATCGCAGCAGTCAGCTATGAAATGAGTCTTCTCTATCTTTGTTAAATGAATAACATCAAAGAATATTGTACAAATCTTTCTTCGTTTTTGTCCCACTTTCCCTGGTTGTATTACTGCTTTTATCATTTGCCATTTCTAATAGCTCCTTACAAATCTGAAAATAACTGTTCCCCAGATACATTTTTTTGGAAATTTGTATTGTAGCATGGATTAAGTACTAGAAGAAATGCTAGTCTGGTTGCTCCAACAACCAAAACTGGGCACAGCGAGAAGTTTCTGTAAGTGCACAGCAATCCTGCCCCCTTGCCAGAGAACGTGTCTATGTCCCTGTCAGCAGTGGTCTCATGCATCTTGGAGACAAATACATGTTTTTTTCATTTCCTTTTGTGTTTATAGCACTGGCATGCCATCAGACTGGAAACTGGTTGAATCAGGAGTCAAACCCACTTTTGTGAAATCTCAGTCTAGTCTTCACTCTTCTAGATTATCCCTATTCATCACTTGGACTAGTTTTTGCAGGGGAAGGGTTGCCACTTGGAGTTGAAATTTTTGTCATGGCCTAGAGAGTTTAGGCTCAATTCTTCCTTTAAAGCAGTTTGTCTAGCTTTACTAGACTACTTTAAAAGATCAAACTTCATCTTTGAAGCAACCTAACCTGTGACATCACTGCTGAGACTGCAAATTGTGACCAATCTAGATGCCAAGATCCACGCAACAGGGAAGGGTTAGAAAGCCAGAAAGAGCACAAATTAACTTCACAACTCTCAAGTATCATTTGGCTTCTACAGTAAGAACTTCCATCTTTAGCAACCTCAGACTAGAAATAAAGCAAAAAATAAACCTTACTGCTGTCCTCTCCTCTTCCAGACAGATATTTCCCAGTTGGTTGTTTCCACCTATGCTCTGCACGTCAGGATACAACTCAGCCTGTAACTCTGAACTAAACAAATGCTTGTCAACAAAGTTCATAAAACTACATGAATATCTAGATCCCAGTACATATACACCTACTTTTTCTACCATTAAACTCCAGCAGGGTACACACGATTTTGATTTGTATATCGGCATCATGACAGGGCCACTGCTCAGGAGGGGTTCCTGCAGTCAGAACAACTCACATTACAGGTGACAGTTTGGAGACTTGGGGGGGTCTAAATATATTTGGGGAATATAGATATATTTGGCTGTATATAGATAAAAAGATGCTTTTCTTTAGAAATAATAACTAAATGTTTCCTTCTGAAAAATAAAAACTTGCACCAAAATGGACATTCTTGAGCTTGTACTTGCAGCTGCTTCCACTAATGTCATATGAAAACTATTGCCTTCACCAAGAGTAGCACTGATCCCATCATTTGGTACTATTTTCTCAAATTATTTACTTCTAGCCTTTTATCAGCTGTAGCCATCCATTTCTTTTGTTCCCTTGCTTCAGGGCTTCCTTATCTTAATTCTGGGATGACCCAGGTTTCAGCTGCTTAGATATAGATATTAGTCAGTCATATAGTCCGTAAATACCCCTGTTTATGTACACTAGCAACCTTACTGAGAGGTGCAGAAGGCAAAGCATCTTAATTCAGGAACACTCACGTGGATCTTGATAGCCTGCGGGCTGGGAAAATAAAATCTTTCTCATCTGTTGTGGATGTTGCCATTTCTGTGAACAAGAAGTTGTAGCATCTTCTGTCTCCTCTAGAGGGATAAGGCAGGTGCGACAATATCATGGGACCTTTGAAGATACGTGGGCCAAGAGATTTTATGCTCTCTGGGCCACTCCATTTATCTTCTCCTTTGCCTATAAACTCAAAGGACTGTAACAGGGTAAATGGAATCTGAAAAAGCCATCAGATAGGTAACAGCTCTTCAGCCAAATCCATCTGCCTGAATTGGATCCTTGTTGGGAAAAACACATCATTGTAATTATTTGTTGTATAGAATTTCTCCCCACATTCTATTTTCTGACCATGATTCTCCCCAGAAAAAGTGAGCCAATTGAATTAAAGGAAAAAAAAAAAAAGAGAGAGAGAAGATGAAAGCCGGAGAAAATTAGCATGCAATAAGCCATTTCTTCCTGTCAATTTTCTCGTCTCCTTTTATTAACAGATTTGTTTTTGAAGCAATTATACACGTGCAATCCATTTGTGGCATCTCTTTACTTGCCTCCTGACATCACCATTATTAGGGCTGTCACAGCTGATCGGCTGACAGCTAGAGAAAGGCAGTTCTGCAGTGTCCTCGTACTGCCAGTCAATACTAGCCGAATAATAACACCACAGCCTGCGAGCTTCCTATTATTTTTCTTTCCAGTGGCTGTGCTAAGAACAGATCCTGCAGAATTCTGACAGAAGCAGGGGAGATGGAGAATGGTCTTCATGAGCTCCCCGAATCACAGGCACAGCCGCTGCTATTTCACATATCCTTACAAGCAGGCACCTGCCGTGACTTGCACTAAGCTCTTCGCAATCCTCATTATAGCCCCGGCCAGTTCCTGGTGCGCTTCAGAAATGATTCAGGAATATTCCCTTGAACGTACAGCACCGCTGGTCCTGTCGCTCTAGAGCAAGCTGACTATGCCCTGAGGTATGCAAAATCAAACACAACCCAGCTGCCTGGATGAATTCCTCCCCCCCCCTCCCCAGTGGAGAGGGAAAATTGGCAAAGCTGTCCATTAATATGAAGAACCTGTGAGAGCGGGGCCGGGAGTGCCAGCACTATTTTTCAATCATACATCATTATGGAACATTTGATTATAATTGCTGTAAAGCATACTGTGTGCTGACTATATAAATTTTGCCAGGAAATTTGCAAGCACGCGATATCGCAGCTACCAACAGCTGTGTCCCACGCTGCAATGATATCTCAATTCTCTGTGCAAGGATGTGCCAGTCAGGTGGGAGCAAGACTTTGTGCCTGATGCACGTCCCTTATTGGCCTTCCCCGTGCTCTCAACATCATATGAGGACAACATGAAGCGCGCTCCTGCCAGGCACGGAAAGAAAGATTTGACATCTCACACAGGAAACAAGCCCAGCCCAATATAACATAAACTCAGTGGCAAAGTCCTGAGGCGAAGGAAGCTGAGCTACGTGACAGATGTGTACACAGGGCTTACAAGGTCAATCCCAGCTCTGCCACAGACAACTTGAGTAACCACAGGCAAGCCATTCGGTCTGTAGGATTGTAGCGGTAATCTTTATTCCTTCCACTCTTATTTTACCTCTTAGTATTTTAAAGTCTTGCAGGGACAAAGATGACCTTTCACTGCATTCACATTGCATCTAGAACAGGGTGAGCTTAGCCTTGAAGTTAAAACCATGGCTACGTGTCTACAATAACCTTTCCAAATTACAGAATTTAGGCGCAGATGCAACAAAGTATTTACGCTTCGAGCAGGAAGACACTTGACCTTCCACCAATAATGAGCTTACAACTTTGATCAAAGAACCATTTCTTTCCAAGACAATGCAAATAAACTGAGTAATGTAGGTGTTTAGTTTATAGTGAGCCCTTCAAGAAATTCGGCTTGTGGGTGTCAGACCATTTCCTTCTCTTTACAGAATAAGATGGATGCATTATGCTTCCCTTTGAGTTAAATCTGGGTATACATTCACAATCTGAATTGTATTTGCAGGCCCTGAGCCACTTTAATCTTTATGGCTTGGATAATAAAAGCAATGAATAAGTGACAGGTTTGTCTTCAGTACTTTGTGTGCCAGTCCACCTGGGACCCTGGATATTTAGCTTCTATCTCAATCTGCAGTGCTGATCTTCAACAGTATTTGTACCAACGGTGCCTAGGAGAAATGCAAGCTGCAGTATGTCTAGATACTCCAGTCAGAAATAGCCAGGGACTCATTGAAATAGCATGCAAAAGCTGGGCATGTGGGATGGGAGGGAACCTTTTAGTATTTTTCCAGCAATTCTTTTTAACTTTGGGCACTTTTTTATTTTTTCTAGCATGAGCACATGATTGTACCACAGAGAATTTCATGTAGAATTGCCATCTTTCCAAATGGCCATAATTTCCCAGTGCTCTGAAAGGAACAAAGGTCATAATTTACCCACTGTTAGGTGGCTATTTTGAGAACATTTATCTCCCATTATTCACAAAGGAAGGGAACTGAGACTACAGCTAGATCCTGAAAAAGGCAACTTCATTTTTTTTGAAAATAATGAAGGAAATGGTCTCTTGATACCAAGAGAAGATGGCAGCAGTCTTGAAAAAAGGTGAGCAGACCTTTACAGCTGTAGGGCGGGAGGCCCTGGCAGAAGAAGGGGATACTGCAGAGAGAGGGAGCACAGGTGCACGTGGGAATGTGTGTGTCCAAGGGAAGGCTAGAGGCATGGGAATGCAACGTAATCACACAGCCACAGAGGAGAAAAACCTAGAAGACCTGCCCTTCAAGATCAGCTTAACCTAATCCAGGACCAGAAAGGTTAAATGCTTCACTTGTAATAACAGGTTTGTTAACTGGGGGTGGTGAGAGTTAAGCTTGTTTGGATAGTGATCACTTCCCTACCTTGACAACCATGGATCTCTGAACTAAAGTCTAGATATCCTGCATCTATAACCCTTGATTGGGGATAATTCTACTGTGTTTTGATCAAAATTATAGATATCTATGCTGTGCCATTGCTTCATTTTAATACAGGCTTTTCCTCCTACTAGCATTATTCCATGAAAAATAATACCAGTCCTATTCCAAAACATATAGAGCATCTTTACTGACTTGCTCCGGTGTTCTCAAACAGTTCATCTCCTCTTCCTCCAGGAGAAATGGGCTTTTGTGCAGAGTTAGATGAATCCTCACCCAACTCTTGGCTACTCTAAGTTACTGCCTTGTACCAACTGATAATCTATTCCAGCGTATCAGAATAATATTTCCTTCAGTCAGCTGGGACTGAAGGATTTGGGTTAACGCACTAAAAGTACATGCAAATGGGAGCATATATCACGGTTCTGTACTTACTCAGGCACACGGTTAGTCTTCCCAGTAGCAAGTGGCCTTCATGTCCTTTGCCTGTGCAACACGTTATGCAGACCTGGTACAACCAGTTGGGGTTTCTAGTAAAGCTGTCATTTAAACAATAATAAATAATACTGTTCTTACAACTCCTGTTGTTGAAGGAGCTTGGGCTTATGAAGAAATAAATGCCAATTTGTCTCTTGCTCTAGGTGTCTCTGTGCTCTCGATTAAACAGCAACTGGACACTGCAATGAAGATGATGACCATGGGGTTGTGTGGATGAGTAAAGCCTAGAAGTCAAACCCCCACTTTTTTCCCTACACCTGTGGCATGGGCAGCCCAGAGACGGTTTCAGTTCCACCTGAGCTGCCTCTGAACCAAGCTGCTATCGCAATGCCGCCTGGATAAACGACATGAGTAATTCTTTGCCTGGTTATTCATGAAGTCATGGCTGACCAAGAGCAAAGCTTTTTCTGACAGGCAATGCATATCTCTGCGGCATAGTCTTTGTGTAACAGCAGAGAATGAGATTGAATATGTAATAAAGTTGTGCTCTCTGGAAAGGAAACTGTGGAATGAATCAGGCAGAAGAAAAATTTATCCTAACAATTTCCTTTGCTAGGCGAATTGGTAGTCTATCAAGAATAAAATCAAGACTTCAATAAACTATCCATGCCTTAAATTTTTCTATCAAACAGCGGCTCTGAAAGCTTATGATATAATACAAGCGCTAAGCTACTTTTCTCATCAAAGAAACAACTACATGAAAGCACGGGTCTTCAAAACTAATAAAAAAGTGACTGCTTGCTGTGCCACCATACAAAAATACCTGATTTTTTCTCCTACCATTCAAAAAGTATTTTTGCTTATTATATTAATTTTATTCTCAGAGTTAGATTTTCTCAAGATGTTAAGAGATGAAACACTAGGCTTTAAAAGCAACACATTAAGCAGGCATTACCCTCACAGTCCCTCACAGCCTACAGCCTTGGACATTTGAAAGAGACCCGTTTCTAAGACTTGCTGTCCTCCCTTGGTTTTACTCAGTCTCTCTGCCTCACTTGCTGTTATTTAGATGCAATGAGGTATTGCTTTGGAATCGGGATGAATAAAAAGCCCTTGGCACAACCTCATCTCAGCCATATTAAAAATGCTCCTTCATTCCTCAGTCTGCCAATTGCTGAGTTCCTCACCTGTCCCAAATCAATACTATGATATAGATTGTACAAACTTAGGTATCGACTGTGTGAGACTTCTATTTTACTGTGAAAAATCAAGAAGGGCTTTAGAAGGGCCACATTAAAAACAAGGAGTTAAAAACAAAGAGATGAAAAACAAGACACAACCAAGCCTCCCAGGCTATTAACATTTCCTACATAGATTAATGAAAACTGTTGAATTCTCGTCTCTTACATCTCAGATCCTACATGTGACTCTGAGTCATAAGTCAAATGCTCATTTGCTATCAAGAATAGATAGGAGTAAGCAAAGGCTGGAGGTGTTCACTGATTTTCAGAGCTGGTTATTTTTACTTGTTTTTATGAAACCGTTCTAGATATAGGTCAACCTTTTTCTCCTTAGAAAAATGCTACACATGCTTTGCTTAGAATTTTAAACTAAAAACAAGATATGATTGAAATAGTTGACTATTTTCCATCACAGCCTCTGTCACTACTTGTACCTGCACCAACATCCCTGTCTGCACCCTCTCATGGTGAGATGCCAGTGACTCCAGTCAATGGAGAGACCGACCCTCTTAGGCATCTGTGGGATTTTGATCTGAAACTTGCAACAAAATTTTCATTTCACATAGGAAAACAGCCCATGTTGATGCATTAAATTATATAATTTCAATGTGGTGCTATTCCAAGACTAACGAAAGAAGGGCCAGACCTTCAGCAGCTCAAGTGACATTTCAATCACCATCAGGAAAGCAAAATTGCTCAATACCAGCTGAAGGTCTTGTCCCTAGAGGAGTGCAGGTAAAGCACATGCAATCTTGCCACAGTAGCTGAGGCAAGAAAGGACATGTTTTTAGGGTGAGAATGGTATTTGTGAAGTAACTGTGACAAGAAATCATTTCAGCCTTTCTTCTGCAGCAAAACATCTGCTTAGTTCCACATCTTAAGACATAAAATGCGTAACATAAACACTGTGGAAAACATGCCTACCTTTGCACACACAGACGCAAATATTTGTACATTTGTTGCCAACTTGTTTAGACACTTTTTTTGATGATGCATCTCCTGTCAACAGGGATATAATTAAGCTGCTTCCTATCTATTGAGTAGTAGTATACTACCTGCTACAGCTATTTCCTAAAGCCTATAGCAGTCCAACCACATAATCACATAAAACTTTTGCCACTGATGCCTGTTGTTTAATGCTAATTTCTTTGTGCTTACTAAGAGAAATTGCTATTGACTGCTTTGATTAGGAAGCCATTGACCCTTATCCACTGGAGCATCCTGGAGAAGAAATTCACTAAATGTGCCCATATTTCATTCTCTGAACATCAAGGTAGGAGAGTCATGCTGAAGGATACGGTTTATTTAATCCAAAATTAAAATTTTATAGGCTACATTACCTAAAGTAAATTGCTTAATACATTCAGATGAACAGCTGCTTTCTAAGTGTTTGGCTTCCATGTTTTCAAGGCCTAAATTAATCTAAACAATAGAACATCACTGCTAGCACCATAGACTTCCAGGAGGTGAGATATGCTATCCCTAAATTTAAGAGGCAGAATTTAGATTCAGCAAAGCAATGATTTTCAATGCATTCCTCTAATACAGCATAAGACTATCACAGCCTTCCCAGTTTAATTTTCCTGTAGTAATAAGGCTTTTTTAATACACATTTTACATACTCATGAACTGTATAGCGAACAGCAGCTATACAACTGAGTTGTATTCATATTTGCCACTTGTAATTAGATAGAAACCCACCAAAGTACAGAGATCCAGTGTGCCCTGAAGATTTGGGAAGTTGGACTCGATGTTGACTCAGTTACTCTCACGTGCCAGGCAAAAACATCTCGCCAGTGCAGAACCATGTTGGCACAGTGAGTGAAACCAGCCAGATCTCTCTTTGAGGGTGACACCGTCCTGCTTGTGCACAGAGCCACTCGGCACGCGTGCCATGAGTCAAACATGTAAGGAAAAGCCCTGCCCAGGCCCTATATTTTATGGGACAGGGGCTACCAGTGCCACTGGCTGGGAGACCACTCCAGCTGCAGCCCTTCCCTGAAAGGCACTGGTGGAAAGTGACAATTATGGACTGTATGTGGTACTTCGGGCTCCATTTTGGCTAAAGTAGAGTAGCACGTCAGAAAGGCAGGACCTAGCAACACTGCCATAAAAACCACCAGATTCATTTGCATCCCTGCCATTAATAATCTGTGCAGCTCCGCAAATTCCCTTCGAGCCAAGCTGAAGGACACAACATCAAATTCACTAATAAATGTCAGTGGCACGTGACATCTGCTAACCCCTCATAACCAAACCCAAATGTAACTTGCAGAACCATTTCACAAATCTATTTGTCATAATTTTGACCATTTACCTGCTTTCTCCTCACTAATCTCTCTTTTTGAACAGAAGCCCAAGAAGAAGCCACAAATGCTCACTCCAAGATGCTGACCCACTTCTATCAGCTTCTCTTCTAATTTATTCCCCTTTTAAAACAAATGTATAAGTGGAGAGCAGTAGCAGAACACTATGTGTGGATTAGAAAGCCATTGCATAAAATCTGAGAGGCATACAAAAATTTATCACACCTTTGAGAAACTTCCTTGCAGTCTGTCTCCTACCACATCCATCCCCTTAAGACTTCTAATTTTACAATACATGCAAAGAGTTGCAAATAGTCACCATTGTTTTTTATTCATTCACTTGGAAATGTGAAATTGTTTTGTCAAAGGTATGGCAATCTGTAACACAAAACAGTCCATTTTCATGCTGCACTGATGTAAGACTATGTATAGAAAAACATGTACAGCAAAGCTATATTATATTCTGGACTTGTGACAGGGATTTTTATGTGATCAGCAGAGGCACATATCAGAAAACCAGTGCAATTTACTATAAGCCTGATTATATACCTTACCCACAAATTAATCTCATTGAGATTTATTTCAGCATTCCAAACTTTTATACATGTGTCTGTGTGGCTCTATTATTGATATAATTATTGTTTATTAGTTCTGTTCTGGTAGTGTTCAAATACTACAATTAGAACGAAGCCCAAACACGCTGTACAAACACCTATTAAATCTTCCTGCACTGGCAAGCATAGGGTCTAGAAAAACACAAAGGGAGATGGAGAAAAACAGAACAAAACTGTGAAAAAAGCAGACCCACTTCTGATCGCTGCCTCTTCTTCCTTCCAAACTGTCATGCCTTTTCCTTCGACATGAAATCTTTGAAAGTTTAAGTACAGCACTTCTTACAATAAAATAAACCACTGCCTTTCACTACTGCATCATTATTTTTGACTCTTTCTTGTCACTGCCGTTATTTAAAGACCCAAAGCCTTCTGGGATTATTAAAATGCGCTTTAGTGATCTCTACACCCATTCCACTTCATAATGATCTTTATTAATCACATGTCTCTTCCCAACATTCATTACATAAACGCACTTAGCTCTGCCTCCTCCCTCCTGATGTCAATAAAGACGCCCACTGCTGCAGGTTTGGACCTACCCCAAAATGTCCCCAACTATAGCACCTCCACAAAACGTGAGCATTGCAGAAATAAGATATAGCCAGCCTAACTTAATAATTGCTTTCCCAAAATTCAAAGGGACAAAAATATGTGAAGTTCAAATTCCCAAATGGCCAGGCAGTAGCCTGAAAAGTGCTGACCGTGCTAGCAGGGCTGCGGGACCAGATCATGCTTTCCGAAAGTAGAGACACAAATATAGGGCATAGCCATTTATTAAGTTAGTTCCACCCATTTATCAAGCCGCCTCCTTTCGCTTGCAACCTTCCCTTGAAAAATGGTCATAATACATTTTTACATCCACGAGACTGACCTGGCAGGCATGCAGCGAGGATTAAGCAATTAATAGTTACGCGTTTCTTTGAGACCCTTCTAGGAAAGCTGCTCCATGTATTACTAGTTGTAATCAGAAGAATGATTATTGGTGTGTTACTTCCAATACAGACTTGTACAAAAACTTTATAGATTTGAATAGAGTACGCAGAAGAGGTCCAGCTCTTGCGTAACTTCTGCTAAGGGATTTGCAAACTCCTGGCAATTGATTTAGAAAACCTCTACAGTATATTCTGCATGCACTGTTCTGTAAGATAAGCCACCAAGAAAAGGATTTATTTGAACTTTTTCAAAAGTCTTTAAAAAAAGCCACGCATTGTGAAGGGAGTAATCTGTACCTGCATTCACGCGTTTCCAAGGCTTGTCAAAAAGTTACATTTGCTTACATCAGAGTTTCCCCATTCTTCTGCAAAGCACACCGTCACTCTGGACCTAACGACATTACAAGGGCAAGCAAGATAAAACAGCAGCAGATGTTGTTTCTGTGCCCCTCTGCAAGAATTCTTGCCAGCTTGCTTTTCGTCTTCAAAATGTGCAGAAGAAGTTGAAGCTCTGATGTCACCTTGCCTAGACAGCTCTGGGGCCTTTTATGCTGCCTAGTGTTATTACCAGCCATACAATAAGCATAGCTACATCTTCATCTAATGTTATTCGCCGCATGTACTTTGTGTCTGCCTGCATTATGCCATTGTGCGTGGTAGAGGAAGAAAAGGGTAAGCAAGAAGAATAACAAAACAGATTTTCTTGGAATAATGTTTCTCAGCCTTGGACTGATAATGGGCTGCAGTCAAATATATTCCTGTCATCCCTGGCACACAAAGCTGTTTAACTTTGTAACATTTGTTTTACTAATTGAACAATCAATTATTAACACAGATTATTTTCACGGTCGTAAACAGCACTGCATGCAGATACCTGTTTGGTCTGACAGAGCCTCTGGTCCCTTTTATAGTCCCTCAAGCCACTCAGTAGCCCATGGTTTCCATTAAGGCTGCCCTCTTGTACTGTTTCAGCTCCTTGGACTTTGCCTCTGCCCCTAAATGTCACTTGGCTCGGCCCAAGTAAGTGTAACACCTACGTTCCTGAACTTCCCCACCTGCAAAGTCCCCCAAATCCTTCCCTCTCCCTATCAGCACACTGACAGGGTAAGTTAAAACACAAGTTAAGCACTATGCACTGCTTTTTGTCATCATAAACAAACAAAATGCATTGAATCTCACTATTTGACTACAAAATCCACATTTCCCACCAGGTGCATGCTGTGAACTGCAGAGAACCCACCCGACAGACGAGAACCATCCACCCCTGGAGCTTCAAGTCCTTCAAGACAACCATCAGTCTGACTTTACGCCCATTAATGCAGCCACCAGAAAATCCCGCTGCTTTTCCCTCCTGCGGCAGCAGCCGCTCTGCCTGCCCCGGGAGAAGATGAGCCCTTGCTCCGTGGGAGCCGGCAGCCCACCGGCCCCGAGCTTCAGCTGCTCAACCAGGGCTGAAGGTCAGCTTGGCAGAGGGTCCGTGCCAATGTGCGAAACCTCACATCAAAGCTGAGCCCACAGGCCGTGTATATGCAAGCAGGCATCAGCCCACATGGATAATGACTTTCAAAGCCAAATTTTTCTGTTATCAGAACACTCTTTCTGAAAGACAAACCCCACTTTTTTAGTAATCTTACTGCAGTTTCTGTCCCATCGGGGAGCTGGACGGGGATGTTATGCAAATGACCTGAGACCCTTCATTTGGATCCAACGCACTTACCTCTGCTGCCCCTACCCTGCTCCACTTTGGTGATGAAAACAACTGAGCTAGAAGAAGTATCAGACTTTCCATATACACAAGCTTGAAGAGGTTATTACTGCAGGATCACCAAGTGCAAATTTCACATCCTAAAGCCCCTGTTAATCCTCTCTTCCTGCTAAGGAAGTAAATAAATAAGTAGGTTAAAGAAATAACAAACTGCCTTGGCATTAACTTTGAGTTAAGGCAAGAAACTTTTACACTCCCACTCCCCAACCTCTAATGACGTTTTAAAAACCATCAGATTCCTCCTTGCATTTGGTCCAAGAAAGACCTTGAAAGGCCCTACTCATGGTGAGGCTTGTGGGATAACCATGATTTGACTGTCGCTCCTGCCTACGCATGCAAACACACAAACACACTTTTGAGGATTCACTTCGTAAGTGTTTTAGGAAATGAATCCTGAGCATGGTTTCAAAAAAAGCTTATTGATTCTTTGCTGGTTGGTTTGAGGATTCAAGCTGAAGAAACCTGAGAGAAATTCTTCCACGCGTAGCTGCTGTCTCCCGACTGGGAGCAGGCAGGCACGCAGGCGTCCCTCCCAACACGCCACCGGCACTTTCGGAGGTGTCCCCACAAAGGGAGTTTCACTTGGTGGGAAACAAGGGAAGGAGAGCCAGGAGGGGAATAAACTAAATCCAGAGCCAAACATTCCCCCAGAACCGCCGAAGGCCCTAAACATGAAGACCACAAACCCTAGGCTGAGTTTGATGTCTTTAAGGCAGTTTGGCTTGGCAGCCTACACTGACGGCAGTGAACGCAGCTCTGCTACGTGAACCCCATTTCCAAAATTCAGAGCAGCTCTCACCCAAAAATAATGCTCAGCCTGGAGGCAAGCACAAGTGTAGGAAGACACTGAATATGCAGGAAAAACATTAGGAATCGGGGCCCCATCCAGCAGTTTAATCCACTAAAGTGCAGAACATCAGCCCAATGAAACAGCATTTTTTCTCAGTTAGGTTGGGCTTTGACAGACCGAAAGTAATTAATCACTGCTCTCAGCATCCAAGCACTCATGCCAGGTGAGCTCTTAAAATACCCAAATATCTCCTCCCAAGTAGTCTACTTTCTTACTCAAGTGACCAAGCCTGGCTTCTCCCCAGTGCAACCCAAATAAATAACAGATGGTTATAAATGCAGGGTTAGCAAAATTTGCAACAAGTCCCAAAATTATTTTACCTCCATCTTCTACAAATTCGTACAGGAATTTTTGCCTCAAAGTACCCCCAAATAGTTTATTTTTTCCTGGCATTAGTATATATACTCCAGTGAAACTGAGAGCAAGAAAAATAAAATAAACTTTTTTTTCCCTACATCTTTGTTAAAATATTTATTGCCAAAACAGGTAAGAAAGATTATTGTAGAAAAGTACATAGTGGTTTTTGAAAGAGGTAAGAGTAGTTGTCTATAGTGTAGGGGAACTGAATTTTAAATGATTTTATGACAAAAGCAGTAAAAGCCAATTACTCTTTCTGTTTCACTTTTATTAACCCTGATTCATACAGAGGAATTCAAGTGTTCCACATGCTTAAGAAGCTATTGGTAACATGATTAGCAATGTTCCTGCTTTTTTCTTTTGATATATACTTTGGGCATGATTGAGTGTTCCAGACTCTTAAATGATTAAGGAGACAAAAAGACAGACAGTGACAAGCAGGAAAAAAATGATAAGAAATGGATTACTCCCTAAGAAACTGAAAACTCCTCTAGAGACCCTAGGCCTTCAAGTTCATTTAAACATTAACGAACTTTACATTTCAAATCATATCTAGGAGGACAAGCGATAGGATTACACAGCTAAATCTATAAGCATTGATTTTGTCTCAGTCACAGATGCACACTGTGCACGATTGGAAAATCTGCTAAGAAGATAAGGTTATGACATACAGCAAATAGCATGCAGTCATAGTTTAGATAAACCTGTGTCTTTAAACACTGCTCCCCCCAAAAAAAACCCCAAACCACAAAAAACAACTACCAAACATGCACAAGTGTCACATTGTGAAAATATCTGAAAAATATAATGCTTCTAGAAGCATGTGCAGACTCTTCCTGATGTTGGCATTCATTTAGAGGTTGCTACAGAACCTGTGTGAATCACTGCTGCCAGAAAACAAGTGTTTTGATTGACTGTTTTTAAAAATCACCATGTAGCTCTACATTTTAAAATCACCATATTGTTTTGTACAAAACAAGAGATTTGCGTTGTGTATCTCAAGACACTCCTGCTGTGTTCCCAGCTTAAACAATCCTATGAGTCAACAGTGCACCATTAGTTTTAAAACAATATGTTTATATCCCTCAGATTCTTGGCTTCTATGGAAACCACCATCTAGTTTCTTAAATGATGGAGAAATGAACTCACAAAGCAGCTCAAGAGATACTATAACCCCATTTCTTCCTCCGTATCTAACCTCAAACAAGAAGTCTCCAAAAGCCCTTGAGTTAGAGTGGCAAAGATGGGAAACGGACAACGTTGCATCATTCCTATTCAACTTTCTTCCTTCAGGTCTCTATCATATGCTTCTTCAGCATAACCAAGAATTGCCGTAGACTACGGAGTTAAGGGAGTAAAGCAGGAAAGACACCTTCCTAAAGGTTTATGGCTGCAAATTTGGATGTCGTTCCAAAAATCTCCAGAGGTGGCTGCCAGCTGACCAATTCAAACAAGTCCTGTTTTGTTTGAGCTACGAAGTCAAAGGCAGCAAGACCTAACTCCCAACATATCCATTTGGAACTGTTGGTCCATAAACTGCTGCCCTTCAGCTGTACCAAAAAGGTGTACAACTAGGTATTTTGATGCAGTTGACTTACTCCTTTTTTAGGTCTTTTCATTCTAAAAGGAGCTATGTGCAATATGGTAACATATCATTATGCTACATAGCATCACTCTAATAGTGAAATGTGTTGTCAGAAGAGAATTCTCCCTGGCACCCTGTATTTGGCTCTGGTGAGTACATGTCATTAACACGAGCAGAACCTAAAAGGCTCATACGGTGTATGACACAGTATGAACCTCTGCTATGTTACACAACTACAGTTTACCCAGCTGTGCTGAGAAAAGGTTGACTTTATTAATCAATGAACTTAATTTTCTATCTTCTGGTAGAAAGCAAATGTAAGAAAATCAACAACTTCTAGAAAATATTGGAATGTATTAGGAAGATTTCAGGACCAAATGTTCTGGTTGCGAGTCTCCAATGGTATGGACTTTGTGCAGAGGACTACTAAGTGAGGGGGCACTTCGATAGCAGGCACAACATGGTCTGGTCTTTTTCTGGCAAAGCTACTGCTAAAATCACAACCAGTTAGCCTTAATGCTGTTGTGTCATTTCCCCTGATCCCTCCTCCCTCTTCTCTTCCACCCATGTAGGTTTGGACCCGGAGGTCTGTCTCTCCCAGCTCCCTACTCCCTTCCCACCTGCACGTTTCTTGGCTCCTGACCTTGAACAAAGCGATACTGTCAGTGCAAAGTCATGCAGCAGCAACCTCCACATACTGACGCTACGAGCCATCCAGCGTCCAAATTAACTGACTTGCAAGCGGGCAGTCAAAACCAACAGCCCAAACCCATGCTTTTATTCCCCAGCACTGAGCTAGGCAAAGTTAGAGCTTTATTTAGCTCACTAGAGCCCACAGTTGATCTGTGGTCTTAGATCTGTAGCATAACCCAAATACAATCTTTAGGTCTCGCTTGTAGAAAACACAGAACCAAACCTAGTGAAACATACACTTATATATAACTTAAAAAATGGGTCATGTCTGCAAAGGAAGCAGGTGCATGTGTTAACATGTAGGCATATTTTAGGGAGTCTGGGGGAAGACAGGAAGTAGGACAGGTTTTAGGATTTACATTTTTCAACCTAAGTTTAGAGGAAAGGATTATTTCCAGTGTCTTTATAGACTTTGAACTGAAATTTTAAGCACCAAATTCAAGGATCTTACAGAGTCTCATGGGGTCTAATGGACCTATACTGCATGTGGTGTGATCACATGTGATCTTTGGTAATCTACAATTATTATAGTAAAACCTGAGCTCTGAGTAATATTGGACCAAGCATCATGATACCAAAGTATTAAATCCCTGAGATGCACAAGTTGATTCAAGAAATAATTCAAGAAATAACTCAGGGAAAAGGACATAGATTTCCAAATTTTACTTGGAAAGACCCCTCATAATTTTTACTGAACTTCTGATACACTGATACATGCATCCAGTTGGGAATGGGCAGAAAATAAGATGGAATTTTAAGACATGCACTGATTCTGCACATGGACAATGACCCACATTTGGGTTAGGAGCTGAAGTAAAAATACTTTGCATACTTGAACCTGGCCACCTTCCTAAAGGTTACAGCTCTGGCTGCAGTGATCCAAGAGAGAAACAGCTGAGCAAGAGCTCTATTAAAGCACAAGAAGATAATACCCAGAAGAAAAGCAGGATGACCAAGGGAGATAGAGTATTCCCAGAAGTTATTAGATCAGCAAATCTGAGTGGTCAGGACATCCGAGCTCACTGTCTCAGAAATGTTAGTAATACAGAACTTCATAATGAAAGATTTTAAAAATAATTGTGCATATGTACAGGCATAATGAGCCAAATTCTGCTTTCATTTTGCCCAGGTATAAATCTAAAACAGACCTATCAATTCCAGCAGAAATACACTGAATTTATATCACTGCAAATTAAAGACCTTTTTTTAACACAATTAATCAAAAAGATTTGTGCTTGGTAAAGAAAATACAGGATTAGGCAAGAAAGTAAGTAGCTGTCTGCAGAACTTTAGGACTTAAAGAAAAATTGCAAATGTCTGCAAAAAAGTTGTAGATGAACACTGGGGGAAGATAAATTGATCTCTGACCACTACAAGCTCCTAAACTGTCACTTCTCAAACTATTATCTTTATTTTTTAAGAACTACTTAAAAAAACCCCAACAGCTAAAAACCACAGTATTGCAATGGTAGAGTAAGAAATTTAAGGTATACAGAAAGGCTGTATAATTCATGCAAAGACATGTAAAATAATTCAGGGGAATTTTATTGTATGAAAACTGCATTTCCCCCCCCCCCTCCTTTTCTAATAATACTGTTTGAGTTCATCTTTGCTTGTAGGATTTTCCCCGTAGTTTTAGAATATAAGTACTTCTGTGTGGAGTACAGATCAAGTGCTTTATGAAAAAGAAATAGCTATATTAAGACCTGGATAATCCTAATCCCCATCACTTGCAAAATCATAGTTCCACTTTGGATTTTAAATCCCTCGGGAAGTTCCAATTAATACCTCAACAGCACATGCATAACGCTGTTTACGCTGCTTGCAGGTCACTCTTTAAGCCACTCGAATACTCCAACATCTGGACAAGCCAAGCACCGATTAAGCACGTCAGCCCATGTACATACATTCTTTGTCTCATCACTCTGTCTTTTATTAAATATTGGCAAGATCCCCTTTGCATGGCTGCACAGACCCTGCACAGTTTTCCCAATATCTGTCATCCTGCCACCTTGCATTAATGAAGGCAATGAGACCATACATCAGCAAAGACTTTTACCATTTTCCCTATCTCCTCAGCCATTTATTTATTTTTTTTTTTAAGAGAAAGAAAAAGCCTACACCACCTGATGCGTAAAGAATAACCAGCCAAGCACAGGGCTTACTTGAATAAACATGCCAAGCGAATGTCCTCCAGGCAGCGGGGTCTGACAGAGACCCTTTTGGCAATGGGATAAATAGCCACGCTGCTGTTTGATCCGAAAATGATTCTCCTATTTAGCCCCTGCTTCATCGGCGCCTGGCTGCATGCAAAACAGAGGGTGAGCAGCTCCCCCGGGGTGCACCGCGCGTGACGGGTTAGCTGTCAAACGCTCCGTCGTCCAAATTACGCTGCCGCCGCACACTTCCCGCAAAGGAGAAACAATTTACTGCTGTGGTGTGCCATCAGTCTGCCAGCCCCTACTACAGTGAGTTTGCAGGTATCAAAAGCTGATTAACTTACTAGGGGCATCCGAACGCTTCCTTGAATCGCCTGTCACATACTCGCCACAATTTCTATTCACTGTCTTGTCAGCAGGGTATGATAATGGGAGATAAACACCGAGCGTAGCGCACGTGAAAGAACTGCTCTAAAACATAGTGTGGCATCAAAGCTGGGCTGCAGGTAGTTTGACAATTAGGCAATAAAAAGGAACTTAATTTGAAACCCTCTTCTACTTTGGTGTTTCCTTTTGAGGTAAAGGGTGCAGACGCAACGCCATGACTTAGAAAAGGAGCACCTTTCACTTGCTAAAGGTATTGATCACAGGCAGCGGCCAAAGCAGGGTACAGATTGGCCAAAAATGTACGTGCCTAGGGGTAATATCGGGAGGGGGCAGGGATGAGCTTAGCCACGGCTAGCTGCAGTCTTGGCCAGCATTCAGAGACCTGCATGAAGCACCCTTGGAGCCGAGAGGCAATTTTTACAGATTAAGGAGGCTGCCCCACTTTCCGGGCTGGCAGAGGCCGTGCCGGGGGGTGAGGGCCCAACACATCACATCTGGGCACCCAGAAACGGAGCAGGCGTCGCAGAAACTCGGTGCCTCTGGGGCACCCTACACCCGCCTGCCGTAACTCCGGGTAAGTCATTCTGAAGCGGGACTTTCAGAAGTGACTGGCTTTGGCCAAATACACCTCCTACTGATGGTAGGGGCAACCCCACTCTCGGATGGCTTATCCATCCCCAGGGTGTGCAGAGCAGCGCCCAACACCTCTGGCGCGGTCTCTGCACTTCATGCCCAAAGCACCTCCATTCCTTACACCTCGAGGACTGCAAAGCGGGCAAATGTACTCGTTACCCACCTCAACATTTACTTCACTTTTTTTTTTTTAATTTAGGATAACTGCCTCTGGCTGACATGCCTCTACATGCTCCTTGACAAGGGGTGACATTTTTCTGTGGCCACCCAAGGCAGGTGCTTGAGCACCACGGCAAGAATACTGTCACTTGGTAGCCATCATCAGGCAGTAACTGATGCAGGTAACTACAATAATGTATTTATAGGGAAAAGTTAGATTTTCTTACATATAAAATGTGAAAATTTATTATCTATACAGTTTATCATATCCATTTAAAATTATTCCATTAACTTCCATTAACTGCTCTGTTCATTTATTAGCTTCATATATTCACATAAAATGCTGCTTATAAGCTCTTTGTTACCAACGTGAAATTTGATTACTTTTAAAAACAACAAATATTAAATTAAAATAGAAAAAAATCCCTCTCCAGTTGCATACATTTGTTCTGCCTCTTTTTGCACAGCTACCTTTGCACAGCTTGGTGAGAAAGCTACAAAAATTCTCACCGTGTCACAGAGGTGTAAAAAGCTCCCTCAAAGAAGATCTAAAAATAATAACCTGGGGTGTGCCACTGACATAATGGCTTCATCTATAGCTGACCTAACTCCAAACCTTACCCTATATACGCTTGCAGTCACAGCTTCTGCCTGGCAGTGCTCTGCGACTCAGAATGAGCTGCAGTGGCACCGGGGTGATAAAGGGGGTTGGTTTTTCTACCGTGCCCTCAAACCACGTTTTCATCTATTGTATTTTGTTCATTTGTGTTTTCATTATTTTAACAGCTGGACGAACTAAATCTCTTGTAAAACATCAGGCTTTCTAAGATCAATGGTTGACTTCTATCAAAAATACATGAAATCTGACAACGATTACGAGGCAGTTCAACAGCTGAACAAAACTCACTAGAGTCCTGCTTCACTTCACGGCGGGTACAAAACCAGTGCCGATACTCAGTAGGCAGACACAGGTACTTTTCAATGAAGACTGCATATTGTTGGTGACCTATTTTTAAATAAACACGGCAAGCCTTACCCGTGATGTTACCTAAAAGCATGCTCTGAGAAACAAGCAACCCAGTGAATAGCAGATCGAGGAGGAGAAAAATAAGATAGCAAAAGCCATCAGTACTGAACCATTGGGGTTGTTTTAAATGTGCAATTGTATTACATAATACTATTGTGTAATGATTTTGTAGCTATAAAGACCGCTTCTTGATTAAAAACTCAATGCACTATTCATTATAGCATTTTAGTGGATTAGTTACATAAATCCAGGTTTCAAACAGACTTCTGCTGCATAATACTCTGGCAATCTCAGCAAACCACAGACTATATCAATGCAGACTAGACGTGCTTAAAGTGCTAGTTCTGTTAATCTGCGGCTGCCTTTGTATCCTTGCGAAAAGCACCAGCCACCCAAGAAGGGCTTGGGTAATTGCCGGCTTCTGCCTTTGTTCTTCCCAGCAAGCGCACAAACCATTTCCCAGCCCAAGAGTAGCGCGGGCGCGCGCGCTCCACTGTCCTGCCCCAATGCACTGCTTTCCTTTCCTCCCCGTGTCAAGCTGATTCCCCTTGCTTGGAGCAGGGGACAGACAGGCAGATAGCTGAAGAGCCAAAAAATTCAGACTATCCTGGGTCTGGAGGAAATCCTGAGAAAAAGCTCAGTGATCGGTTAAGAAGGGAGATTAAGGCACGTTTAACAGGCAACGTGAGGAGCTTTGTGCTGTTTCTACTTCTGTTTCAGGGCCTCTGATGACAAAGCAAGGTCTTCCCTCTCTACTGCCTGTCCATCTGGCACCTTCTACCAGCACTAAAAATTCATGCCCAATTTTTTTAATGTATTAATTCTCTTTAGTTATTAAATTACATCTTAAAATATAACATATGGGAAGCAATCTGCAGATGGGAGGGTGAGGAGAGCTCAGTATTTTACTCCGTACATGAGCTTACTGGAGTTCAAAAAGAGAGCGCTATTTTGCATCTGGGAAAGGAGGACACAAGAACGCTATATTTTAAACCTGTCACTTTAGGATGCATCAACGCAGGAGTTGATAAATTTCAAAATAACAGCAACAGGGAAATCTAATGCTGCACTCCTCAAGCTGCTGAGTTGGAGGACACTTTACCACATTGAAATATATACAAATAGAAATACAAGGCAGATATGCTGCTACCCCAACAGAATTTTCTGTCAGAGCTGATAGTGTCAGCTTACTCCCTGGGCAGCACGGTGGCTTTATTTTTTCCCAGTGGTCCATCACCAACCCCAGCAAGACTGACTAAAAATCACCCCAAGAAGGTGGTTCCTTCGCAGCCTCTGGATCAGCTACTAGCGCAACCCTATAAGCAAGCCTTTGCTTTGATTGAGCAGTGGCTTTTAAAAATTAGGTTGAGTTGGTGGCAGAAGCCAACAAGAGAAGGAAAATAAAATCTTACCAGATCTGTAATGGGAAAGTCAGAATTTGGATATGAAATAATTTTAAGAGACATCTTTGACATGAGCTCTGCTCCTGTTCCACACCTTCAGTGTGTTCTCCAGACCATAGAAGTTTAATTAAGAAGCTGAGCAAGTCCTGTGCAAAGGCACGAGATACTCCACAAAAGAACATTCCACTGGCAGCTGTTGATAGCAGAAACTTCATTTTCAGCAGACTAAAGCCTCCCAATTTTGTAGGAAATTAGCTAATAAACTGAAACAGATGTTGCATAGCCTGATAAGGGAGGAAGGTTGCTGTCTTTCCATCGAGTAAAGACAAACTGACAGCCCAACCAGCAGAGTTTTAGAGTGTGTGTGAGCAGTTAATATATGGTACCTTGACACTGGTTGGCCCTTGCTTGGCCAGTAAATCACACCCTGGCGTGCTGGGCCATCTCCTCTGTTGCACAACATTGCAGCCGGGGTGGTATGGGGGAGAGCTAGCATTCCCATCATTCATCTCCTTCACCTTGACCATCTCTAGACACCTGTGGGTGTTTATGGATAGCCTTTTGAGGCCATCTCAGGTTCTCCAGCTTGTATTGCTCCAGCGTGCTGCACACTCAACAGCTCCTGGCCAACTTTAGCTGTGCAGCCTTTGCTCAGGCACCCAGCACAAGAGAGACATTACCTACCTTAAGCTACATTGCCCTTCCCCCTTGAAGACTCTCTGCTCTGAGGGCCTCTACATCAAAGCTTTCACTAACTTTTGCCGCTGACGTTATTTAATAAGTGGAGCTTTCAGCAAATTCAGCTTAACTGCTAGATCTGCTAAGAGGAAAAAAAGAGGTACGTATCTGAAATAACTAATTTGAAAGTCAGAAAAATATCAGATGGATATACTAACTGCTTGAATTTGACAAAATAAAAACAAGCTACTCTGAATATTACCAATCTATAAAAAGTAACTGCTTAGCACTACCTCTTATATGCCACAGGGAGGACTGCAACCATGAGCATAGCATCAGCACGCTATCAGGAAAATGCTGGAGAACAGGCGCAGGGGCAGGATTCACTGAAATCTGCCCAGTTTCGAAGAGAAAAAATTCAACAACCACGATGCTTTTCAGAAAACAGTAATGAAACTCTTAAAACCCCAAACTGACGGTCCTGAATCCCTTTATCAGTACAGGGGACTAATCGCAACTGGAAGCTATATCCTTCTCAGCCTTCTCTTTCTGCCTGTGTTTATCACAAATAGATAGCTAAAAACATCCTGAAAGCCAAGGAGAGGTGCTGCACTTATTCAATAACCAAACCCACCGTTGAGCCCCTCTTCCCAAGCATGACTTAATCTTTCCCGGCAGAAGCATCTTCAGGGATACCCTGTCACACACAAGGACACAAAACGTGTCTGTAGCTCTTGCCAGACTCCATGCATCCTTCCCTAACCCCCTTTTTTCCCCCATGACCCATTCTTTTTTCCCATTAGTTTCCTTCTCCTACCCAATATAATTTATTACTCTTTCAAGGAAGTAACAGCTTAAGCTGTGATTACTATAAAGGTGAAGATATGAGATCAGATGGTACTGGGAAAATAATAATGAGAAATACTAACAGAAAGGAGAAGCAATTGAAAGAATTGCATATTGAAGTTATTTAGCTGGTTAAGCATAAGCATGTAGGGTGTTTGTTTTACAGGCTATCTTTTGTTCACCTTCCCTCTCTTTCTTTAAATCTTAACTCCTGTGGCTTATGACATTCCTTACTCCCACTCCCAGCCTGTTGACTGGTATCTGACAAATACCAGAGCCGTGGACTATGGAAGTGGTCGTAGGGAGTTGGTGTATATGGTGTGCTGAGCTTTTTTTTTTTTTCCCCTAACTTAGAATGAAAATCTTTCTACCGTTAATTTCCTGAATCCAGTCTTTGCTCTTACCGCATTTCCTCTGGTCAGAGCACAAATGCATTCTCAGTGCCACCATTTGGGTAACAGTGTACTGGGTATTGAACAGAAACCATGTAAAATCTAGTTCGAAATCTGTCCTTAACAGATCTTCTTGTTGCTTTGCAAATGAAAGTGTTGCTGTAGTTCTGCAATAAGATTCAACATTTTTTTTTTCAACTAGTTAAGCACACACACCTCCTACCCTCCAGAAAGCTATGCCTTTTCACTGCAGCAATCTTTCAATGCGTGCTGAGCAAACTAAGAGATCCTTAAAAAATCCAGTGTCTTCCTGTCTCATCTATTTATTAACACTAAGTGGAAGAAACAAACCTATGTCTCTGTAATATGTGACATGAAGTCCTTATATAATGACACAACAACCATTTTCTCTCATTGTTCTCATTTGACGAGATAGAAGCAAGACAACATGGTTTAAGTAACACAGTGTTTTATACAAAGGCCCTGAAAAAAAAAATAAAAAAAAAAAAAAAAAAGGTCTCCACAATAAATTTGAGCTGATTTCCTTAGAGGACCTAGGAAAATTATTCAAAACAGAAGTCCATTCTGGAGAATCCCAGAAAGAGCATCAGAAAGAGCAACTTTGTTCCCAATGAAGGTAAGAGCTCTTCTCTAAAAAAGTCTGCCTTCAGGTCCATTATTTTATTCCCCATCCTACCATGTCCTAGACTCTGTCAGTAAATTATGGATGGGTCTGTGATGCCAAAGTGAGTGTAAGGTCTTCAAGGAACAGAGGTGGCACAGAAACAAGCATGAATATTGTTTTAACTGGCACCTGACTTTATGGGAAATTTCATTTCAAAGAAGCCTATCTGTAAGTTATGAAGACATTTACGTGGGATCACTATCATGAATGCTATTTTTCTAAACAGCTATGGGATGAAAAGGCTCCATTTGTCCTCTTCATGGCCAACATATGCTAAGTGAACACCTATTACATTGAAATGTTACAGTAACTCCGCTCTTAACCTTGAAAAGAGCCTGCAACTTGTTTATAAGAACAGCAAAAAGAACAACAACTTAAAAATCTGAAGCTCAATGATTTAACGAAACCTGCATTTAGAAACGTTTTCTCTCTCTCAAATTCATTAGAGGTCACATTTTTTTCTTGAAGCCCCGGTGGATGATCTTTGAACATTTTGATGCTCCTCCATGGATTTTTATTGGCTTTTATTTAATCTGGCATCCTTTTCTAACCTATTACATTAAGACTTTTTAGCAGTAAAGAGGTGAAAAACCTTATAGCTGGCATCTGCAGCTTTCTAAATGTGTTCCACATAATTGTATATTTCTACATTGTGTTTATTTCAGTTTAAGGACTCAAAGTAGAGCTTTTCTGATGTTTTATTATGGACAGCTGTTCTGTAAATTACAAAGGATTTTATAGACTTTAAGAAGTGATTCACAGGCAATCTGCTTTCTTAAGATAACTTACTAAAGGTCTTTCCTCTAGGCCTTGAGGCTTGCAGGAAGAATTTTGAATTTAAACAAGATTAAAGTTATGATAATAGTGTCCCATTATGAAACCTATTCCTGGCAAGTTATATTGAGAAGGAAGAATAAAGCTGTATGTCTTTGTTTCAGATAAAGGCTTATTTTTTTTCTTTTCAACATTTATGTCCCTTAATTCATGTAGCTGATCACAGTGATATAATACAACAAATAGCAATGCTAAGTTATTCCTCTCTAGAAGCGTTATTTATGTCTTTGTTGAAAAAAGGTTACTGGCATTTGGTCAATTTTTCTTTTAAGCCAGTAATCGATATTTGAAACTGTGATCAATGCCAGTTGCCTAAGAAGCATTCACTTAACAAACTGAGAGTCTTTTTATTTAACTTTCAGTTGTTTAGAACTAACATTTTTCATGTTTCTTTCATGGAAATTACTTAAAGACAGGGAAAAATAAATCCAAAACACAAAAAGAACCGAGATAATTTTTTTAACCTCCATGCTCGCTGGCGCTCTGCAAAACAGCCGGGGAATGGCACATCACGCGAGTCTCTCGGACTGCCACAATGAAACCTCCTTTGTGTCGCTTAACAAAACCCAACCTGTTGGCTTGTCATGCGATAAAAAAAGTGGTGGCTGTTGATCGCTAACAAAAAACTCAAGTGGCTGTTTACCGTACCTGCTACTTCAGAGCCAAAGCAATACCTTCAAAAGGCAATCAGCCCTGGATCTGCCCAGTCACTAAGCCATTAGTCATCTCTGGAGCCTCTTTCACTGTTCAACAAAAGCTCCAGAGTGGTGGAGAGTAAGCGTAATTCTTGTGAAGCTCCCAAATACGCAGAGACCTCAGGATCTTGCCATTTGGTACTGCATTCACAGTGAATCAGCCTTGGTGGGAGAATGTGAATATATGTGCCGTGATGGGAGAGGAGAGATGCTGCACTTTCCTCAGGACAGAAAACAAGATGGAGCAGTGATCTCATCCAGTACGGCAAGTCCTTTGTGTCTGACCTAAGCACAGAGTGTAAATGAATAGCTTTTTTTTACAGTTACTTCAGTGCATCCCATCCTACATATATTCTGTGTCTAAAGGCTCAAACGCCAATGCTCCAGAGAAGTTTAAAGCCAGAGCAAGACATTCCTCAAGTCTACTTGCACACGACTCACAGGGAAAGACAAAAATATTCATTTATGACTCCTGTAAGAGAGATCTTTTTTAATCATCGATTATATCTTTACACTATTTTTATCTGCTGTGAAAACAATCCTGCTGAGCCGAGAGCGAGGAACATGGAGTGCACTTTGTGCATGCAGTTAAAAGCAACCGCGTGGCACTGGGAACCCTGAAGAAACAAAAAATAGAATACGAACAAAAAAATAACCTCACTCTCCTCCATTTGCAACACCTAAAACAACAGGCTGTGAAAATGGTTTCATTAAAAAATAACAAGTGCACGCTCACCAGGGGATAGATCAGGGCAAACTGAATAAAAAATTCTTCAATCATTGCTGAAGTAGGTCAACCAGAATTAATTCAAAGGGCAAACATTCAAACTGAGCCTGCCACCCCCCACCTCACCCCACCTCCCCGCTGCACGTCTCTCTGCCTGCCCTTTGACAAGGCCAAGTGGAGACCCAGACTGACTTATTACTTAATTTTGTACAATGCACTCGCCGCAGTGGGTCTCCTCCTCTCCTCGGTGTAAACTGATAGGCCACGGATTTCCTCCAGATTTACACCGGGGTGAAGCACAGCAGGACCTGGTGGTAACCGGGAACACAAAACACAGAGCAGCGTGGCTCCCCAGCTCAGAAGACAAGCCCTAAGGACACCTTCCAATAGGGTGCTAGTCATGCAAATTTCTGCCAAAAAGACGTTTACGCCGGCCAAGAAGCCAGAAAATGTGCAGAAAGTAAATGCCAGGAGATAGGAGTTGGGTGAAAAAGCCTATGCTGTAGCCACCTGCAAACCACAAAAACCTGGACTGCTTAGCCAGGATCCACGTCTTGCCCTGTGCTGCTGGGACAGTGCCCTGGGACGGGACATCTTAGCTAAGTGCATCAGCTGGACCAGGGCACCGTTCCCTTGAGCTGACCTGTTGGCATGAACTAGCTCTGATGTATAGTACAGTATTAACTGACTTAATGGCTTTCAGCTATAAGGCTTTTGCACACTGCGAAGCTGGCCTAGCACTAGATGTTCTTCAAAACTTATTTATCTTGCGGCAATGGATTTTATGAATCGTTATTTGGTTTTAAATCCCCTCTCTCTTCTCCCAGGTTAGCTGTCATTTCATTTACAGTAGGAGAGAGTAATTCAGGTCATCATGAAAGAAAAGCTTATTTTTTTTCCTTAGCTGACTCTAATAAAATACATTAGCCTGCCTTTCCCCACCCCATCAGCCTTTTCGAACTTAACCTCACGATTGAGCTTTGAAATGCAGGCAGAAAAGGTTAACTCTGGGGGGGTGCAGTCTCTTAACTGTTTTATTCAACATCCCATTTAACGAAACAGCTATCACAGTTTCCCTCCTTTCCTTCCCACCACCCTAAAAAGCCAATTAACCCTATCCCTAGAAGAGCGCATCCTGATGGTATAACGAAGATGCGTCACTTTTCCTTTGCCACCCGTGAAGCCACAGCCAGACCAGGGGCAAGAGCAGTAAATCATGCCCGGATTTCCAGCCTGTGGAGAGCACTGTCCCGGCTGGAAGGGGATCGCGCCATTTTGGGCCACAACCAGGCACAACCCCGAGCACGAAAGGGAGCTGCTTCTCTGCTGCATCAGCAAGTATCAGAGTCAGCCTTTTAGTCAGCAGGCAAGAGAAATAACACGAAACTTTGGTGCACTCGGCGTTTCCCCTGGAAAGCACTTAAGGGAACTGGGATGCTTATAATACCTGTTTCAGATCACCTGTAAAGATGAATGCAACCAAGCTTCAAAAAGTTAGAGGTTTTTCTTCCTTGGGACAGGGACCCCTCCTTATACACACCACTTAGATCACAGAAGCTGGATGCTACTTCCACTGCTATCAATAGGGATTTTGTCCTTGATTTTAGTGAGAGCTTTATCCGCTCCTAAGAGAGAGAGTCACTGCCCTGTAAAGCAGCACAGGCATGAGACGGGGTTGCTAGCAGCCCTCCACTGGGACACAGACTGGGGCCATAGTTTCTGCCGTGCTCTGCTGTGAAGCCAACATCAACAGATAAGGGAGCAATGCCATGCCATCTCCTGCGCTGTGGCTACGTGCAATCTTCCAGTGTATAATTTCCAGGAGACGCACTTAAAAATCTTACTGGATTGCTAAAAATGAGAGATTGAAAAAAGTCCGCCGGCATTTGCCTTACAAACAGACCTCTCATAACGAGCTTTTTCCTCCTGTTCCTGCCAACACCATCTCCTGCCCCGCAGTGGGTGCACCGTGTCATGCCATGGGAGGCAGAAACTTCAGTGGCAACAGAATTGTCATCTTGCCTATTGCTCTGCATTACAGCCCCAGTCATGCCGGTGCAATACAGAGCCTAGAGAGTCCCCAGCTAAATTCAGCACTTAGGATGAATGGAGTCAAACTTTTGTCGATGTGCTCAGGAAATAATGATGGACATTACGGTGTGTGTTGAATATCCAAACCTGGTCTTGAGGGAATAGAGGACATTTAAATAAGCTCTTCCTGCAAGGCGAGGAGTGCAGATCACTTTATTGTGCTATTACAAAAAGAATATTTCAAAAACATTATCCTAAACTCTCATTTATATTTAAGAGCAATTTTACTATTAATTGCCTGGGCTCCCCTTACTCCATAATTCAGTGTGTCCAAGCCTGTTTCAGTTTCATGAAACTGGCATCTTTATTACAGCCTTGGGCTACAATTTTCCAATGAGAATTGTCTAAATGTGGCTTTTTTCCCTCTTCCTGTGTAAAATGCTACTTTCGATTACCTGCGAGCTTGCTCCCATGGGGCAGGAGAGGAATTTGTACTACTGAGTATCTGTAAATTGAGACAAAGGCATCTATGTCCATCATCAACCTCTCCCACCCGGGCTTTCCTACCCCTGCTCATGGACAGAAATGCTTCCCTGCCAAAGACCCAAAAGAACATTTATTTCCTCTCCTACCCTGCAAATAGCAAAGTCAACAATTTGACATTATTTCTGACATTTCTGGTGTCTTGATTTCTTTTCAACGTTACTTTCTCTTACAGAGTCTTCACAGCATCTCCTATCCATCAGAAATTCCTTTCCTTTTGTTCCTGCAACTTACACTCATAAAGTCTTTTTGGCACACCGTACAATTCATGTCCTTGTGCAGATCTCTATTTGGAGACGAGACGATACACCACAGTTGTTAATTTAAAACAAAAGAGCGGAACTATTACCCTTTTGTACTCTGCTTTCTCTTGCCAATTATATGTATCTGGAAGACTTTACTGTGCTGGTTTTAAAACACACATAAACGGAGCATCTGGACTTTGTCTTAATGAGATAAAGTTTGGTCTACACTTTCTCAGTGGAATTATCTCTACTGTATAATTGGTAGCAATGATTTCAGAAGCGAGTCCTTGTTCTGCCAACAGCATGCTCTGCGAGGAAATGAGGGAGCTGGGGAAGGCAGCCTTTCCTTCTGAGGAAAAGTCGGCTTTTGTCTAACTAGAAAAAAAATCACAGCGGAAGAAAGTCCTGTTCTGCCGACCTCTCAAATTCTCCGAACGCTGCAGAATAAAATGCATCCTCTTTTGAAACTCCAAACCGCGAGATATTTGTTTTTAGAGATGAGCTTTGCAATGTCAGGCATGGAAGCCCTCCTTCGCACTCCTTTAGGATCCTCTGATACAAAATTCTTGGCAAACATCAGAAGCTAATACTTTATCCCCACTGCACTGAATTATCAATCCAACTCTTAAACAGGCAGACTTCCTATTCAGCTGAATGCTAAGAATTTGGAAGAGATGCCCATAAATCTTTTGTGGAAAGTCCAGCCTTCTGATCCCATGGAGGAAACCAGATCTCAGCCGTCTTTTAAAAAAACAGTCTCTTGATGTTTTCTTTGCAAAGCTAGGCTTGAGAATGTCAGTGCTGCAGAGTTCTTGCTGGAAGTGAAAGGAGTATGAGTAGGACTTTATTGCTACCCTGAATAGAGAAGATAAAGTAGACTTTTCCCCTATCACGTACTTTGAAGTGAAATGGATCGGTTAGTTTGGGGTTTATAGCAAGCAGCTCCTTCAGAAACGTTCTCCAAATCATTAGTTACAGCCTGTGCATAGGAAGGGAGACAAATTGATTTCCCAGCACTGCTTCAAGTCTTCATTGTTGAATCTCTTTTCTCACTTCTATCTACCATTCCTCTCATCTTTTCTTTACTATCTTTTACTTTTTTTTGTCAGAATAAAATGAGTGAAAGTGAATCCCTTAATAAAGGTGAAAAGGTATAAAAGACAACATTATCTCCTCCTTAACAAAGTACAACATTCCGGCATTCCACTCATCATCTTTCTCTGCCACACAGGTATCGTTAGCCATCTCTATCTTCAGTGCCGCTTGGCTCTGCAAGGTTAATTATACTCGTTACACGTTTGCGCTGGGATGGGTAAGGGAAGCTGCCCGGATGCCTGCACAAAGCTAAGCGGCGTGCTGCGTAAGCACTCTCGGAGACACAGGCACGGCACGGGTACCATTGCTACAGGGGCAAAGCCAGAGGCAGGCAGAGCTCGTCTGATGCCGCTGTGAGCGGTACCCACCTCAGACACCCCCCGACACACGATGCTCGTCCCCCTTCCCTCCAGCCACGGGGCTGAATTTATTCTAGAAGGACTCTGATGTAGAAGGGACAGGTTTTTACCTCCCATCCTCTTATTTCTCCTAGGAGTGGCGCGGGTTAATCCAAAACTTGTCTGAGTACTTGCCAAGTTGTTCTTGCCAGTATGCATTTCATTGCACCTGCCTATCTTGAATTACATCGCCCAAATTTCTAGCTTTTTTAGGAATTTTCAGTGCACTGTGTGGCTGCACAAATGAGTGCCTGTTGTGCCAGCAGTTACCTCTTTTCTCCCCTCCTACTCTATACGTGTTTAACACCCGCTCTACGTTTGAACCCTGTGGCTATGTATTAATAATCTCCTTCTGTGCTGAGGCATAGATATCAGTTCTTGTATTCTTTTTTTCTTATCTGTAATCTAGGTAATCTAATTCCCTCTCTTAATCTCTGAACAGATCTAACTTTACCCTCACCCTCTAGTTAACAAATTTCATTAACAGACTGTGACAAAAGAACTTCATCATAAGACACTTGAAAAAAAAATAGTTCTATCTATGTTCTAATAACACATGGGTATTTTTCTGCATTGTTTTAAATATTTTTCTTAAGCCATTCAAAGACTGTAGGACATCAAAAGTAATAGTATGTTAATTTATTAAAACCTCATAGATCTATTTTCCTACCATGGAGATTAAATTCACTGGCCACAATATCAGTCCTGCCACTCTTCTGGTCTTTTAAAAAGTCTTTTCAATTGACAACTGTTCTCATTTAATAGATGAGGTTGTTTTCAGCGATAATCTATACATATTTTTATAGTAACTCTGCTATTGCATTTTTTTTTAAATCTCAGATGAATGCCATCTGGTCCCAATGATTTATTGACATTTAATTTCCTGAGTTCTTCCATTTCACACACACACACAGATACATATATAGAGAGAATTTTTTTTTAAACATCTGCCAAAGGGAGCACTGCACCTTTGCTCTCTGGAATTCCTCCACTCCAAATTTATTCATCATTCTCAGCAGCAAAGACCAAGGAGAAGAAAATCCTGAAAAGCGTCTGCAACATTGTTATCTTCTCTGATTACTCCCTAATATATTGAGGAACCTGCTGATTTCTGTGCCTTCCTGCTCCTGATACACTTCAGCATTAGCTTGTTATTTCTCTTTGGCTAGATAGATCTTCTCAATTCTCATAGCCCCTGACGAGCGCCCATGTAAAACTTACCTACCAATAAATTTTACTTCATACCATAAGCATCCAAACAGAACTTAGGATGAATTTCCATCTTTACTACTGCTTTCAAGGCTGAGGTCAATTATATATCTTGTAATACAACTTTGCATCCTTTGCATAGATGATATGTCCGATGCAATAAGAAGTTACAAACATTTTTATATATTTTGCATATGTGTGAACACACATAAGGAAATCTTGAAGTCTTTTTCAGTACCAGGTCCTTCTGCTAACATTAGACAATAAGAATGTCATTTTTCATTACAGTATGAATTACTTATGCATATTTTATTACATAGTATGAATTAATTATATTGCCATCACCATACAAAGGGCTTAAATCAATTGCCTAAACATAGGTATCTAATGTAATTTGAGATGCTCTCCCTTACAACTCATGCATCCACTGGCTTGGGGAAAATACTCTGGTTTTGTTCTACATAGTATTTTGAATACCTTTTTTCAAGCAGCAAGATTTACCCATTAAAAGGGAGATGATTAGAAAGGAAACTTTCTGGAGATACTCAACAGACCAAAGCAAAACATTAGCTTTTTGTTGTTGGGCTGGGTTTTTTTTTTCCCCTCTGTTAACAACACACATAAAAAATAGGACTCATTGGAAGAATTCTTTAATCTCAAGAAAACTGAATTATTTCTGTTTCTGGAATTTAATTCACAAAATCTGATGCTCCATCACTACCACCACCGTCATATGTTACAGTAAATCTGAATTAGACAATGAAAATTGTCTTCATTGAGGCACTAGCTCAAGACAGACTCATGAGACCCTTCAGAAAGGGGGGAGGGAAGAATAATATTTTAAAAGCAACTCTGAAGCTAGTACAGCTCCAGGCTCATATAAATTCATAAATGTCTTTCTGATATAAATACCACACCCCTCTCCTTAGGAAAAACACACTGGATCATGACCTAATTCTAATAATACTTTAGCACTAATAGGGATTTTTCATGTCCCTATCAAACCCTCACAACCTGCCTTGAAATAGGTAGGTATTATTTCTTCCTCAAGGCTAGAATTCGCCAAATCTTTAGGTCTTTGTAATTTGATTCATTTCCCATTCAGTGACACTAGTGATGCCAGGAGACACAGACGTGTGTGCAGGCATTTTGAGGACAGGGCTCTTGATAAAGGTGGTAATTAGTGCCCCAAGCCAAGAAGTGATTTCCAGAAGGAAAGACTGCAGTGAGGGACCAAAATGAAACCTTCAGAATGACTCTGCTGTGATACTCTTATTGTAGATGGCTTCTTAATGAGATTGCTAGGTTGAATTCATTTTCAACTCTTATCTGACTTTGATCTCATATAACAAGAGGTCATCAAGATAAATGCTACTCATGCTTTAAATGACATAATGATGTTATTAGGAAAACCTGAGGGATTAAAAACTAGCCTATTTATTCCCACAAACAGTCCCATTGAGGCTCGTGAGACCAACTGGATGCACAAATTAACCAACCTTATACAAAACAAAAAGAATTTTAGAAGTTCACTCTTCACAATAGATGCTGTTTCTATTATTCTGGTTTATGCAGCTGAGCCAGTGAAATGAGGAACATTATATACCCCTTACAGTTTCTACTAGGATCAAGATCTTAACTCATAGGTATGGTATGAACACCTGTGTAGCATCTCTCAGAATTATAAACCCTGGTGTTTGCTTAAAAGCAAAAAAAACCCCAACCAACCAACCAAACAAAAAACCAAACCAAAACAAAACCTAACCTGAAAAAAAATCACCCTGTGAAAACCACGGACCTGTCTTGTTTCATAATTTGGCTCCATCTTACCCCTTTTATCCTCTCCTGTCATGGGGTTCCTGTGCACTGGCAGCTCAGGGCTGCTTCATCTCTGCCTGTGCAGGACCTTCCACGAGGGCCTTGTATTTGCTGCTGGCTTACAGCTCCTGTAGCATGCCTGGGGACTGTCCTCCCATGCGCTCAGGTCTTACTCTAATGACAATTTGGGATGCTGTCAAGGTGCACTCCCAGATCTCAGACCTGATCAGTGCTTCTAAAGCTTAGCTGTAGCCAATTAAACCTACCTAGTAACCACCAAAGCAAATTAAAGGCTCGTGTAGTCTTCAGAGCATCATGTGGCTTCTAATAAAAGCAGTAACTTTAAATGGTGCACTTCCTCAACAAATTATCTTTAAAACCTGGTGTTGATCCCAAAGCATTTATTTTTAGGCATGCTAAGACAAAGCACTGTGCTATCTTTAGCAAAACAGTGCAGGAGAGCTGAGCGCAGCCACCAAAGCCAGCACTCCTCCTGCGAGCAGAAGAGCTTCACAGGTAAATAAAGATGACCGGGAATGCAGGATTGGTAGCCGTGGCTATGGTCCCTGGAAGGAGTATTTGAGGAATTCAGTGCCTGCCCTGTTAATAGCAGTGGCGATCGTGGCATCGGCAGATGGCTGACAACCACTGCCCTACTAAGCACCACCGCATCTTGCTGATCTCATGGTTCAAGATGGTGCTTAAAACTGTTGTGTCGGCTGGCTGTGCAGTTATGCTAACACACCTCATCTAGGGTCCCAGTGGAGATAAACTACGTTATCCAATTGCAGTAATTTTTCTGTTGTAGACAGAGGCTGATTATCTGCAGTGATCATTATGGCAAGGTACTGAGATTCCCGACGAAGCACCTGTACGAAATAACACATTGTCTGCAGCAAAGCTAGGAACAGAACTAAAGGAACAAATCTGGCTATGCGTTAACTCTTTAACCACTTTGATTCACGTGCTTTCACCTAGACTCTATATAAATTCTAACAGCAGAAATTTGCACAAGATTGGTGTGTTAGCTTATGGATTTTGTCCACAGCAAATGGAAATACTAGAAACAAATATCAACAAAGTAGGAAAATTCCTAGAGAGCAAGAACATCAAACAAATTACCTGTCTCACTGAGAGAGCAAAAGCATATGTTTTCCAACGGTAACAATTACCAATACAGCTGTGCTTACAAGTCTAGATGCCGAACTGAACTACTGAATAAGCTAAATCAGCCCATTTAACAGACCAGAAGTGTATTTTCACCAAGGTGCAGCGCTATATGAAGGTGACACATACGAAGGGAGTACCACGTGCATGCTGTTTCTGGGGTGAAGATTTCTGGGGAAAGAAAGCATACAGAGAGGACCTTGCAAGTGATAAAATACCAGCTTTCTTCAGTGCTTTTAAAGCAATCTGAGAGAAGACCAGAGATTCTTTTATGCTTACCTCTCAAATTACCACCATTCCCTTCCGTCCCTCCCCAAGCAAGCTATTTAAGTTAACAGACATATCTATATAGTAGGAAATATATAATGCATCATCACTTCGATCTATATGTCAAAAAGTGAATTGGGAACGTCCGTATTAGAAAAATCCCCATCAATATTAAGGCTTAAGCAAGAGACCTGGATACCCACCTCACCCCTTGGATGTGGAAAACACAACTGGTTACACAAAGACTGGGTGAGAATTACAAACTAGTGTCTTTGGGGATTTTGCAGCTGAATGTTTGGGAGCAGGAACTGAACAGAGGAAGAATTTCAAGTCAAGATAAGGCTTTAGTTATTGATCTCTTAATACTTTCCTGTCCCCCTCACGCTAGGGCCTCAAAGCGAGAACTGCCACCTAGCATAGCTCCATTTAATGGAATGAGCAGCATCAAGGCTGTATCTGCTCCCGTGGCCTCAGCGATGCCCCACACAGACAGTGGCCAACTGCTGCCTGTGCAGCCCCTGACGTGAGGCTGACCAGCTCTGGCCATTTTTTGCTGCACAGACCTCAAAACCTCAGCTAGAGCACGAGATCTGCTATCCTTCCTGGCCGTACTGCCAGAGAAACCAAAGCCTGAAACTAAACCAGGTAGTGAGGAAAAGACCCAAGCAAACAACAACAAGCAGAGAAAAAAAGGAGAAATGGTGTGGCATCCAGGTGTTGCTGATGTTTGAGCCACCACCTATTACCAAATGCTTGGACAGAGAGAGAAGCACATGGAAAAGGTGCCCTCTCTGGTGGGAGGAGGTGCAAAAGGGGCAGCGGATGCAGCACTGCAAAGCTGAGAGAAGCAAGCCCCAGGCAGGGAAGGGGGCATCGGGTACACCGAGCACCAAGTAGCTGGCAGCTCAGAGACACAGGCGGGCACCCAAAGAGGCTCCTTTTTGGCCACCTTCTGCTTGCCCCCCCTTGGGGCTGCCTCTGCCCGGGGGCGAGCAGCCGGTTGCGATCCTCTCCTGGCTCACATGGGCCCACTAATGGTCCGCAGCCACGGGAATAATGCGATTTGTCAGGAAGGGGACAAATGCTGCAATAACAATGTCCACTGAAACTCAGGCAATGGCGCAGTTTAATTGTCCCTGCAAGACACCCTCAGTAGAGCTAAGCTGGGGAAAGCCTAGTAGGGAAAGACATTATTTGCCTGTCTTTTATTGAAAATTTCAAGAAAACCAAATGTTGCTCTCCCTAGAGACTTCAGCAAAGAAACTAAGTGACAGGGAAGATGAATGCTTCCTACTGCCAGTGACATACCCAACACAGAAATATAGAGAATATTTTCATAACTTTGTGCTTTAAATGCCTTTATTAGAGAAACAAGATTTATGCTTCTGGCTCTGAGGGAGGGCAAGAGAAACTTAAACTGTACAAGTAGTTGTGTACATACGGATGCGTGTATGTGCATATCGCATCAGGCACAGGGAAGGGAAGAGGATTAAAGATAAAGTAAGCTACCTTTGAATAGGAAGGCCCTCCCTGCTGTTCTCAATTTTCCTGAATTTTTGTTCTCGTTAGAACCTCTAAAATAAAGTAACACACAATTCAATATCCTATGATCAAAGTCATAGCCTCAAAGAGGAACCAACCTAGCTTTTTCTTTTATAGTTATATCATAAATAAGGTCACTAGAGGATGCAAAAAGTAGGTATGACTCTTCAACTAGTTGTGTGTATGTGTATTGTAAGCAAAAAACCTAAAAACGTTGTATATTTTAAAAGAAACACACAAAAGATATTTTTTAGCAGGCTTAAGCCTCTGATGCCAACTTCAGACCACACAATTACTTTAGCTTCACGATTACCCTTTGACTGGTAAAGAGAAGAGAGTGAGGGCCAATGACTTCCATTCCGACCGTTACTTTAGGCCTTAATGTTAAGTAAAACCGCTGCCAAGAAAATGACTTAAAATAAGGAAAAGCACTATCCCAATCCAGTATTTCAAAATAAGCCCCCCTGAAATGTGCACACCATGCAAAGATGAGTGTACAGAGAGGAATACAGGACGCATTTTTAAATCCCTACTTTAAGATGTTTTCTAGAATCAGTAAAAACACAATAGAAATAGAGCTAACTACTTATCTTTCTCAAAACTTGCATATGCTCTGTGTCTGTCTGTAAATCCTTTGAGGTTTCAAGTCTGCTTATACCTTTAAAGGTGGTTTTTAAATCCTAGCAGGCATGAGGCAGAAATAGCCAGGTTTCTCTCCCCTCAGCAGCTTGATAAATGAGCATTTGTTAAATGAAAAAAAATCCCTGTAATATAGGGCAGGTTCTCTGTCCTATATTCCAACAGGCTTCCCACCCACGTGGTAACAAATACACACTTATTATGTAGTTGACATCAGGCCAGACCGGAGAGGATGCTGCTATCTTCAAGAACAAGCCCGCAAGGCAGGCTAGCCTGTAGTTCTGCGATCTGCTGGGAGAAAGGGGCAGGGAGCAGCGGGGCTGTCTGGGCAGCAAACTGGAGAACAAGCGATGCTCCGGATCAGACCTCAGCTCCCTCTCAGTTCTCATCTGAATATAAAGGAGCCATTGAAATCTGTAGCCAGTGAAAGTTGTGGCACTTTCCCCTCTTCTATGGCCATTTACTTTTTCCACCTCCAAATGCAGATCCAGATGGTTCTCCTACCTTCTGCATGCCAAATGGCCACAGGTACCCTATGGACTTGCTCCCAAAGGTGAGCTGATGAACTGATCACAGCTCGGTCTCTGGATTCAGCAGGCTCAGTCAGTGAATAATGAAAGACTGATTTTCATGCTTTCACTTTGCAGGAAATGTTTAAAAAAGTTTTACACTGTGATTTGTATTCAGGTGAGACAACAAACATAAAGCATCAACTGTTGGGTCTTTGGGGATTAAAAAAATAACATAGGCTCACATACCAAAATTGGCATTTGGAATGCCCAGCAAAAAAGGCTGTATTTGGTTGTGGCTCTTCTCTGTGTTAGCCCATGTGCAGAAAAGAACTGGTTATGCAATTTTCTGATTTCTCTGTAATAGATGCAGGAAATCATACACTAACCCAGATTTATCCAGACTCCTGTATAGACCTGAACTCAGCCAGAGACTACCTGAAACTTCACCACACCAAAGCCTTCTGAAAGCCTTGTAAGCCAGAGAAAACCATTTGTCAAACTGGAACTGGCTTCTGAGTTGACAATGAAACCTGAAAATGAGGCAGTTTCACGTCTAATTATGAAATCAATCTACCCATCCATCCTCCCTCTTGGACATTTGTGGAGAACAAATCTCTGAGTACCCACTTGATAACCTGTCAATTATACTCATTTTTGTTGCCATAACTGAATTCCAGCAGATTGTGTCATTTTCCCTCTCCAACATCCTGGTAGATCAATACGTTCGTCGCAGGCATACTAAGCAGCCCAAAATGTTCACTACAGGCTGAAGTGAAGATTAACAATGAAAATGCAACGACTTACCTCACTCTAGCCTTGCAAAGGAAACATGGTACCTATTCCTAGAAATCAGAGGGAAACTTGGTCTCCCTGTTGTGGTTCCTGCACAGAAGTTTCATAAAATTTCTGCCACTTCCCGCTGCTCAACTGACCCAGCACATTCCTTTGAGGGTCTTGGACACATCCCCTTCTTCACTGATGCACAAAACTGTGGCTGGTTTCCAGCAGCGGAAACCAAAAGTGAGTCTGGCTCAGGGAATTGCAGAAACGGATTTGGCTCCCCATAACTACGCGAGGAATTAGGGCTTCGTTTACTACCGTTAGCGTTCCCTCCATTACCCTCATGCGAATTGTAAGGCCCCTGTGACCTCTTGCAAAAGTACTTCATCTTTTCAATATACCACATTAGAAGACATTATACCTTTAAACACAATTACATTCACGCAGTATGTGGTCCTCTATTTAAACATCAATCTCTCTCTGATGCAAACATGCTTTGTCTTTAAGGTTTCTTCCAGAATTTATCAGGTTGCTATTACTTACACCTTTTTTCCTGCTAAGATTTGGAGCTGTTCATGGACAGATCAATCCATAGATAAAGAGAAAAAGAGATTAAATGCAATTTCTTTTTCCAAGGAGTGAAGTCTGCATGAATAATATAATGTACCTCAGACATTTTGGTGACCAAAAGAATTATACAGATTGTATAGCAGCATGAAGATAAAATTAATTGGGTCTCTTTGCATGGTATCTGTTATGAAAGCAGTTAAAATAGTTTTGTGTATTTTGGTTGAGTTGAGGAAATGTCACTTTCATGATTTTTTCCCCCTCTCCTTTCAATCAGTGTCCTTTTATTTTCATTTTCATACACCTGCTAAGTGCATCCTGCTGTATTCACAGTTCAGCATGATGGGTTTCATATTTAGTGGAAAATGAACAATTCGTACCCTGAAGATTCCAATTATTCGGTTCCCTCAGAGATTCGTCTTTGGAGTATCAATGAGGACAATGGAAAGTTAAGTCAGGAAAAAGTGAGAAAATACTTTTTTTTCCATAAAATATTGTTTCAGGGGAAAGGGAGGCTTAAAATCAGCAGTTTGACAGCCAAAAAGAAACAAACTAAGAGCAAAAGGTTGTTGAAGGAGATCTGCAATTTCACACATTTGCATCATTATCAGGACACTTTTATTGCAGTTCTAATTCAGCCAGATATGCTTGAAGGGAAAAAATAATAATAATAGGAGGCCGTGCTTCTCCTCCATACTGAACATATTACTGTTTTATCAGAAAAGTATCAGAAAACCTGCAATGTCACTCTTTCCTGTCCTCGTGATCTTTTGGTGCGGAGTGTAAATGTAACTGTCTGTCTACCAGGGGAGGACTTTCTTGAGAAACTTGATGAGATTCTGAATATACAGGTGACTTTTATATCATAAGTGCATTTGTCAAATCATGGTCAAATGCAACCCCAGCCACAGGGTATGCCCACATGCTGTGGGATGCTTAATTCCCACTTACATATCTGGAGACTTTGCAATGTGAACTGGAGTACAGTTCAAGACTCTGTGTTCCTGGGCTTTCTTCCAGTTGTTCACCGGAAGTGAAATATCAGATGTTCAGATTTACTGCATAAAGAGTTAAGGGCAGAGATTGCTCTTGTTATGAAAGTTTGGGCTCAGAGTTTAATGAGCCTCTGAATCTCTCCAAGGTTCAAAGTGATTACATTTTCCTTTCCTCTTTCAAATACACTCTCCTTCTGGATTCAGATGTTTTCAAATTTGGCATGGATTTGACTCTGAGGTACCACCCAGTGCCACATATATGTCATGTGTGTTCAGAGCTCTTTCTGTGCTCAATTACACCACACTGGCACTTCCAGCTGACCAGATCGGCAGCTTTGGGTTACGGGCAAGGCAAAAGAGAAGCAGCAATCCGGTTGACATGAGATGATAATGACCCTGCAGTATCCAAGACAAAGAAAGGTTAGCTCCCAATTATTGCAGAAGCCGCACTCAGGTATTTTCTGAGACTTGGACCAAACTCCCACTTCTACATATCAGAGTCCCAAACAGAACCAGAAACGAAATGGTCAAGACATGAGACAAGCTGTTTTTACAATTATATCAATGTATGTGAAACCCAGAAGAACATGAACCATAAATGGTTCCCAAAAGACACTTTTTCCTCTGACCTTACGGCTTTAGATATTCAAATAAATGTTTGGTGAGCTTTGGGATCTAGGTGGGGCTCTAGTGATCTTATAAATTACCTAAAATTTCTCTACACCTAGAAGAACAACCACCACAGGAGTAAAATGAGAGGAGTCAGACAGAAAATAGTACTGCTGTTTAAGTTCTCTTCTGGCCACCAATCTGATCACAAAATCCCATGCACTAACCAGCAGTTTCCTTTCTAACCCTCTACAATGCAGACGTGCAACTTCAGAAAACAGATTAAGGTCCTCCATTTCCATTTCACAATTTCTAATGCAGGTAGGAGCATTTTGCAATAGCGGTATCCACTAATACATGCTTATTGTCGTCTTTGCGTCTTTGTCGCATTATTCAAGTAACATGGGAAGCGTTGAAGGTTCACAAAGGACAACAATAAGGATTGCAATGGCAACTGTTGTATATAGAAAATTCTGCTGCCTTCTGAAAGGGTTATTACATGAGTTACTTGGTTTGGTCTTGTTTCAGTGTAATAACCTGGTGGGAGAGAGGGAGGGAGAAACATAATGAAAAAGAAAGAAATTGGAGAGCAAACAACCAAAGGTCTGAAATGTACCTTCGGACAGAGGTATGATGCATGGGAACAGAGTGTATTTATAGCCCACCGAGGCCTGTCTTTTACTACAATAACAGGGACATCATTTACTAAACAAACACCAGCTGCCTATAGATCTCTGACACCTGACCATTTAGGCGGTTCAAAAACCTTCATCAAACACGGTCATCTGTTAAAGAGTAAAGGCAGAGCTTTCAGTGCTAAGAATCAAGGGAAAAAATAATATGGCTTGTTCCTCTCAAAGATATGGGAAATAATTTTTGGACAAGCATTTCTTTCCTTCCTGGGCACACTACATCAATCTGTCAGAGCTGTGTGCAGCAGGGAAGGGCACATTTCTCTTGTTTTACCTGGGAATCAACACACAAAACAAGGATGGTTGTTTTGAAAATAAACACAAGCATGGGCATGCTTCCTCAGTTCCCTCAATCGACAGTCCAGCCCTAACTCTCCAGGAAGCTTTCCTTCAGGTGCAAAGCCAGAGGAAAAAAATGTAAAGCATTTGAAAACATACTTTTGCTTGCTTGTTTTTCCATTCTCACCCACACATAATCATTTCATACACAACATGGATTGCTTAGCAGTTCTGTAGCATAACTGAAAGCCAGTAAACGCTCAGAGCAGTTCAAAGGTCCACGCTTGCAGGATGGCATTGCTGCATTTGGGCTGCTGGAAAGTCTTCCCACCAGCCAAATGGGCTATGTGTGACTACCAGAATTTGTCTCAAAGCATTCTCAGAAAAGCACCAGAAGCCCTTCTTCAATATTTCACAGTGAAAAAGCTATTCACAGCAAGGCAAAAGAATGAGACATTACCTCCTTCTTTTTCTCTTTCCAGAGCTGCCTTGTTGGCAACATCTACCATGAGAACTGCAAGACTACAGCTCTGTAATCCCCTCCACCTCTCCATTACAACATGCCATCCAGGATGAAGGTTGATTGCTTTTTAAAGAAACTTCAGGGAGGGTGGATGGAAGAGTTGTGAACCACACCGTATGATCTGGGAGGACACTCTATACCCGCCAGTGTTAATGGAGTGCCAAGGTCTCTGCGGTCATTCATCACCACCCTGTAAATCTGCACCTGCTTTCCAGAGCTGTTATTTATTCAGGAAGGAGATCCTAAAATGTCTGTTTGCAACTGCTTAAGGTTCAACTGGAGAGCAACCTTGAAAGAGAAGAGCATTACAATTTAAACAATAACAGAAGGGCACTTCCCCACTGATTTATTCTCTTCTGCTTTGCTAAATGTGGCTATTTTTGTTTGCCAAAAGCTTACTCTCCTTTGGACCATAGATCTTTCCACTTAACTCTGAATACAGTCATAGACCTTTCTTTGCAATTATGTTGTGTCTCCAAACTAGTGCACTGCCACAAATACAGCACTATTTTTGGGGCTTAGAGCACTTTAATCCTACAACCCGGCCTGAACAAGAAAAGTTAAATGCAGGCAGAACGGTAGGAACTGGAGTAATATCTGCTGTCTTTCTTCTCTGACTCTGGGGAATCACTGAAAACAGGTATCACCCTTCAGTCCACAGGCAAGATCCACTCAAATTAGGTCACACTTCTGGCACACGTCCATTGAGTTTTTAATCCCTTTCAGTGCAGACCTGACCACTTCTCCAGGCAACTATCACGGTGTTTAATTATTCTTCTCCTTTGAAAGATTTTCAGATCTACCCGAATCTCCTTTCCTGTAATCTCATGTCCCTCAGCCTTGTCTTGTGAGAACATAGAAAGATGTCTGATCCCTTCTTTGTAGTAATTTTTTTCATCTGTTTAAACACAAATATCTTACCACCAGAACTGGCATGGAAATTAATGAAAGTAAGTGAATTTTAAAAATCTCCTAAATATAAGCAATCCCTAAGTATGGAATGCCATAGTTGTAAGTATAAAATTAGGTGTTATTCAAACAAAAATTTTATATCTAAAGATAACTGTCTAAGGTGTAAGACCTATGGGGCCTGTATCACCTTACCATCTTTTCGGTTCAGACTCAAATTGCAAAGGGCAGAAATACACAGAATATCCTGAGGTCCGAGAGCAGTCAAGCTATATACCAACATAAGGTAAGCAGAAAGAAGCAGGATGATTTCTTGCTTTAGATAGCCATCTCTAATGGAGAGACAATTCACATTTTGAGAGAATGGCCATGTGAACCATCAAACAGAAGATTAAAAATCCACAAACTAGTGTTTGGAGGTGATGGTGGGAATTGTTTTGGAGGTTACATAGCGTAGCTGCGGTAACTGGCAATACATTTCTTTCATAAGCAACTATCATGGGAGACAGTAGCTCCTTTTAATATTACATTCTGAGCTAACATACAGCACCCCTGTCTCAGACTGTGTATTCTTCAAGACAGATAATGTTTCCTGTAGGTTATTCTACACTGCCAGTCATAAATGGAACCATGGTCTTGACCACAGTTACTGAAATATTAAAATAACTCCCATGAACCTTACTTCACTCTGTAGCCTGAACTCAAGGCTCAACTTAAACTGCAGACAGATGTAACATTTTCCCTTGGTGCATTTTCCTTTCCCTTTGCCTAGTTCATTTTACCAGGTTAAAAACTTGGCGAGCCTCGGATGATAAAGCTGTGTGGCGGTGAAAGGCCACGCACCTTCAAAGCAGCAGTCCTGCCGCACAGGCTCATTTTCAGCCTGCTTGCTCCCTGGCTATTCTTCCGCTCAGCATTCAATTGGCATGTTCAAAGTAAAAGCGAAGCCAAGAGTTTAAGCCATTTTATAAGCAAGCTATCAGGCTGGAAGCTTGACATATCTCTGTGTCATCTCGTGACTGAGCAGAATTCTTTAATTTTACGTGCCTGGAGGTCTAATAGATTTGCTTTCGCATGGCTGTCTGTCTTCTGTAAACTTCTTAAAAAAGTAGACTTTCTTTTACTGACTTACTCTTTTCTGGCTGCAATCCCCAGCAACAGTCAAATTCCTCCCTTTGTGCCTGGAAATCTTCCTTCAAAAAGCTCCGCACCAGAGATACAGTTGAAAATGACAGTCATTTATCTGGTGTCATTTCATCCGGGAGTGCCATGCCCTCACCTGTCAAAACTAAGCCTCTTTACCACGGTCCCTTCGGACACTTCCCGATGCCGCTCTGAGCAGCAAGGCTTTCCCTTTCACGCTCACATCACCTCCAGGGCCGGCCAAGCTCTGTGGGTGCACGTGGCTCACCAGCCCTCGGTGCCCACTGTCCCCCCACGGTGCCGGGCGCAGGCCAGCACTGCTCAGGGATGCTGAGCATCCCCCCATGCTGCTGCCATCGCTCCAGCTGCCTTTCGCTACTTGCTTCTGCACTGCACACACACGCAAAAGAAATGTCCTTTTATCCACCTTCAAGTATTTCATCTTCTCCCCAGACCCACATCAGCCTCTACCTCTCGGCTCCATCACTAGCGCTTTCTTTTTAAAATAAACTTCACAGACTCGTCCTCGCTCTCCCATGACCCCCGTTGCTGCCAACCTTTCCATCTGGTACCTTTCTGGCTGCCCAGTCCCATCAAGAAACCATCGCTCACACACATTTGCTGGCCAAAAAATGTATGAGTGAATAAAAAAATGACTTAAAGGAATTTGGGCAGTCAGAAAACTGCCCATTGCCCTCTGATGTTCGCCAGTGCGCAGCTAATTTTTCCCTGACAGCAAAATGACCTCGGGTAAAACGGGGCGGTTTTAAGGAGAGAGAAGATGGTGAAGGGCTGAGGTGCAGGTTGACCAGTGGGTAACAGAGAGAATTAATATTTCCTTTTCATCAAGACTAATTTCTGGAACTAAGGATTGCTGGAGGATAATTTTCTAATGGCAGGGAAAAAAATTATGTGAATACGATGATAGAGATGTTGGCAGAGATATTTTGCCTTAATTTATTTAGAAGTATATAAAATCAGAAAGCCATCCGTTGGAGGCTAGTGACAGGGCACATTGAAAGGAAAATAATCATTTCTGGGGAATGCTGACACATGTCTGCTCTCCTTAAATGACTCATTTGGAGGCATTTTAGTTTGCCTGTTTATTTTATAAAGTGCAGGTGGACCAAGAACACATGCAGTCAGAAATGGTGGTGAACAGAAAAAAAAAAAGGGGGGGGGGGGGGGGAACTTTGGCTTATTTTAAAAGTTCCTATTCAAAACCACTCACATGATCCCCCGCCAGAAGGCAGGGCAGACCTCTAGATAAGGAGTTAACATAAAGGGAGGGCTGACAAAAATTGGAATACAGCCTAAGCAATTAGTAGACTGTCAGTAATTGGAATTAAGTAATCAACTTCAACCACTACGAGAATGTACTGTGGGGAACACTCTTCCATTGGCAAGGAGATGAATGGGATAATTGTACGGCTTTTCCATCTCTAGCTGCTATGATTTGATGGCAGAATAATCCATGGGCAATTGAATGCCTGCGATTCAACAATGAAATACCAGGATCAATATTTAATTCACAATTCTCTTACCTTTCCTTCAAATCCACTTTAAGCTTATTAATGCTCTGAACACATTAAGAGGCTCTTACTCCTTCTGGGTGAGTGCATCTGAAGCAGAATGCCGCCTGCGTGGTCTCAGGTTGCGGTATGTATTGACTCACACTTTTTGCCTTGCATATATATTGTGATTAGCGTTCATTAAAATCACGGTAAAGAAAAGGACAAGTGAGCACTTCAATCCCGAGACCCGTCATGACTTCATTACCAAGTCCTACGTCACTTTGGCCGGGCCATTTAACAACTGCTGAACAAATGGTACAGCAGCATTGACTCACCTCGCAGGTGTAGCCAAAAATAGAGGCCTGTAACGAAAGCCTACTTGTATGTGATAAGAAACTGTTCATTGTCACTTTAGGTAGAAGGCTAACGATTCTTCGAATGAGCACCTGCTACACATCATGATAAAAAGGAAGCCACAAGACGCTTCAAGGCCCTTATGTACATGCTTCTCAGAAAGGGAGGACACTAATTGCCTCCAGCAGCATCCTTATCTTCCTGAGGCATATAGCAAACAATTACCAACACTGAAGTATTGAGAAACTAGCGGAAAGGTAATATGGGCCAGGGTCCCCTCGACCACCGACCCATAAGCCCCCTACCCAAATTATACCACCTACTCAAAAGACAGAGGCGGAGAAAGGAACTGAGCACATGTTCTAGTTTGCACACTAGGCGAATAAATATGAACCAATTATTGTAACGGGGAGTGCACCACATTGTAATCTTTGTAACATCCGTGTATAAATATGACAAGAGAACCAGCCTCAGGGGTCCCTGATTAGAGGAACTATCCTATCAGACAAGGAAATGTCTGCTTCTTAATGCTAAATTGGTGTTAAGGAGTTTTCTTTATTGCCGAATTTCGGTGACACAGGCACGCTGCGAGGCTTAACGAAGGTGAGACTGCAGCTGCTCCTTCCAAAGTGGCTGAGGAAGAGAGAAGAGGGCAGGATCCGGCCATAACTCGGTATTGCCAAGGACATGAGGCTTTTTTTGGGCAGCGTGCCTCCTGCCAGCCCCAGCCCAAGGGACCACAGCAAACCGCGCTGTGGATGCAGCCGGTGTTTCACCCATCAGCACGTGCTGTTACCTCAAAGGCAGGTGCGAGGCTTGGGGGAGCCTGAGGAAACCTGCATCCTCACCTGCGCCGAGCAGACCTGCTCTTTGCCCAAACCACACTTAGGAGCACCCCAGCGCTGTGGCTCTGCCTGGTGCACAGCAGGGCTATCAACCTGGACGGCAGCTCGTCCGAGTTGCGTCTCGGCTGTACGTCCGTCTGTAGCATTGCCTAGCTACCTGCTAAGGAAGCGCAGAGAAAAGTATTTGAACCTCTTCTGCGATTGTTCCAGACCTTCCTTTCCCGAGCCGATTTCCCAGGAAGGATGTGCGACACGGCGTTACGGGCAGCGGCACTCGTAGTGCTGCGCACGCCCGGATGCTCCGCTCCTCTCACGGCACTGCTACGAGCCCCCGGGGCTGCCGGCCCGACACAACGCGCCCAGTCAGTCCCCTGACTGGTCCCCAGGTAAGAGCCGGCAAGAAACAAAAATAAATTCCAGACCCTGCTTACGACAACAGCCCTCGCAGCCAGCCGCCCGGCCGAGGGACCAGGAGCCTGTAATCGAAACACGCCTTGTGAAGAGAGGGACACATGAAATATTAATTTCCTAGATTGCCTGCATTTGCATAGTAATAAAAAGTTCATCCTCGTGGCCCGCTCTGGCCCTGGCAATGTTTTTATCATTGCAGCTTAGGTTTGGGGGAGGAAGGGAGAGTAACGGCCGTGGAAAAGCCTCCTTTGGCAATGACAGCCCTAATGGAGCTTATCTCTACCAACAGTAATTTAATCCGAAACGCTGAGGCGGAGGGTTGCAGCACTCTGTTAAGAAAACATTCTCTAAAATAGGATCACTTCTAACTTCAATTAAGCCCTCGCCTTTTTTTACCTCCCCTGCTTTTTCCCTTTTCTTTTTTTTCTAACCTTCTCCTCCTCCCCGCCCCCCACCTCGGAAGCCAAAGGCCTTGCAGCGAGGCCAGGATTTTCTCCGGAGAAAGCCGCGTTGTCAGTTGTGGATTCCGCAATGGAGATGTACCTGACCGTCTTAACTGATGCGGTGCTTATGACAGTTCAATTAGCCCAGACGAAGCCCCAGTGTTCCTACGATAAAGCCCTCGTATCTCTCTCTCCCCAGGGTCTCAGGAGAGGATGCAATCTGGCTTCACTTTGCGCGTGTTAATAGAGCAAGTTCCTTAATTACTTCTATAGCAAGGGTAAGTGGTAGTTTTCCAAGTTTGCAGTTTTTCCCCAGTGTTGCAGAAAGCTGAACAACCCCGATCATTAGCTGAAGAGAAGTGTAGGCAGGAAGATGGTAGAGACAAATCAAGTCCTAAGATTAGACCGGACAGTTTGTAAGAAATGCAGAACTTTAAGTTACTGCTGGTAAGACAAGAAGCTGCCCTCAGCCGGAGGCAGCAGAGCCGAGCCTTGTCTGCTCACTGCGTATTTCCAAGGACCTGAAAGTACTGCAGGAGACAACAAAGAATTGTGATTTTTACTTTTGTTTTTAATGTGCAAAATCAGCTACTTGAAAGTACACGCTGCTGCTGATCATCGCAGATGAGGCAGATCGCACGTATAGCATGATACCCTACACATTTTGAGTGACGAGGTATTTCTGGTAGCAGCCGGTCAAAATTTATCTTCCTGCTTCAGTAACTTTTCTGGTTGCGATTCCTGTTGGCGCAGCTCAGCAAACCAACAAAAACCCCTGGATAAATATAGAAGCACTATTGATTTCTTGGAGGGCAGGTTCCTTTTGGGATAAACTCGCACAAAAAGAAACAAGCAATCTCAGCACATACCTTGAAGTGTTCAGCAAAGGGCACCCTCTGTGCCCGGCTGCTCTCATGAGATAAGGCATTTGCATACGTGATAGCCAGGTACTTGTTACTACAAGAGGATTCATAATGGAGTTTCAGGGGATTATAAACTGTAATAACCTCGTAAGTGAGAATTTCAGTGTAATCTGTATAAAACAAAAGCATCACATAATGTCAGAGGAAGTGCCTTGTTTTCACTCTCCTGACTTACTGCTCAACTACTTTTTTCTTTCACTTGTACCAGTGCTGCCAAGAGAAACAAAACCAATTCAACCTTCCCACTCTGATCACTTAGACTGAAAGATGGAAAAAGAAAATTAAAAAAAAAAAGGATCTGTTCCAGGTCCTCTGCAGGTTTTCTGGGATGGTCCTGGCGTGCCTAAGGTCACCGTGTCAGGCTGCTGCCTACAGCGATGCAGGTTAGAAATCGCAAACACCAACTGCAGTCCAGCAGCTGTGGTTCTAACAGGACCCCAAATTCTGCAGAACCTGTGAGCACCCAGTGAAAGCCGGCCGCGCTCCAGGCCTCGCTTTTACCCCACAAATCACATTCCCTTCCCAAACGCTGGGAACTGCCCTCCCATCCCGTGGCTACCCAAGAGCAAGTGAGCTGCAGGAAGGGCTGACGGCCGTGGGTAGCTCAAGAGATGCTTTTGTCTCAATGGGAGCAGCGTGGCAAGTCCCTCCATTTACAGGACGGTTAGGGAAGAGGCTGGGGGAAAAGCCCACAATGGCTATCATTCAGATATGCCCTACATCTGCTAGTTTTTCCACGTTTTGTCCAGCAAAGGAAAATCAGGAGCTTGTTTCTTCAAGATAAAAGTGAAGTTTTAGAGGGCCGTTCCTCTAGTTATTAGAGGGACATGACAACCTGGCATCTTTGCAGCATCTGTGTTTTCACTAAGAATTAAAAACAAAATGGGTCTTAAAGAGAAAAATCATGAAATAAGTCTTCTGTGCCTTTGAGCTTAATTGTAAGCCTACACAAGTGTATAGACATAGACACACGTACACATGTAAGGGCAGAAAAGATTTGGGCACTTGATGGTAACTGACCGGCAAAGAACAAACAGAATTGTAGATTGCAAAAAAAGATCACTTTTGAACTAGGAACAGTGAATGAAGTCACCATGTCACTCATCCGATGCCTCACACAGCTCTTAGGTTTTCAGCTCCACAGAGTGGCATGGCAGTACCAAGGCCTGATCTCGAAACAAAGCCTTGCACCAGCATAAATGAGAAAAAAGGTGCTCTGCAGCTTTGCACTGGGGTTCCTGGGGTCCTTGTGAGCTTTGTTACTGCTGCAATATTCGTTATCTGCACTTATCTGTTCATATAGAAAAACTTTGGTGTTATTAAGCACAATAGAGCCTAGTACTGCAGCCTGTATGCACGGCCCAAATACTCCAAAACGGATTTCTCTAGGCAGTCTACAGGATTACACCTAGGGATTTACAAATTCAAAGTCTGCATCCATCCTGTAGTTCTTCCTGAAGTTTTGCAGCCACTTTACTAGTTATTTAAACCTTCTTATTCCTCAGCGGGAAACAAGCTCAGCAAATGCAGGAACACAGGAGTTTCTTTTTATTCCCATTAAACTGTGGGGTTTTTAAAAATATATTTACACAAGACTTCATATAGTAGGATTTCAAAGACCCTCTGAAGGCAAATAAACAAAGAGGGGCCCAGGAGATACAGCAGCCGCTGGCCTCTGAGCCTCGGCGCGGATCTGCAAGCGTCAGCAGAGCAGATGGCTTCTCTGCAAAGCTCTTTGCGAGCCCCTGAAGCCCCTCGGCTCCCACCAGTGGTCAGGTGGGAAAGCCCAGCAATTCTGCCCCCCAACTGGCTGCTCCAGTGTCCCTCTCCGTGCACCACCTGGACCTTTAGCTCCGAACCAGCTCTCTCTTTCACCGGCCGTGCCGTCGGCTCCTTGTAATGGCTTCTGAAGACAGCTAAAAGCTTTCACCCGCCTCGCTCTGAAGGCAGCATGATTTAAGCAGCAGTGGCTGGGGGGGTGAGCAAGCTTTTCCCAGGTGATTGCGACTCTGACAGCAACTGCATGGCTCCCCTGGTCCATGGGGCACTGCCCCCCACCTGCTCCCCCAAACCTCACCTTTGAGGACCCTGGAGACAGCCCTTTCTCTGCTGAGCAGCCTGCCTTATCTTGCGATGCAGATAACAAATGTTAGCAATTCCACACGGATGAAGGTTTATCGTTTAATTGTTTTGTGTCTGGACCTTCTGGACTACCGCAAGCACTCAAGCCAGCAAGAAGCTTTATCTGGCCCCTTACCTGTGGCCAGCAATTGCCTGATCCAGCCTGAGAGCCAAGGTCCACCTTGAAAACCACCAGGAAAAGAGAGTGCCGTGGGGGGCCCCCTGCAGCAAGCGCTGCTCCCCATCAGGCTGGTTTCTCCTGCCTGCAAATGGCGCAGGGAGGGAGGGCAGAAGCAGTCCCGCATCCCCACACACTGATGCTCAGCTGCCCCTGAGCCTTTCTTTCAATTTTATTTGAGTCCAGCAAGACCTGCTGATTTCCAGTGCAGGCTGCCGACCCCAGGAAGACGTTAAGCCTTTCCATGCTTAAAGCCTAACCTATGTGCACACCTCTTGAATTGTACTTTGTTGACTCTCAGCAGTGCGCCTGGACTCCCAGACAGCTTCAAATGGAGAATAGCAAGCGAGATACAGAGATGCCTAAACACTTGCAGGCACCGATGGGGTGTCCAAAGCCTAACCACCACAGAGGTGTTCCAAGAGCTGGAAGGAAAGGGGGAAGGCAGTGCCCACCCTACTGGGATTATTTGGCTCTTTCTTATCGGAGCATAATCCTCTGGGCGCCGCACTGAGGATACTCGTCACACAAAGCTGGAGGCAGCACTGTGAGAAAGAACATGTATATAGAACTGTAAATAAATGCAGTTATCCCCCCAAAAAAATTAAATTCAAGTGAAGACAGCTTAGAAATGGCAAAGACCCTTGAGGTTAGTTCTGCAATCTGTATTTGCACTTCCTCTACTTTTTTTTTTTTTTTTTTTAAATTATTCCTTGGGTTTAATTAGCTGCAGTGCACCCTAGAAAGAGTCTCTGAAATTCCTGACATACTCTGGACTCTTTCCAGTCATTAGAGGAGCCTGCCTTCATCTGCCTTCGTTATGAATTGATCTGAGTATGGTTGTGAATGTAAACAGCATTGTAACTGCGCCCCAAGTCTACAGCTAGTCAGAAAGATAGAAGAAAATTCTCCCTTGTAGAAACTGCTGGTTTATTCCAAAGAAACATGCATATTCCTTCTACTGAAGACACTCCAAGTTCACATGTGGGTTTTTGCCCTAATATTAAGCATACCTACATACGGTTAAATTCTTATATTCTGTAATATATTACGTTTGGCCTTTTGCCCACAGCAGAACAGAATGGGCCATTTGTAATTAGAAAAGGCATTCTCTGTTTGACTGTATCTTATCTCTGCTCTCTCTTCTGTCTCCTGCTTGGAAAAACAGACATCACAGTGGTTGGTCAAAGCAACATTTTTTCCACTGGAACATGACCAAACCCATACTGAAATTGCAGAAGCAATTAAATGTCTCTGATTTACAGATTAATAAGGGAACCCTGTCTCCTGACTAGAGAAGGTCAGCAAAAACAAGCATCAGAAAAGGGAAAATGTTTGCACAGAAAACATATGGGGTTGTATCTGACTAAACCCCACAACTGCGTGGCTTCTACCGAGAGGCAACGTTATCAAAAGGCTAAACAGCCTCTGCCTCTTTGCTCACAATCAATTCAATGTGAGCAGAAGCACTTTATAAAACTAAGTTATAAAATTAGCACAGAGCCTTCTACAGGCTCTCAGTAAAACCGTCTTCATTTGTATAATCCAATCTGACATTCACCGTGATACCTTGAGGACAATAAAATTGATAAAATAGAATTTCTTAGGCTAAATTGTAGCGTAAAAGCTTTAATGGGCTCCATGGAGAAAGGCCAACTGTGGAACCAGCCGCAAAGCTCCCGCGTGCCTGGCTAATACCTGACCTATCTGCAAATCACCAGGGAAAACATAGCCCCACTGCAACGCCACTGCAGAAGACAAAGTGGAGACAGAATAAATGGATGGAGCAAGTTCTCAGACTGGATCGGTCTTTGCTGGGGAGAAGGTGCATTTTGACGTCAATATTAGGAGCCTGTCACAAAAAGTAACTGTGTACATAGGATACAGCAGAAAGAAAATCAATGCTTATCCATCAGCCGGGAGGCTCCTTAGTTTTAAGGCTAGGGGACAGCAGAGGTCTTCTCCAGGAGGAGCTCCAGCATGGATTCCTCTCTCCAAGGAGATCTAACAGAAGTCAAAGGCAAGAAATACAGTTGAAGCCTTCCCATTTTATTTCTAGCCTGATTTTAATTTCCTAACACAGTAACTGCAGTTCTGTTGCATTGTCCATTGTGCCCAGGCAAGCATAGGTAATTTACTGCTTGGTTTAACTTGGTAAATAACTGCTGAGCCACCAGGACAAGAGGCGCTTAATAAATCCACAGAAGAAATTAAGATAATTCATAACTTATATGCGAAGGCAGCCAAAAAAGACTTATGCTTACTTGTGTGAACACCACTGCTCTGCAGCCCGGGTCTCTCTGGCATCCCACCGGTGTCAAGTATTTCTCTTGCTGTCTCCCCCTCATACCCC
>VXBL01005103.1:0-26711 GCA_013400195.1 Aramus guarauna | reverse complement strand
AGAATTATTTTGAGGTCTCCTGGTTGGCTCTCTGTGTTTCTCTGCTGGCCTCCACAACACATTCAATTACTGGAGAGTGGCAAGAGATGTTTTAGAAACCCAAAACTGCATATCCTTTGTTGAGATGGAACTTAAGTGCTGCGATGAAGCTTGTGGTTTATTAACTGGCCTTATTTATACTTGGTTTAGTGATGATAACATACAGTGATGCTGCTTGAGTTTAGTTCTGTTTATCAGGACATTTGGAAAATAAGGGGTCAAAAGTTTGTGCATATTGTGTGAAGGCGCAAATTCTTGACAATATTTTCACCAACCTGTTGGCCTGGTCATCCTAGGGGATGTCTTCTGGGCAACCCCTTACCTCATATTCAGGTCCGTGTTTCAACACTGTGACACAAACTCTGATTTTGTACTTGCAAGCCTCGCTCGTCTCCTCTCAGAGGAGGAGCTGACTGTTTTGCAGTAAGACACCATTACACTTCTTGTTGAATATGCTGAGATCCCTGAGGTAAATTCTCAAGTTTGGCTTAATATTGTCTTCACTGATAACAATTCTGGGTGCTGTACATGTTTCAGATTCAGATAGGAAGATTTATTTCCATGCCCCACTGCTGTCCCTATGATGACAGACAGGTGATCTTAAAGCAGAATGTAAATGTATACGTACAGTCTCCATTTTGCCTAGCAGAATAGGTCAGTCTGGTGACATTTTGATGGAGTCCTGTCTACTTTCCTCCCCTCCCACTCCTCCAGCAGCCTGGTTTCCCTCATCAAAAGCCAACTTTTAAGTTTGCCGGACTAGTGCTCCTGTCTCCTCAATCAGCTTGTGCAAGGTAAAGGCTTGGCTTCCAGTTCTGCTTCAGTGAAGTCACTTTATCCCAAAACACAGATCTACAGATGCCAAAAACTACACCTGAGCACGAGCTGTTCCTGCAAATTTCACTGGGACTTAGTAGAAATTATTTTGCCATTTGAATAAGCAAGTGTTTTACTTTTCGTATAAGTCATGAGGCTTTGGCATGTTAGTAATATTAAAAAGAATCAACCATGCATGCTTTCATACACATATGTCCTGTAATTTTCTGAATTCTGTTTCATGTACAGTCTCTAGTAGCTACCATGCTTTCATCCAAAAGCAAAAAAACCCCACCCCTACACAGATACTGGAATTTTTAAAATGCTATTTGTACTGCGCATTATTTCCTACCATTTTCTGCTGTAGCAAGGATGATACTTTCAGCCTGGTTGAGAAAAAATTTGTAGTAATTCTTTCCAAAAAGAGGTTTTCAAGTTGATTCATCCTGACAGATTTCAACAACCAGTCCTTCTTTAAGAATAGGAGAGGGGATTTTTTTATTTCTTTCATTTTGAAAAGTGAGTTAGGATCTTATTTTTTTTTTTTTTTTTTCTTCTAGTGATTTTTGTACTTCTGCTTTTCAGAACAATGGTTTGATTGACTTTTATTCCATATATGTGACCTTTGTAGAGAATCTAAGAGATTCTTTTCCCCGAGTTATAGTAGTGCTTTGTTTCTCTCAAGTGTCTAGTAAATGTTTAACTTCAAGTATACCGGCACAGTGTGCCTTTGTAAATGGCATTTCAGGAAAATCTCTGTTCCAAAAGGCTTTATAGCCTCACCTTAAGTTAAATTTGACATCCCGGTTTCCCTAATAAAAATGGACCGTAGCCTAGTTAAGGTTATCCAAATTTTTAGCAGTGTCAATTACTTTGATGCTGTTTTCTTTTGCATTGATGTCTTTGATGATGACCTATTGCACATTGCAGACACATGCATTTCGGCACGTGCCTTGCTGATTCTGGTCTCCCGATGTGCGCCCCAGAGTGTTTTGATTCCAGGTCAGGGTGAGACTGGGTGTGCACTGGTCCTACATATTTGTTTCCTTTTGAAAAGATAGGCTGTTGGGCAGATGTACATCGATTTCTGTGCTCTGAAGACAGAGGGTGCTCACAGCCCCGGGGCGTTCTGCAGGGCGTTCATTCCCCAGGATGCAGAGGAGAGATCGCATCTCCCTCCCGTGGATCAGATTTCTGAGAGGGGCTGGGGCATTTACGTGGCCACTGGGAGTCACATAAACAGTTTAGGATCTGGCTAAAATAAAGGACTGGTTAAAATAAAGGTATATAGGATGCCCATGTTTGACTGTGGCGGTGTGTTTATCATGATATGTGTGGATGGAGCTCTTGTAGCAGTGACCCATCTTCAAGGTTGGGAAGGAAAGGGGAGTAAGTGAACAAAGGAGTTCTTGACAAGTAACCTGATTTAGAAACAGCTGGGGGTTTTTGTTCCATGAAAGTCTATTAGAAAAAGCTTTACTGAGCACTTACTAATGCTCCATCTTTCACTACCATCCCCCATCCCAATTATTATGAAGGGATCAACACTTAAAAGATATTTAGCGATGGAGTTACTGTGAGGTTTTTATCACCTCCATAGTCAGGTCGCTCCTCTCCTAACGAACCCCCAATTTCAATTTGTAATTTCAATGGAGTACATTACATAGCAATAGATCAAGTTACCCACCACCTTAAAGTGGAGCATTTTGAAGAGAAGGCTCATCTAATGAATTCTGAAGAAATTGGTTTGCTGGGGAATGCAGTACTCTACAGAAAATAAAAGTACATCCCTGTCATTTTTCTGTGGTGAAGCACTGATTCTGCTCTCCAGAGACTGTTAGGCCCTCCTGTGAGTAGTACCGGAGATGGAAGAGTGCCCTTCTCTCGTTTGACAGGCCATCATTTGAGGCTGGGAGTTTTGCCAACTAGTGACCTAGTGTATCCCGTTTCTAATTTGGGGGAAATGTTATTGAGAAGGTGGTGGTCTGACAACTCTGGCATTTCCTGGGGTTCTCAGATTACCGTGGCACCATCTGATAGGTTTTTCAGGCTGAGTTTTACTTGGATTGAACTAGATGTATTGCTTGCTCTGTTGAGACATCACCTGTGATCTGGAGACTGATTTTTTATTTTTTTTTTTATTATTACTTGATCAGTTATGAGTTTTGTTGTTGAAGTTTTGGGAGCATGGGAGCATTTAGGTGTAGGTGTGACAGCCCAGTATCTTATCTTCTAAAGAATGCCTCAGAGGAAAACATTTAGCACTGCTTGCCTCCTGGGAGCTCAGCTACCAGAAGTTTATCAGACTTTTCTTTTACTGTTTCCATGAATATTATTTTGGTTTGAGTAGTACGTATACTGAGCTAGACACTTTTGAAGCATGAGATTCCTCCACCATCTCTTGGTTAGAACGTTGTTCATAGTTAATGAGGCAGCACATGTGCTGATACAATCATGAAGGAATGAAATGAATTAGTGTTACTCTAAGATAAGGCCTAAACGAAGCCTCTTTTTTTTTCCCTTGGAAAAATTTGTCAAGTAAACTTAAGGCATGGACGTGTCGTGGGACTCCTCTGGGATCTTCTGAAGGTCTATGTAAACCCCCGGATAATGAGCACCACCCTGCTTTCAAAACCTTCACACTTGAAGCAGAGCACCCCGTGGGTTGCCCTGACTGTGATGCGGTTGCGTACTGCATTGTGTACTGCAATGCCGGAGTATCCGACCTCAGTGTCTGTGCCCAGCTGGGAGGGAAACCTCTTCCCAAAGGGGGTGTGTGGCAACAGCCAGGTGAGGATTTCCTGTGTCACCAGATAACTCTGAAGTCAATGATGATGATGATGATAACACATGGACCGTGGGAGCTGTTTGAAGGGTGTATTCAGCCTGCACGATTCTGCGACGTATAAATAGGCTTAGGGTCAAAACATAGAAAAGTTGACATGTTTGTGGTGACAGATGTGTGTGTTTGTGTAAGTGATGGACCACTGACAGTTTGTGAGCTTGCTAGCCATTTCCATTTTCAAACACAGCCCAATACATTTTGCTGACATTATAATGACAAATTTTACACTTCATATTCCAAAATGTTGTTGGGGTTTTTTTGTGTGTGGTTTTTTCTTTTTCTTTTTTTTTTTTTTTAAATAACCAAAAAGGAAACAGTCCCCATAGTGTTACTTGGCAGTGTTTGAAAATAATACTGTGCTATGAATGTTCCCTCTTAAGAGGAAAGGAAGTCTTGAACTGTGCAAAATCTTTGTGGCAGTCATTGTACTATTCCATCTAGAATAACTAGCATTGTCATTAATTCATCAGGTGCGTACTCATTTAAGCACAGTATGAACTTATTTCAGTCTTCTTTTATTGAAGTTGTGCTGGCTGCAAAACAATGAAAAACCATGCTGACAGAACATGGAAGCAAAGTTTTATCTTCAAGAGAGATGTTCAGAGTCGGTGATGATTCACACTGACTGCTAGAGGACAGACTCTCCTCCTGGGATTTAAATATGTTACAGGAAAGATTTGCTTAGCTGCATAACCTGCTTATTGCATTACTGACCATAGCACAAAAGGTGTTTAACAGAACAGCAAAACTTTTTTATTTTTATGTAATGTAGGTGGCTTTTTCTGTGTTTTTATCCATGATAACAACCTACTACACTGTAAACTCAAGTTTCTTTTATATTTTACATTTCGATGCATTAAAAGTTTTCTTGTTCTGCTTTGGGAGTGTTTTAATCAGGATTTTTAGCAAGTTTCACGTAGTTCAGAGCAAATATAATGGAGCTTTTATTCTTGCCTTTGTTAACATTTGCTTTCATATAAACCCTGCAGCAAAAGTTAACGCAAATTGGCACAAGAAAATTATACACCTAAGTCCTTTGGCTGGTCCTACTGATTAAGGTCAAACATCAGGCTTGGAATTTTGATAATTTATCTGAACAAGAGCCATAAGGTTTATCTTTAACCTGAGTGAAAAAAATGTTATCTCTGACAACAAAGCAAACAAAGTATTAAAGATTTTCCTAAACAAAAGAATTGAAGTGTGCCTTGATCTGTTTATATAATAGAATAAGAAAAAGAATTAATCCCTTTTTTCTTAGGTTCCTAAGTATTTATAGTTGTTTAACAATATTGACGATAAGATTGTTTTTATTGACTTACCAATGCAAAAAGCACTTACCATTCTTTTCATTTTCTTAACGAGAACCCATAATGTGTCAGTTACTGGCAGAAAGGCTGTGATCAAAAGAGATGGCCATTAGGCAGTAGACTAAAGTTTGGCTTGACAAATATCGAAGTGACTTTATCTTGGAAAATGTTACAAGTAATGCTGCCCTTGTAAAGAACCGGCCGAGATTTGTCTGCTATTCTTGTGCAAATCTTAGGTGGTTAAAAAAAACCCCAAACCCCAGGCCTGAGGTAATGAGTGTGTCGTAGTCTGACGAGGCTGCCTGACGTGCTGACTCGACATTGCTTGCTTTGTTCAGCTAGCTACTGTGTCTAACGTGCAAATGAAGTACCAGCTTTACAAGGCACGTATGGCTGCCAGCCGGTCCGAGGAGGATGGAGTGCTGGGGAAAGGATACGTGCGGCTCAAAAACAGGAGTTCCTCGTTTCAGTTCCTGTTGCCTGGAGGGGGTTTCTGCCTCACCTGTCAACAGCTTGTGGTGTCAGTTTTACCTGTCTGTTTGTTGCATTATTCATAAAATGTGCACGCTCGTTCCTGTGGCTAATGCGCATCATCTTCTGCTGCAGTAACAACATATGGCCTTAAGCATATTAGCCACATGCTTTTGGGACTTTTCTCTTGTGATTCACAATTTTTTTTTTTTTTGTTGGAAAAACACAACTCAAAATATAGTTGTATAAGGAACATCTAATGTATTGGTTTCTATAAATTCCTAAGGGAATTATTAAATTTCTTTCCCCAGCTCTGTGTCACAGGAGGAAAGTGTTGTGTAAATGTTAGCATGAGTAGACTCTTTGATGCCACTTTTTTGTAAACACAAAACTACTTCATGGGCATTGCTTTCCAGGTGGATTAAGGTCTTATGAATATTTCAAGAGAATATATATATTTAATTATTGTTATGCAGAAATAGAATTATGGATAAATTGTTTGTAAAAATCTGAACCCCTGTGTAAATTTGATGCCCAGTATAATCATAAAAACATTGTGGTGTAGAGAAAGAAAGGATTAATAGTACTTTTTGTACTCCTATCTGGGGGCATCCATTGCATTTTGCAATGCTCGGTAAAACTCTTCAGGCCCAAGCAACCCTGCAACTGGTTCTTTTCTTCTTGTGCTGCCAACATGTGACCTGCTGAAGGTATGGGTTGTTTATGTGCTCCAAACTGGAGTGCTTTTGGGGCATAACACCCAGGATCATGTCATATTCTGTTCCTATACAAGTTCATAAAGAAGTCATAAGCTTAATTCCTTATGGGTGATGGAGTCCCTGGCCTGCCCTTTTCCCTTTCTTTTCTCCCCTGCTGCTCCTGCCACCAAGGCAGTTGTCTCAGGCTCTTCTGACTTTGATCACATATTTTCAAAATCTCTTCCTTCAAGTCTTCCTCTGATTCTTCTGGCCACCGTGATGTACGTTTACCCACACGACTGTGTCTAAACTGAGTATGAAATGGCACAGTAAGATCAAATTAGAACTGGAGGATGCTGTCTGTCTTGCAGCGGAACAGCTTTCCAGAAAGAGCAGAGGAGATGGCTGAAGGAGACACTTAAGAGAACTCTGTATACAAAGCAGATGTATAGTCAGTATTCTCCTCAAGAAAAGACAGCTGTAGCATGAAGTTATAATTTCATCTTTAGGGTTTCAGCATGGTGGATGAAAAATAGAGCCCCCAAATTGCACATAATTTAATATGTTGCTAAGGCTACTGGCACTTCATCTAAAGTAAGGGGCAGAGTAACTCTTTTTGATGGATTTTGGATCAAACCCATCAGCCTAGAAAATCTATATATAGTTTTAAGTATTCCTATTCTCTGAAATGGGGATTTATTTATTTTTTTATTTATTTTTTTGGTGGCAGAAGGCTTGCTCTCTGAAAGGATGTGCCTCTGAACATTATTATTAGCATTATTATAAAAATACATGTGTATCTTTTACTTTGCCAGTGGTGTGGTACTGGAAAATTATGTCTCTGTTCTCTACCATCATACTGGTGGTGTTGGGCTGTGTTCCCAAATGGTGAAAGCTGTAGCAGAAGTAATATTTAGATTTGATGTTTTATCTATTTATTTTGTAATAATTTTTGCTAAATACCAAATAAAAGTTGATGAACATGAAAAATCATTGATCCTGGAACGTACTGTCAAGTTTACACCTTTTACAAAACAATGAAGATTTCAATAACAGGCTATGGCAATTGATTAGGCAGACCAAAGCTTAGTTTTGCAGCTGGTTTGGCCAAAATTCAGATGGAATGAGAGCAGTATTTGTAAACCAAACCAGAATTCTTCTTGTGCATCAATTATTCAGCCTCTAATTTAACCCTTACAGAAGCCTGGAGTCTTGCTTTGTAGCAGAAGGTATGTTTTGAAATAAAGTATGTTACCCAAAGGAAAACAGTGGTTATGGAGAGAAATGACGTGTAGTAGAGCACGACTGTGTTTGCTGGGGCTGGGCCAAGTAAAAAGTAGATGCATGTCAGGACTGATTAAAGAATTCCATATTGTAAGAGTACAGTATTTTAGGATGACAATGGAAGGATGGGAAAATCATGAAAAGAATGCAGGTTTGGACAGAGTATTGTTTTGTTTTAATCAATTCTAAGTCTAAAGAAAAATAGAATTGCAGAGGGATTAAAAGAACATTTTTTTTAAAAAAAAGATACGCTTTCAAGCTAGTATAATTTAAACTCAATCTATCTTAAAATAATATGGTGTAATACTTCTTTTCCTTTTACATGAAAATAACATGATAGTGGAGATGATGGGGATGGGTGAGGGAAATCTGGGGAAAATCTGAAAGTAAGTGTTAAATTTTTTGTAATTACACATTCTCAGTAATAATCACAGACTTTAATATTTCTGTATGTAAAATGAAAGCAGATGTCAGAAATAAGTCTCTCTTTAAAAGGAGTCATGAGAAGCATTATTCAAAACATACTTTTCCTTGGAAAATTCGGAGAACTAGCACTGACCTGTGATTACAATTCCTTAACCATCCTGGAGATTTTTTTTCTCCAGAAAATCTGTCCTTTTAAATTTTTTTCCTTAAATACAAGTAATGGCTAACTTTAAAGAAAAACCTCCACCAAAAAACCCACCAAAAAATAAAGCATTTTTATTCACTACAAAAAAGGCCACATTTGGTGGTAGTTACTCTGAAAGGTTGCAGCGAAATACTACCGTAAGTCCTGAATCAGATCTTTAAGTCTCTACAGGTCTTTTTTGTTAAATAGGGAAGCATGTTTAAAAGTCCTAGGAAAAGCATGTATTTCTGACTAAATAAGAATGCTATGGAAAACAGCTAAACAGGGGAAAAAAAATTAAATCAGTAACTCTTAAATGGATTTTGAATGTTATCTTGGTGGCTAAGAAAACCAGGGTGCTCAGTTCTGTCATTTCATGCCTGCAGAAGTTAGTCATAGGTTCATGTCAGCCTATGTCATTTTTCATTTTAATTTTGTGTACTCTGACGACCGTTTGCTCTGTGTCTGTGCCTCTGTAGCAGAACAGTTTCTTGCATCCACTTACATGCTGCACGCTGGGTTTTCCTTCCAGTAGTTGCTCAGTGAATCCAAGATCCAAACGCAACTTTCTGCTCACAATCACTTGGAAAACAAAGTTTTCCAAATACAACCCATTTATGTTGCTTCTTCCTGCAAGTTTGCACGTTTCAGGAAAGAAATGCTATTAGTAAAGCAAAAGATAAGGCAGGATTTTACTTTCCTGGATGTGTAAATGCACGTTTATTAATTTTTGGAGGGAGGGAGACTCTGGCATGTTGCAGGATCACAGTGTCAATCATTTTGAGTTCTGCAGCTATGTTGCCAGGTTGAGAGAAGATGCCACCAGTTTCAGAAGCTGTTGCTGACTGCTGTGCGCCAGGCACAGTTCCTGCTCGCTGGTGCTGTGTGGCCAAAAGCTTTTGTTCTCTTTTCATTGTAGCGATTATGGCATTTCCAAGAATGGCAACTGCTGTTGGAGGACAACAGCTAACACATTCTCCCTGCAAATACCTTCTAGGTTCCTCGGATGTCTTTTTCAGAGTATTCGTCAAGCGATGACACTGAAATACAGAGTTTTCAGTTCTCTGAGTCGCTTATTTAATCAACCAAACGAACACGGCAGACTGACGCACTGCGGTGCTGTTGCTACAGTTCACCATGGGAAGTGAGTTACAGGTCCAAGGAAGAAGTACAGCTTGTGAGGTTGCTGGGTGCTGGACCTGGAGGTGGCCAGCTCGGGGCTCTGCTCCTGCTCAGGTCAATGGCAGAGCTCCCTGTTGACTCCACTGAGGACTGGGTCAGGTCACCGTTTGCAGGGAGGGCTCAAAATCTCCCTCTGTCTGAAGCCTGCAGTGAGCAGTATTTAAAGTTTTCTTCAAAACTTGCTTTACTCTAAATATTAGAGGGAGCAAAATGATGGTAAGACAATTCCAGGAGCAGTTGTGCTTTATTTCAATAACTACCTTTTACGTAAAATTAAAATCAAGTCTTCAGGGGCTGCAACATTGTTAGCATTGTTTCTCAGACCCTCTCGAATGTCATAGTCCATATTTCTTCAATAAACAATTTCACATCTTTTTTTTAAATTAGCACGTCTACTTTTGTGATTTTGGAAGCCTTCAGTGAACTTTCCATCATAGGCTTACATCCTGCGTTCTGCTTTGAAATGTTCCTTTGGCAGGATTTTAAATACAACAGGAAATGGAGTTAGAAGGTGCATTCCTGGAAAACTCTATTACAGTTTGCAGGCTATTTCAGAAAGTTAACTGGGCCTGGGAAAACGAATGTATAAACCTCCTGCAGCTTTCAGCATCAACTGAAAAGTGAACAACTTGGGATTCTTGGGATGTAAGGGTGATGTCTGGTCTGCAGACTTGATAGCAAGCATTTGTAATGTTGTGTCTTTGTTTTAAATGTCTGAGGTGGAGATAAGAATGTATTTACAATCTTCCATGTGTAAAATATTTTTAAAAGATGTTGAAAACATTTCTTTAAACTGAGATCCTATGAACTCACAAAAATCATGATATAAAAATCATGATATATTAAGATCTTTTCTAAAATAAAACTACCAACCTGATTTTGAACACCTTTTAGGAAACCAGTGTGCTGGTTTTTTCATACTGTCTTTGCTTGCACAAGAATTTTATTTTCTGTAGTGCGAGACTAGTTAGACATGTTCGATTTAGGTGCTTGACAAAAATGGCTTATTTTTATGAAGTTCTAACTTCTTTGTTTTAAAGTAGAAATTCTGTCATTGTAAAAAGCTTCAATAAGATTTTGCACAGAAAGAGTATTTGCAGTTCTGGAATGTTTTTACTGTCCTTCATTTTGCAGATTATAGTTTTCAAAATATCAAACTGTTTTCTTCTAACCATGTGTACCTACCACATTTTTCCATGTACACATGGAAGATCATAAGCACACTTTTATCTCCACAGGGTTCATATTTAGGGAAACATGCCAACATGAAACAAATATAGTGAATTATATAATAAAATACTTCTAATCATATTGAATTGACCTTAAAAAAATCAATTGGAAGATTAGAAAAAGATTTTAAAAGGCTAGAAGACCAAAACATCATGTGGTCAAGTCAGATATTACCATACTTTCAGGGGAAAGAAAATACACAGACAAGTGAAAAAAAACCAAAACCATCATGAGTATGGCAGAAAAATACAATGCTATTCAGGAGGGAGGCAGGGGGAGGGGGGAGTTAAACTCAGTGACACACCTCCCCACAGAGAAACTCAAAATGTTAATTAACATCCCATCACTAGCCTTAATTCTGAATATACATATACTGACTGCCTAAGTCAGTCTGACAGCTGAAGTTGGGAAGCCAAGCAGAAGCAGCACAGAAGAAATCAACAGAACAACGTTTTAGAAATGGTTGCATGAAGTCAGCTGAAGGAACAATGAGACCCTTGTGATTCTGTTCCTTTCAAGTAACACCTTGAACCTATGTTTAAAAGAGTGCTTTACTGAACTTTTCTTTTCTCTTCAGTTTTTTATTTTGTTCACCTGATGTATATTCTGTTTAAGCCTGCTGAACTTAGAGTACACGGGCTTTCATAACAGGATTAAACTGAGAGTATGGTCATGTCTGAAGATGTGTATGTGATGCTTTTCTTATTGAAGAATTAATAAATGTACACCCCAATTTAAATTAATGACTTCTTGAAAATAACACTAGATCAGATTAGTTGGCTTCCAGTTCTTACACTGGGGTGTATATTTCTTTCATTCTCCCCCACCCCTTCCTTTTTATATGAACATTTCTTTCGGAACATCTGTGGGCTATGAACTATAAATACCAAAAGCTTGTTTATCTGATTTCATTGCCATGGAGTTGATCATTCCTGCATCTAGTGAGAATCATGTAACGGTTTTCTTTGTTTGTGGTGTGCGGTTTGTGAGTCTTGGCTTTTTTTGTTTTCTGTTTAGTTTTTTGTTTCGGGTTTTGTTTTGTTTTGTTTTTTCCCCTGGAAAAGCAGCATGGTCTTGAAGTGCTAAGGGCTCAAAAGAGCTGGAACATACAGCATATACTTCAAACACATTTTCTTCATATGCAGTTCGAGAGAGACCTTGAAGAGCTAAATGGATTCAGCTTGATCAGGATTTACCCTTATGTGCCTGAAGGTATAGAAAACATTTCTGGAGGCTGGTTATGAGGGATGGTGCCTTCCTCTTGCTCTCTCCCATCAGCCTCATCACCTTCTATGCCATGAGTGTGGGCGCTTCTGTTGGATGTTGGTTTCCTAGCAAAATTGTAAACACTACCTCTGGCTGCAGGTTTTGGGGGAGACACTGTGCATCTGTCTGGGTGAGCACGAAGTTGTACCACTCCCCACATGTTGCTGTCTCCTGTAGGATATTGCTGAGGTGGCACAGAAAAAAAACTTACAACTCCCAGCCTATATCTTTTGGGTGTTTCTCCTCAGAAAATAACTTGGGGTCCTAATTTCACGCTTCTTTGCAACTTTTGTAAGCTATGGTATTTTACTGCCTGTGGAGTTGCAGGCAGCAGTTGTAAGCTTACTCAGAGTCATAATACAGTATTGTCCCAGTTGTGAATTTGGGATGAAAACCTTGCATTGTTTTGTTTTTTTTTTGAATGTTATCTTTGCAACTGGAAGGGTATCATTTTGCAAGCAGAAGATGGAGGGAGAAGGAACAGGCAATGCATTTTAAAATGAAGGCATAGAACTTTAAGAAAAACCCCCACCACATTTTCCAGGCTTGGATGGGATGCTGGTAAGTCTTCATTTTTTAATTGATGTAAAGAATTTCCAGGACAGAAGATATATGTGATTCACTGTTTTAAGAAAGTGGGGCCTGTTTTTCTTTTTTGGTTGCTTTTTTGAATGATGGGTTTATGTTTTCCATTATTGCACTAGAAATTACTTTTTTGGTCCAACCACAGATTTCTGAGTGCATTTCTTACTGCCAACAATCAAGGCTTCTTTCTTCTGCCAAATGGATTGTTGAGGCAGTAAAAAAAAATTATAAAAGAATAGGAAAAGAAAAAAGAAAGCCTTGCTTGCTTCTAATCCAGCAATTTCTCAACAAGCAAGGATAGTACCAGATTTAAATGTTATTGTAATCTTTATTATTTCTTCCCCAGTTAAGTAAGGAATTGAAAAGGCGGCAGACAGGAATTAATTATACACAGTTATTAAGAAATAACTAAACAGTTTGTTAATATTGGACAGATCTTAGCTGATCTTTCACAAACAGTTAGAGTAATATGTATGAAGTAGGTTGGGATAATTAAAAACATTAGGGATGTCCAAGAGCATTTCCTTTCTGACTATTCTTGAGAATGAATCCTCAGCAACTATTGGTTCAGACTTGCCAGTTCTAGCTATTGCTCCTTTTGGCTTTAAAACCAGTATTTCATCTGCCTATTGTAAGCAATACTTTTTATGCATCTGGCTCTGGTGTAATGATATTTCAGGTACAAACACCCAATACCTGATAAATCTGATTGCTGATAAGTCTCAGAAAGTGGCTGAATAAACTTGGTGGCTGTTATGCCACTGACTGAGCTGCCTATCTGGTTATCTAGCCCTTCAGCAAAATTGGCAGGCAAGGTAAGGTGGTGAAGAAGTAAAGATCATGGTCACTGTCACTTTGCAGTTCTTGTTCTTTCTGCAGTACTTCTGCTAAATGTTTTATACAGCATTGTCCCAAAAGTCATAATCATATCATATGGATGCAATAGCTTCTTCTCCAAGGGTGGTGGTAAGAGAGGGTGGAGTCTGAGTTTTCCATGCCTCTGCTGTGTTAGGCTGCTAATACTCTTTTAGCCTAGTGAGTTATCAAAGATTGTTCACTGGCATCTCCTTCTCACGTCTTCTATATTTGCACTTTCAGACTGTGCAACATCACTTTTATGTAAGTAGGCAACACACTAATTTCTTTTTTTTTTTTTCGTTACTGACGGACTCTGAAGTTAAAGAGAGATTAAAGAGTAGGAGTTATCTCTAAAGCTGGTGCTTTGTATTTTGGACCGAGTATGTCCTGAATACAGTGAGTTCTATCACATAGTAAACAAAGAAAAAGACCCACGGAATACTGCTCAGCAGTAAAAGTAATGATGTGATCTTCATCCTGTTATTTGGAAAATCAGGTGTGGGGACAACGAATTATATTTTGTCTGTCAGATTTTACTTAATCTGCTACTCTTGTGATCCAGTAATGCAAATTCACTGAATGGAGGTGTAAAACTCAGTTTTATTTCCAATTGTGATGCCTAGCCCTGCACCTTACTCATCTTGAAAAATACTAATTGGTGAAGCATTGTCAAACAAAGTCACCTTAAAAAATAAACCAAGATTTAGTGTTCCTCGCTTAGCTTAGTTTGGGCTTCTAAAACCAGCTGTGTCTATAAAAAAATGGATAAAATACTTTGAGGTGCATTTGTCTGAAAGGATTTTTTATAAATTTAATAGTGCTTATAATTTTTTTAATTAGAACTGAAACTTGCAAGAAATGTGCTTTCTTAGAATTTTATATTCTCATTACACAGTGTAATTTCTGGGACTAAAGATGTGTTTCAGTTAACAGTGTATAAGGTTGTAAAAAGATTTTAGGTAATAAAGTTTTTTCATTCCTAATATTACATGTTCTGGCAAATAATATTCCTACTATGATGATGTCAGAATAGACCTGTTTCTGCATCAAGTTTCCTCAGACATAATTAGGATTTTTATTTTCACATTTGTCCCCTGCAACTTTAGCATGTTTTTCGTGGGCTTTTGTGATGGCTTTCACAGCAGACTTGTTGTAAGCCCACCTTTCCAGGTGGCCATTGTAATTTTTCTCTGCCTCAGCTAGGGTTACCTATGGATGCAAATAAATTGCAGGTCAGAAGTAGTAAAGGATAGCTTGTCTACTTGATTTGGCATAGTCCAGGCAATGTGGTCACTGGGGGACAAGAAATAATCTCTTTAATGTAATTTTAAGTGGTATCTCTGGTGTTCTTACATTAGAAGACAAAATGAAAGTCAATTTGTCAGAGGTAATTTATAGTCTTGAGCTCTTTCAAAAAGCAATTACTCCAAGGAGCGTGTGGCTAAAGAACAGGGCAGCGCTGATGATGTGCTGAAGATGCTTTTTGACATGGCTTGAGGCAGCTGTGCTCCAGTGCATAAATTGCGGTTCTATCAACAATTCTGCTTTTACTCTTGTTGAGAAGGGACACTTTTACTTGGTTAGGAAAAAAGACGGTGTATGTCAGTGGAAACTTTGTAGATGCCATTCAGAACGCAGAGAGCTTTTTTTCAATAAACTCTTTACAGACTTAGTACCTTACTACCTTAGCAGATTTTAATTATTTTAGGATTAGGAAGGTACCTAAATGCACTTCTGTTACAGAGACGGTCTTTAGTGGAGTTCTTTTACAAAGAGAGCTCTTTTAACATGTGGGAGGAGGGACAGCGTAAAATGTAATTTAGCTGTGGATGGATTTGAAGTGGCTGTCATATTTTATTTAATTCCAGGAAAGAAAAATAGACAGTGATCTCTACTTTAAATGGTTCAGATTCAGTTTGCATTAACTAAAACTTCCCCAGTGTCTCAAATAATCTAGCGGTTAGATGCAGGAGCACACTAATATGAACGGGGAGATGTTGGGACTGCAAAGCAGCACAGGAATGTATGTTTGTTTATATATTAAGCTTTCCATATAAATGAAGAATGTTGGTACTTTAAAATGTCTGCTTTCCTGATAAGGAAGCATTGCTGGTTCCACGCTTGATTCTGTACAACATCACACCCCCTAAAAGTCCAGCACTGGGATGTTAAATTACAGCAAAGCTGGTATGGCATATCATGAATGCTTGCTCTGGAAAAAACACTGGTGTGCATGAGTAAGTCTGTATATGACTTTTTAAAAGGCTAGATTTATATTAAAGATATTATAACCCTAAGTATATGTTTACATTTTAAAGTTATTAAATGCCTAATAGAGGAAAACTAATTACAGTTGTGATGCATGTAAACCTAAGTTGTCATTGTAAAAATCATATTGCAAATACATGCTATGAGAGTAACTGTCGCAAATTTGACCACGCTGCATTAATATCCTAGTTGCTAGTTCAATATATTTCTTTTACTAAGTTTTGTTCATAAATTTTAAAGAGAAGAAGCTAGCTTAAATACAGTAAGTATCTTTCAAAGATTCCACTGAACATAATGCAAGTTAGTCCTCAACATGTTTGGTGGCCACAGATCTGGCTGTTGCTTGGATAAATATTTTCCCCAGGTGCACAAAATATTATGCAGACCAACACCAGTTTTCATTTAAAGTCTACTCTGTAACTATAGCCAGAGGCAGTTCCATGCTGCCTGAAATAATGCACTCCAGACTGGCCAACACCCCTCCCCCCCACCCCCCCAACCCCAGGGGATTTCTCTTCCTTTTGACATCTGTAGTTTGAACATTCAACATTANGCAGCTTGGGCTACATCCTTACCATAAACAAAACAGGATCTAGGTGAAGCTTGGATACCAGCCTGCAGTTGGCTGTGGTTTATTGCAGAGCATGCTTTCTGCCGTAGTTTTAGCCTGTAGGTCTAAATCTGGCAGTGCAGGAGTATAATGAGCAGGGGTGCAAGGGGGGGGGTGGGGGTGGCTGTGTAAGCATGTCATAAGGTGTGTTTCCAGAGTTAGCTTTGATATGGCCAGCCTCTTTGGGGGTGAGCGACAACATTGCAGGTACGTGGGCATGATAAGCACTGTGCTGTGCTGTTTCACTTGTCCTCAGGGCCAACAAACTGCCTCTGGCCTTTTCTGCTCAGTAAGATTCAATGCCTGTTCAGTTGGAATACGTTCTGCACACCCTATCCATGTTTCCAGTGACTCCCAAATTTCAGCCCTCAAATTTCTTTCCCTTGCTGTCTTTCCCCCCCATGTCTAACAACACCTCATGCCTCTATACCAAAGATACCTTAACTCCCTACTCTGTCATACTGGGATCTCTCCATGTCTTTCTCATAAATCCTGCTCACCTGTCCGAACTTCTAGGCAAGTCTGCTGGTGCATCTTCTCACTTTGCTCTGCTGAGACCATACTCTCTCTCTTCTGTCACCATTTCCAGTTTTCTATGAGATGCGTCATATAGGATATTGGCACATTTAACTCATTGGAGTGAGTTAAAATACAGGCAGCCTATTCACAGCTTAAAAAATAATCGATGGTTGTTTCTGTGTGAACACCAACAAGTTCTGCTGCAGTTTAGCTGGTTAAGGTGATTTTGGTTCCCACAACTAAACCAAGTTAAAACTGCAATTTCCTGTGCCAGTTCTTGGACTTGGCAATGAGTGACAATACTGGTTGTACTCTAAGGATGCCAATCCTAGTCTTCATACACATCTTGCTTGTATTGCATGTGCCAGCTAGCCCAACTATGAAGGTAGTATCTTTCCCTCCTGGTATCAGTCCCAACATCTTAATTTTTTCCCAGCTTAATTGGCAAATTGAGGTGCTTGTCTCCAGCATTTCTGAAATAAATCACATATTCCAAAGAATATGTTTTTCTATGGGAGCAGCTGTCCTACTGGAGTAAAAGTCAAGATCATTTTATAACTGAATAGTTACATTCTAGGCAAAGCATGTTAATCAAAATAAACATGATTGTGCATTTAATTAATTTTTCTAATGATTCTAGTGCAAATCTGAGGAACGAACAATTTTTCATTTATCAGTGCTTTAGTGGTATATTATCTAGAGTTGTAATTGAGAAGTCACTTGTCTAACTTTCTGCCTCCAAAGTTAACCCCCTTATTTTCTTACGTTCACTTGAACAGGATTTATGCCTGATTAAGTTACTGTCTTTTATCATAATTAAAGAAAAATGTTGTGGAGGGAGAACTAAAACCTCTGTTCAATGGAAAACAGATTGTTGTGCCTGTAATGAAACAAAAGGGATCCTGTCACACAGAGTGCCTTTCCCCCCCCCATCAGAATAATCAGCAGTCAGAAAGATTTATCTGCTGTGAGAATGATTCAACTGTCCAGAGCTAAGGGTGTGTGTGTGGAGGCCACATATTTAAGCTTTTCAGAAAGGAAGCAACATGCTTCAGAGTTTGCCTGAGATCACAGGAATGGTAGCTCTAGCAACAGTGCTTATAACCTCTATTTGTAAACTATCTTGCCTGTTTGCAGTTCATGCCAAAAATGGATTAGTAGATTTTTACAACATCTCTCTTCAGTACTGTAAGTGAATTACTGTATACAGTGTGCCTTGATTTATAAAGGGTTTCTTCTTGTGGTGCCTTAGAGTCTCATTTTAAATAGCATAGCATGCTTGCAATTTTTTTATTTTTTTAAATGTATACTTCTGGCAGAGAAAACTCCACTGTTGCTGTCAGCTTTCACCTATATGAAGTTACTTTCAGGCAGTAACACACTGGATAGAGATGTATAAGAGAACACCAAAAAGTGAAAAGAAAATGTAAGCCAATCACTGTTGGATTATTCCGTCTGTCTGGCAAAATAGTATATTCACTTTTAATCTGACAAACTGTAATAGAACTTCTGTGGTTGGTCATAATTTGTTACAGTAACTTAAAAAAATCTTGTGTCCTGCTGTTCTTTAAAGTTTGAAATAAGTTTCTAGTTCTACCCAAGAAAAACTGTTTTCAAATATCAAATCAGAAAAGACCTGAATAAATTACAGATTCTGAAGTCTGCAGTTTTGGCTACATTCTTTGTACTTATAGTACATGGAAANCACTGTTAGACAGAAGCATTCTGGCCGAGGCCATAGAGGATTGTTGGTCTATATCAGGGCTTTATCAACTCCTAATGCTGTGATGACAATAACACAATGTTTCTCAACATAATATGACATAATTTATCATCAGAAATTACAGACTGAATCCAAGAGCATATTGTAAACATTACATTAAAATTACATCAAGAAATAATAAACTATGTTTCTTCTCATGAATGTGCCAGTCTGGATTGTGATGTGGGCTTTCATTTTTAAATGTTTGAAGTACAAGTGGTACAAGTCCAATTGTGAGGACCACTGTTGATGCTTTTCTCTTGATTGTTCCCTTTTGTACTCTGTCATAGGTGTTTGGTACACCTGTAACAGAGGGACATTCCAGTTCGTAATTCATGACCAGATCAGAATGGTTTGTCCAAAAAGCATAGGTGAGACACATTATGTAATATTTTTCTCAGTATGTCTGAAGATGTGTCTTTGAGGGAGAAACAACCAGCATTTCTGACCATGGAAGGGGACAGTCTCTTCTTCTTGTCTTTCATGTGTTAGGAAATCTTTTTAACTGTGTTTCCCCTTAAGCAGAGAACTCTCTGTTTACCCAACTGGTTAGCTAGGTAGCAAGAGGAAAAAAAAAGGTGCAATATTGACCAGTGCTAGCATACTGGTTTTAGATTGGGAAAAAAAAAAAAAAAAGTGATATATTTTTTTTAGCATTTCTTTTTGTTCTCACTAATACAGAAATGACAGGGCATGATAATGGCAATGGATTTTATTTTTTTTTAAGTTGGCCCAGTTTATCTGGTATTTCCAAGCAGATGTTGTACATGAATTTATAAGCCATCAGCCTGGAATAGTATAAAATGTGGAAATTTGACAGGTGCCAAGACCTTTTTTTTTTTAATTGTATATGGCAGCAAGGGAGATGGGCATTTTCTTATTAAACAGTGTTTGCTATATATTTCACATTAAGAAAGAATTTATGTATCTGCACCATAAACTATATCTGCAGCCGCCTTCTGCCAAGGAACTGAACATGTCCACATTGCCTGCCTGTTTTGTCTGAACTCAGCCAGCTTAGCACATATTGCTAGTGAAATCAATTTGAGCAAAGCTGTCTGGCTTTGCATAGTGTCCTACAAGCAATCTGTAATCATGTCAGTGGCTCCAGCTGAGCTATGAAATACAAGACTTAGACCAGTGAGCTTCAGTGAAGAGCTGGATGGAGATGGTGATGTTTCGGCTAAAGCTAGAAGACATCTACCACACTAAAACATATATAATTACAGTGATAACATGCTAAACTGGTAATTCTGTCATCCGAGCTGATTTTATCTTCCTCCCTTATGGTTCATCTTTCACCTGGTTTACTGACAAGGCAGCAATGCAATCTCTGCTATGCTGGTGGAGGAAAGTTTTTCTGAAGTGTTACATGTGCCAGAATTTTGCTCATCTTTATGCTTGATTTTTATACAAGGAAGAAATATCTCAGCTTGATGATTGGGTTCCAGGTCAAATTTGCAGAACTGGAATGTAAACTGAGCACATTGTGTTGGAAATTATTGAGGCAATAACCCTGGAATGCAGTGATGCCTCTTGCGAAGCTCCTAAGAGTGGAACCATAATTAGTGTAAAAATGGGAAGACTTAAACAAACCTGTTCTTAAGTTCCAAGCTTTTTTTTTTTAAAGTTGATCCATTGATTTGTTGTTGTTTTTGTTAACTTGGTCTTTGAAGAATTACAGAAGTGTCATTAGATTTTTGTAAGAGTTCTATCATTAAAGAATATTTTCTTTTGTTTTTTTTTTCCTCCCAGCATATGCAAAATTTTAATATCCTTAGTCAAGTATCATTAATGGAGAATTAAAGGTGATGTCAACATTAGTTCCCAATTTGACTGAAAGATTCCATAATATAAGTAACTTTCTTTTAAAGGTCATCTGTTCTGCATTTAGCAGAGAGTTTATGTACTATCACGAGATTTTAGCTTGGGAGTTGCAACTGAAATATGTGTGCTTCCCTTCTTAAGAATTAATTGAAAAGCAGGTTTCCATCAACATCAAAGAAACTCTGACCCGTAGAGGGCTTCTCTGGTCATACTGGGATATAACTGGGAGTAGTTTTTCAGCAATGAAAGATAATATCCTGTTGGTGATGTTTATCTTCACATGTTTGAATTAAGGGTTTGAGGTTTCTTTTTGAATATGTTTTCTCAGTCACTGTCATGATCAGATACAATAAAATAAGTCAATTTGGGGAGAAAAAAACCTCTTCTGGCTTATCTTTGACTCATCTATCTGTGTAAACACAGAAATCTCTTAAAAAAAAAAAAAAAAAGAAAGAAAGAGGGAGCTTGGTTCTGTTTTGGGGTGGGCAGGAAGATAACTGGCTTCTTTCCCCTACAGTTCAGGATTATTTGACATGGAAATGAGGAAAAAAATAGTAATTGGAAACACCACTTGGACTTTTCATAACATGCATGGAAAAAAATTGCTATCCTATTAAACTTTTGGCCCAGAGGTGAATGAGTTTCTGGAAGGAAGTGGATAGGAAAAGAAGTCTTACTCCCTCTTGTCCTCCTGTCTCCCTTGTTCACTGGCAACCATTCCCAAGTAGATTCCCCTGTGAACAAAGGGGAAAGAGTTGTCTTCTTACCCCTGATGTTCTGCTAGGGTCTTTGGGATGTGCTTTCTCTCCCACAGGCTGTGGAATTCCGCAGTTCAGCATAAACCCACGTTTCAGCTGTTCACTGCCAGGGGTGGAAAACCTGTCAAACGTCTTATTTGCTTCTCTGGCTCTTTGCTGCACAGAGGGGGATCACTTCTGGTGAGACACAGGTGGCTTCAGCCCCTGCCTATCTTGGAGGGGCTATAGAATACAAGGCAAGACAAGGTAGAGGTGAGGCACAACTTTGGCACTGATGACAGCGTGCAGCAGCACTGCTGCCTAACAACAGCAGTGATATGACTGTACACGGTTTAGGATTAGATAAGAGTTTGGCTGAAGAATGTGGGGTTTTAAGGTTGGATTGCTTGTTTATGTTCTTATATTGGCATCATTCTTTTATAACATAACTACCGTAGTGGAAATGCTTAGTAACCTTTTTATCTTCACAACTTTAGAAGATGAGAAAGCTAAAAATGTATGGATAGTAAATGTAGAGACAACTTTAAAAAGCCCCAACTTGTTCTGCTTTTTTTGCAATGCATAGCCAGTTTGCAGAGTTAATTTATTAAGAAGGGAATTACATTTACACACTGTCTAGCGGGGCATCCGGTTTGAACTGGAACCACATGACGTTATCAGCTGTAAGCAGACAAAATGATCAGATAAGTAATGGATTCATCTTGGGAGAGGGAAAAGAGTGTGTCATCATTTCAGGGTTATCCACACTGCAGAAAGTAATTCTTCTAATGTTTATTAAGTGCTCATGGCAGTGAGATAGTTACCCACTTTGACAAATTAGGTGGGGAGAAAATTTTGGCTAAAAGCCAGTAACTTGAAACAAAGCAAAACATAATGATTATTTCCATGTAACACACACACACTTATATGCACACACACACATGCACATCCCCCAGTGAATAGTATCATTTTCCTGCTTAACTTATTCTTCATGGTAAATGAGATCAGTACTGAAATTCTCCTACTGGCATTAAATTTAAAGTGGATGAAGGGTTAGTAGCTCATCATATGAGAATAATAAAATTATTACCCTCAAATTCATGCAAGGTTTGTGTTTCAATCTGTGTTTCTTAGAAATAGATATGCTTCTATGAAGTGCTTTCAGATCGAGATCTATGTCCTCTTTAGAAACCTCAATTGTTTCCAAAGAAAACTATTGGAAAACATTACAAAAGGTATGGCAGCAACCAAGAGAGAAATAAATGGTATAAAAAGTAGTGAACGGTAAGGGTCAGGTCACATCCTCCTCATTCTGGCTGTCCACTTTCCAGTTGTGGAGTATGCTATCGTGTAGCTGGACCACCCGACAATCAATCAGATGTGCAGAAAGCATGCAGTGGGAGAACAAAGAGTGTATGGATTTCTTTATGTTTGGGTCACTTAGAAGAAGCTTCCTAAAGTTGAGTAGCAGCAGAGCAAATTTTTAGTGGAGGTTTAGATGAGATTAATAATTTTAGCTGAAAATAATCTAAAGCTGGTTTCAGTGCAGAAACACTGAAATTAACTGATTTACCTTCTAGAGCGCTTTTTTTCTTTTTCCTTGGTGATGCATTTTGTTGTTAGGATGGAAAACATCAAAGTATTAAACTATATCGTGGAGGAATCTGATCTACAAAATAGATAGTTTTGATAGAATAGTACTGGTGAAAGAGCACTTCTGTTAACAGGATGATAGGACAGAATTGAAACAGACTCAGGTCTAACTTTTCTGGAGTGTAACATCTGCATAATGACCACAGAATTTTTGCTATAGTCAAAGTTAATTTATTCAAGTTATTTAACACTTTTTGAGGGAACAGAAAAACCAAAGTCACTCCAATTAATGTAAGTGCAGGCTAAGTACCTTTAGATGTTAATATTTGACTATTTAATTAACTCATTTAATGTTGCAAATGTATAACTACTTGTATATAAGAAAAACATGGTTATTATATTTGTTTTACTACTGTTAGTTGCACTATCTTGGCCAATTGTTTTTATTTGTCAGTGGAAAAATTCTTCTGCAAGATATCAGAGACACTAATATTCCACCTCTACAGTTTCTGATAAGAAGAGACTTTGTGGTGTTTTCACTTTTCTCCAGTGTATGCAATCCCACAGTTTAAGACTGAATGCTTTTTCTCAAAGTTGGCTCGTGCTTAAACCTGTTTTTCAGTATATTCACCCATCTTTAAAAGACTTCCAGCTTCATCTCTTTTCCAGTGCAAAGACAAACAGAAAAAACTAAATTCAGGAATTAACACATCCACTTACCTCCTCTCCCTTCTCCCAGATTAAATCAGCCTCTGGACTGTGATCAGAATTTACTTTCATCTTCTGCCAGTATAACTTCAGGCCTAATCTAGCCTCAGTGGGTATCTAGGGGTGACAATTGCATATTAGTTTTGCTCTTTTATGTAGGAAGGACTGGAAGAGACAACAGAGAATTGCTTATTGGAAAAGACACTTCTTGACAGCACCTCTTTAACAACTATTAAAGCCAAATTCAAGCATGTTAAATCAGGAAGGGCTTTAGAAGAAAGTTATTGACTTCAAACATGAAAAAGATGAATTCCAGGTTCTTCTTACTTGTTCTGTTGTTTTAACGTGCTTCATGTATGCCTAGGCCACACAAAGAAGCTTCTACTCATTGCTTTACTTGTGTCCTTTGAATGAAAGCTTAATCTGTGTGAGTGGGTTCCTCCATGACCTGGGGAATGGTACCTCAGAACTGCCAGTATCACAGGTTCCTTGAATTAGCCATAGCTCAGCCCTACTCTGTCCATTACCTTTGTTTTTGCCTTTTCCTTTGCCTGTGAGATAGCTACTTTGTGTCCAGTAAATTTTACCTAAGTCTTTTCTCCTTCCTCTGTGACCAATTTCAGGACAAATGTTGGTAGCTATTTAATTTCAATCAAGCTTGTACCAGGGAAGAAGAGATAATAAGAATTATCTAGGAATTCTCTAGGAAGGAACTTTTAAAAGATTAGGAGCTTAAATACCTTCTTTTAAAATAAAGTGCCAGTTCCTTGTAGATATTTCAGTTGTAGGACAAAATCCACAATGAAGTAATTAAAGATTTAGGGAACAAATTAAGTTTAAAATGAACAAGAGGTGATGCTGTTCAAGCTCATGCTCTAAAGCAGCCTATGTGTACTTCAAACCATCCCTCACAAATGTTTATCCTGCTCCTTAGAGTTTCCAGTGAATATATTGTGTGTGTTCCTTTGCTTACCTACCCTCAAAACAAGATATGCTCTCCTGGTTTCTGACCCAAATCCTCCGGGCTACAAACTAAGCTTATCTCTCCTTCTTCTTCACATAGCAGAAATGAAAACAGATGATCTCTGTCCTCTTTATAACAACCTTTTATATGTAGGACAAATGGTTTCCTATGTCTTTTTATGTTTAAACCTGATTGTGCAATTTTTCTTTATGACTCATGTTTCCTGTTGCTTCTGGAACTGTCTGGTAATCATATTTTTTCAGTGGTGCCCAAAGTTGGACAAGGACCTTGGCACTTAATCAGCAGAACAATTATTTCTAGTTCTTGTCAACATCTAGTAGAGCAAAATAATCCTCTCTGGTACCTCAGTATGATAGCTCCAGTAAGATTTCCTTGGGTTTTAAATCTTAAGCATCCACAGCCTACTTTTTTATTGCCTGCAGTAGCCAGAAGTTTTTCTGCAGTGTTGCAACCTGAGTAGTACTTCCTCATTTTGTACTGCTGTAGTTTTTAAATGCTGCTAAATTTTGCATATGTTCGACAATTTTAAAGTTCATCTTTTTTCATGTTAGACCCTTCCTCCTGTTTGTAAGTGTCATTTTGAACTCAGCCCGTTTCTCAACATGCTTATGATGCCTCCTGCATGGGAGTTACTCACAGGTTTGATACTCAGACTCTAGTCTACTGTTCAGGTTACTAATTAAAATATTTTACAGCATAACATCCAAGACAGTAGACCTGTGAAATCCCAGTGGAGCTTCTCTTCTGGTTTGACAGTGGAGAATTACTCTGTAGTCAGACAGTTTTTCAATTAATTGTAAGTCCACCTAATTGATCTTTTTGCCTATGTTCCAGTTCCCTATTTTGAAGTGAAGATCAGAAGCTGTAGCTAGTCAAGATATATTGCATGACTGCCATTCAGACATCCCTTCCCAACTTTGACAGTCACATAACCCTGCAGACACACAGCTGGTGGTCATCTAACCTTCTAGGCACACACGTGGTCCTGCCTTGAGATGACATCCATCATGTAACGTGGGAACTTGGGGACACTGCCCACATCTGATGGGCCTTTGAGAAAGAATCTAGTCGGAGGAATTTGGTGGGACAGAGGATGACAGATCATACTCTGATGGTGACCTGAATAATAAATCCAATTTGTGTAGCATTTGTTTGCTCTACCTCTATTCAAGCTTATGATCATATTACTTTGTTAAAAACACAAGTCACAATTAATTGATTTTTATAAACAATTTGAGAAAACTTCTGCCTCTTTCTGCTTTTGTTTGTTTTCTTTCCCAGTTAAGTATGGACCTTTTGATATTTTCTTTAAACATACTGTTCACAGAGAACATGTTTTTACTGTCTTTTGTATACATGCTGACTATAACTCATTGCATGCTTTGGCCTTTCTGATTTTACCCATATGTGTTTCTGTAATTCCTCTATACTATGACTAATCATTCATCACAGGTCCTTATTTCTAGATTTTTTAAAAATTTTTTAATTTTCTGATTATAAAGTGGCCCTTTAAACAGCGGTACAGGCCCCTTGCTGTGCTTCTTGTTTCTTCTGGGTTGGGACAAATTCTCTCTTCACTTCTTTTTACTCAAGATTTTTATCCCCAAGCACTCTGCTTAACAGTATCCTTAGCATGTTATTGTACCCCTTTCTTAATACAACATTCCTTACCATATTAGGAGGGGTTTTTTGATCTGTCAATCCTGTTTCTTTTTTCCCACAAAATAAATTATTTGTCATTTTGTGACTAATTTGACTTCTGTTTCTTGAATTCTTTACTTAGATTTAAATACAAAATCAACTTCACCTAAGAATTCTTCTCAAAAATCTTATAGTACTATCTGTATATTCCTTTTTGTCTTTTCTCCTCCTCATCTGTGGATTTATCATAAAATCATAGAATGGTTTGGGTTGGAAGGAATCATCTAATTCCAAACCCCCTGTCATGGGCAGGGACACCCTCTAGTAGACCAGCCAACCAAACCTGGCCTTGAACACTTCCAGGGAGGGGGCACCCACAACTTCTCTGGGCAGCCTGTTCCAGTGCCTTACTACCCTCACAGTAAAGAATTTCTTCCTTATATCTAATTTAAATCTACCCTCCTTCAGTTTAAAGTCATTGTTCTTGTTCTATCACTACATGCCCTTGTAAACCTTCACTCTCCAGATTTCTTGTAGGACTCATTTAGGTACTGGAAGGCTGTAATAAGGTCTCCACGGAGCCTTCTCTTCTCCAGGCTGAACAACCCCAACTCTTTCAGCCTGTCCTCATAGCAGAGGTTCTTCAGCCCTCTGATCATCTTTGTTGCCTTCCTATGGATTCGCTCCAACAGATCCATGTCTTTCTTGTGCTGTGGGCCCCAGAGCTGGACATAGTACTCCAGGTTGGGTCTCAGGAGGACACAGCAGAGGGGGAGAATCATCTCCCTCAACACTTTTGATGTAGCCCAGGATACAATTGGTTTTTTGGCCTGCAAGCATGTTTTGTTGGGTCATGTTGAGCTTTTAATC
>VXBL01005102.1:49320-91603 GCA_013400195.1 Aramus guarauna | reverse complement strand
CCCAGGCCCGGGACAGCACCGGGACCGTGCCCCTCCCCACGTCTGCGCTCCCCAAGGGGCCTGGGGCCCCCAGCACCGCCCCAGAGCAAAGGGGATGGAGCACAGAGGTTCCCGGTCCCGTCCCAGCACCCCCGACACCCCGGGACCGAGGGTCTCACCTTCAGGAAGGAGGAGGAGGGGAAGATGCCAAAGTTGGTGGGGACGCTGGCGCCCAGCTGCTGCTGCACCGTCTCCCTCATGGTGTCATCCTGGGGGGAAGAGCACCACGACGTCACCTCCAGGCAGGCTCCCCGCCCCGCAGCCCCCCGCAGCCCCAGGGACCAGGCAGAGGCCTCAAACCCGGCTTCACGTGGGAAGGGGAAGGGGGCAGCCCCTCGCCCCCCGCTGCCGCAGCAGCTGCAGGGCACCCCGTGTGTTCCCCCTGCCGTGGCCTGGGGGGGGACGGGCTGGGCCCGGGGTGCTGCCAGGACACCCACCCTCCCACGCCGCAGCGGTGGCCGGAAAGGCGCCTGCAGCCCGTGCGGAGCCTGCCTTACCCGCAGCGTGTCAATGCTGGCTTTGAGGGACCACAGGCGGGTCGTCTGCTCCAGCAGCCGCGCCGATGAGCTCCTTGCTGCGGAAGACAGGGGGTGAGAAACACAGACACCCCGCGGGGTTCTCCCAGCACAGACAAGGCTGTGTCGGAGTAACGGCAGCACCGGCGCTCGCCCAGCGCTCTTTACCCCAAACGCCTCCAACCGGGAGCACCGGGAGCCCACCTCGCCCAGCCGGGACGGACAGCGAGCCCTGCACGGACCGGCGCCGCAGCATGAGCAAGGCGACAGCCGCTGCCGTGCCACTGCCGTGCCAGCTCGTCCGCGTGCTGACACAGGGGAGAGGGAGGTTTATGGGAGGGAGGAGGAGGAAGGTGCCCTCCCTGGGGCTCGAGAGCCATCAGCTGCAGGCACAATCCAGCGTGTAGAGCGCTGGCTCGGCCAGCTCAGGCTCTTTGTTAGCGGAGGAGGTTTCGGGGGGACGAGAGGCTCCCGGCTCAGCCCGCAGCGCCGCAGGGAAGAGGCTGAGCCACACTGGCTCCAGGGAGCAGCTTCAGCCCCTGCGCACTGAACCGGTGCCACGCTGTCCCCAGACAGAGGAACACCCGCAGCCAGGGGGACGGGGACGGGGGCCTCTCGGGGGCATGAGGCCGTTCCCGGCTGCACAGGGAAGCCCGGTCAGCGTGAGCAACCCAGGATCACCACCACCAGAGCAGACCCTCACAGGCAGCGTGAAATGGGGGGCCGGAGCTCTGCCCTGGAGCAAACCCTGCTCCGGCTGCCGGCTGGACAGGAAGGAGGTGCCGGTCCCTCCCTGGCGCAGAGGGAAGCCGCGGAGGTTGTTCACAGACCGTGGGCCAAGCTCCCTCCAGCTCACGGCTGCCCGTGACCCCCCCAGCTGCTTCAGCCGAGGAGTGTTTGTGTAGGACCTACCCGACTTGGTCTGCTTCATGTCCACGACTTTGGCGTTGGCGCTCATCTGATAGAGGGTTTCCAGGAGCTGGCTGGTCTTGCGATACAGCGTGTGTGCGGCCAGACCTTCTCCCTGCCTGTTCTTGGGGAGGGAGATCTTGGGGACCTGCAGAGGCATCAGGCTGGCCAGCTCCATCTTCATCTGGGCTCCCTGGGGCCGACGGGGAGAAGGGCGTTAGGGGCAGGGTGGTTACTCGGGAGGAATTGAGTAGAGAAAACGCCATGTAAAGGCAGCAAAAAGGAGAGCCCAAACGAAAAAGGCATAAAACCATGGCCAAACCCACCAGAGGGTGGGAGCATGGGTGCCCACGGACAGCGGTGACGTCCCACAAGCCCTTGGAGAACCAGCTGAGACTTGGGGAGGGAAAACAGCCCAGCACCTCGGTGCTCCCAGAACCGTAACTCAACCGTGGCCACGCACGTGACTCGTTAGATTTACGAGCTCTCATTAGCAGCCTTCACAGTTGTGCATAATAATCTGCATAATTGTATGTCTGTGAATTAATATTAGTGGAACGTTATTCAGCTAATTAGATTATTTGCTGCTTTGCCAATTTCCTCATAGTGCGTTCATTAATCAATAAATGCCTTAATCAGTCGGCACCAGTTGGCATCTGCAGCCCCCAGTCTGAAGCGGGGGCCGAGGCTGGGCAGTGACGGCACCAGCACCCCCGGCTCTGCCGGCCACTCCGGCTCCCGGCCGCTGACCCTGCGCTCGGCCCCTTCCCCAAAGGAGCCAAAGCTCATCACTAGTGGAGAGCCGGCTGCGAGCCCTGCAGATGGGTGGACCCTTCCTCCGGCTCATCCCGCGTGGAACGCACCCCGAGCCCACCGCACCCCGCGCAGCCCTGCCTCCCTGGCCCTTCCTTTGTCCCCCATCATCAGCCGAACGCGGGCACCAGCGCAGCGCGAGCCCCCGGCCCGCTGCCGGAGGAAGGTGAACGCCCCCGAGCAGAGCCGCAGCGCCCAGGACGGCCCTTCCCTCGGGCTGCCGTGCCCCGGGGACAGCCCGAGCCTCCCGCCGCAGGAACAGCAACGGCGCAGCCCCGGCTGAGCCCTTCGCGGAGTCCAACACGCCTCGCGCCATTCCGCTCGCCCTCCCCCTCGTCCCCTGCTCGACCTCCTGGCGTCCCCGCTCCTCACCTTGAGCCGGTTGTTCTCATTCTTGAGGTGCTTGATGGAAAGCTGCAGGGCATCGATTTGCTGGAGGAGGAGAGGCGAGTCCTTCACCTGGACGGGTCCTGAGCCACCTCCCATCACCTGGCCGGCACCGACGCCTGCGGAGGGGCAGGAACAGCAGCAGCGTGAGCGACCGTCACACGGGAGCGTGGGGCAGGATTGCTACAGCCGGGCGCTGGACATGCAGACGGGCTCAGCAAAGGGACAAGCGTCCGCAGCACAGGGAAGCAGCATCTGCCCGTGTGCACCCGGGCCCCATCGGAGCCAGCACCACCTCCTGCGAAGGCCGACAGCAGCTGGCCGGGGCAGCACCTCACCCCCCGCCTCCTCAGCAGCCCGGCACCGGGCACCCCCGGCGGGGCTGTGCCGGGCTCTGGGCGCTCAGGGGACCCGTCTCTCCGCTGTGGGAGTCACCGCTCTGCACCCATGGCAGTTTCATGCCCGTCACTCCCTTCCTGGGCTCCCGGTGCTGCCCAGGAGCACAGCGGCCACCAGCTCCCCTGCGCTGCGGGCTGCTCGGCATCCGAGCCCAGCGCTGCCCTCGAGCAGGACCGGCGTCCTTCCCCCTGCTCCCAAACCAAGTCTCGTCCCAGGGCCACGCTTGGGCACCTTGGGACGCTCGTCCCCCCCGGCATGCACTTCTGGGGGCCGGAGGAGGCGGGGAGCACTGGCATGCGGGGGTGCGGTACCGTACCTCTCTGCTGTTCCTCTGCAGTACAAGGAGAGGAGCCAGAGGAAAGACAAGAAGAAGCAGAATTAAAGCCGAGCACCAAGCTGGAGAGGAGCCGTGGCCAGAGCTCTGGTCACCCGCGGCCGTGTCCTGCGCCAGCCCCTGTCCCTTGACTCCGGGAGCGGTGACCGTGCCAGCAGCCCGGCCGGGGCGGTGGGACTCCACGTGCTGCTGCTGCAGGAGCCGCCGAGCCCCGGCCGCGTGCGCAGCCGCGAGCCACCCAAGCAGGACAGGCCCGCGCCCACGGCTGTGGGTCTGAAGGCATGGTGATCCGTGCTGACCTGCTCCTCGGTCTCCGTCCCAGCCTCCCTGCGCGGGGCGGAGGAGCAGCTCCCGCAGACTGCCCCGCTGCACCCCGAGAGCGGGGGTCCCCTCCGGCTTCGTCCCTGTGCCCCCAGCTCCCCCCCACCCCAAAATGTAACGCTGGCGAGCGGGCCGGTGCTGGCACAGTGCTCACAGCGCCGTGTACGCTGTTGGGGACCGAGAACGCACTGTCAGCGTCCCCAAGGGCCGGAGCTGGTGGCCACAGTGGCTCGGGGAGAGGCTGCGGGTCCACGAGGGCCGGGAGCTGCCGCTTCCAGGAGCCTGGCTGTTACCCAGCCCGGACCGGGTCAGAAGGGTCAGGAACCTGGACCCACCGGGCCACTGCCACGCTGGGGCCAGAGGGCCAGGCTGCTCCACAGCCACCCCGTCACAGTCCTGAAGGCCACACACTGTCCTCCAGCCAGAGACGCCAAAGACCCACTCCTGCCAGCGGCGTTTTTTGTAGGATGTTTCCTCCGGAGGGACAAGGAAGGTGCTGGGGGCCCTGCTAGCCAGCACGAGGACCCGCAGCCTCAGCAGACACCCATCCCACACCACCCCCCCATTGCTGCGGGGCTTCGGGAGGGACAGAGAAATGGGGTCTCGTTCTCCGAGCCAGCCAAGACAGAGCAGCAGAGCCCGACCAGCCCTGGAGAGGCACGGCAGCGGAGGCGGATGCTGCCTGCAGCAGCAAGGACAGGCCAGCGGGCAGGCACCGACTGCTGCGTCTCCCTGGGAGCATCCCGGTGGGAGGACGGGCCCACGGGTGCCGGAGCAGGGTGTCCCGCCGCCAAGGGTCCCCCAGCCCCAGGGACGCCGCGGCTGGCTCCTCGCTGCCCTGCCCGCCCAAGCACGGAGCTGCTGGACACCGCTGGGGAGCCGCAGGCTCTGCACACTCCCTGGTCGCCATTACAGCCCCAACGGCTCCCGCGCTCTCCCCGGCCAGCCGCACCAGGCTCCGGCTCGCTGCGGGAGGGCCGGGCAGAGCAGCGTTCTGTCGTGGCACCATTCCGAGCGCTGCTTGCTCCGGCCGGCAGTCCCAGCTGCTGGGCAGGCATCACACAGACGCCGCAGGGTGCTCCCCTGCACAGCTCCCGGACTCTGCGCCGGGAGGACGTCCCAAGTCCCTTTCCAGCCCACAAATACCCCACACCAGCTGAGAAGCGTTCGAGCGCTCTGGGGACGCTGGTTACGCACCTCCGGCGATGCCGGACACGATGGAGGCAACTCCAGAGGCAGGGGCGCTGCGCAGGCCCTCGATGGTTCGCTTTGACTGGTTGTTCAAGCGCTGCTTCAGCTCCACCTTCTCTGATTCCAGCTGGTCGATATCTGCCTGAAGAGCATCCATGGTCTCCTCAAACTCCCTGGGAAGAGCGCACGGAGTCAGGGGTGTAGCCGGAGAGGCTCCTCCGAAGGAAAGAGGCAGCAGCCCAGGACCAAGAGCTCCCGGCGCTGTCACGCATCCTGCTGCTGCGGTGCCTCAAGCACAAACCTGCTGATGCTGGACCCCCACCAGCCTCCACCGCAGCCTGGGGTACGGCACACGAAGGAAGTATTTCTCCCTATGGAACCCGACATCGCCCTAGCTGCTCTGGCCAGCTTTACTCTGCCGGACAGCCCTGCCTCCGCCCCGCGGGCTGCACCTCCCCGCTGGTCCACGGGCTGGCTCTGCCAACAGACCTCATGTGGCAAGAGACGCTGGGAGCACAGCGATGGCTGTGAGAATGTGCTGGGACGACGGCGCTTTCCACAAGTGCGTTTGAACAGGGCCTTTCCCAGGACCCTCCGCCAGCCCATGCTCTGTCACGTGCCATTAAAACCTGCGGGTTCCCCTCTGGATCCTCCACCACACCCCTGCCACCAGCAGCCCCATCTCACACTTACTTCTCCTTCTTCTTGAGCAGTGTCTGGGTCTCATCCAGCTTTGTCTGTATCTTTTCCACACGGTCATCTGCATCCTTGGACGCACTGTCCAGCTTCTTCTCCAGAAGGCTGAGCCGCACGTTTGCTTCGCTGAGCTCCTCGCCCTGGAGAGGGAGGAAAGAAATCAGAGAGCTCCAGGGCCCTGGGGATGGCGGCACTGAGAAAAGTTCCCTGCAGCACCTGGTGGGAAAAGGCCAGGAGGTGGCGGGGAAAAGGCCAGGACGGTCTCAGCAGGGAGGCACCAGGCAGATGGCACCTCCTGGACAACTGGAAGAGTATTTCCAGGAGGAAATCTGGCTGGGACTCGGGGCCGTTGGCTCCACAGGCAACAAGTCACCCGGAGCACGAAGGCGTCCACTGCGGCAGCACTGCAGCTCTTCACTGACCGGCCAGGAAGGCAGAGAGAGACGGAAGAACAGCTCACCTTGATCTTGAGGGACTTCTTCAGCTCTTTGATGACTGTCTCCCTGTCCTCCAGCTTAAGCCCCAGCCCCTCAGCATCGGTGATCTCTGCCCGAAGAGCCGCTGCCCGTAGGTCAGCAGGTGGGGTGGGCTGCAACAGAGACCAGAGGAACGAGACACAAAATTGGTATTTTAAGAATTCCAGTAATTGCAGGTGGGGCCACATGGTGAGAGGGGGACCGTTCCCAGCGAGAGGGGGACCGTTCCTGGCCTCCCCGAGTCCTGCAGGGACCTGCTGCACCTCCCCAGCTCTCTGCCCCGCAGCACACCCAGAAGAGAGTCTCCTGCTGGGGGAGGCAGCAGCAGCGCTGCGGGAGATTGCGGAGCAGCTCAGATTCTCCGGCTCTGCCTGACCCCCACCACAGCCGAAGCCCACCTTGCTCTGTGGCCTATCCGCGTCGTATTCTCCCTCCTGCATAGCCGTGGCCATCTTGTTCATGGTCGCAATGAGGATGCTGCAAGACTGACGCAGACACTCGTAGGGGTTGATGCCCTGGGTGCCATAGATCTGCAAAGGACGGGAAGAAAGCGGTGGGTGCCCCTGTGCCGGGCTCACAGTCACCGTGACAGCCCCCTCCCAGCTCCCCATGACCTGCCCCAGGCCTCGAAGGACCGCAGTCCCGTTGGTGCGGCTGTGGAGCAGTCCCAGCTGCAGGGAAGGGCACCGCAAAGCCCCCCGCGTTGCGGCATTCCCAGCCTCCACGAGGGTCTCCCACCCGGAGCTGCTCACGGGCAGGTCTGCAGCGCTGGAGTGAGTCGGGTCCCAGCTCTACCCCGCTGCAGCAGGGACCGAGGGGCAGTCGAGAAGGGGGTTTCCCACCTGCTCGCTGGCTTTGAAGGCCAGATCCTCCAACTTCACCGCCAGCAGCCCCTCGTTCTCCGCCAGAGGAGCGATCATCTGCGCCCCGGCCGCGGCCACCTCCTGCAGCACGGCCACCACCCACGTCAGGTGCTTGCGGCAGTCCAGCAGCGTGTCCGACACCTGAACGTTGGGCAGGAACAGGATGGTTGGGACAGGCAGAGACAACCGAGACGCTTTCCAGCTCACTTCCCAGGCACCAGGGAAGCTCCTGGCTGCACAACACTGGCCTGACCTGAGTCTGACAGCTATTGAGGTTTTAATGTGCTTCTAGGAAGTTAAGAAACACCAGGAAAGATAAAAACAAACTGAAGGCTGGAGAAGAGTAGGTTACGAAGTCCGTGACTCCATCTCAACTAGAAACACGAAGCCCAGAGGCTACGTCCCGTCCCAGCTCACACCATTTCCCTCTGCCTGAGCTGCTGCTCGGCGTGAGCAGGGCACTGCACACCCGCACACTCCCTCCCCAGAGCCAGCGAGGACAGGAGCGATCTATCGACGTTTGGTGCTAGCCCAGTACAGCCCACAGCTCCCAGTACGTGGCTAACATGGCCCCGTGTGGGGCAGCGCTACGGTGCCCTGCCCTGTCAGCCATTTCACCTGCTGCCCGAAGCCCAGTGCCGCCGGGATACCCGGAGCGTCCGTCCCGGGCATGCGGCGCCTGATCTTCTTGCAGAACTGGCGAATGTCACTGCAGGAGGTCTCCAGGTCCTTGAGGAGGATGGCAAGGTCGGACGCCTCCTGCCCGGCCTGCGGTGCAGAGAAAGGAGCTCAGGAAATCTGTCAGAGGGATCAGCGTGAGGGGAACCCAGCACAGCCCCGCCAGCCAGCCTGAGCACGTCCTACCTGGAGGAAGGATCGCAGCCGGCATACCTCCACCCCCATGCAGTCCAAGGCACTCTGGGTGAACTGCGGAGCACAAAGCAGGTACCGTCAGCTCGGGGCAAAGCAGAGACCGGGCTGCGCTAGGGCAACACGGGGCTTTGGCCTCGGGCGTCAGGACAGACCCTCTTTACACCACCCACCACGACTCCAGGACTGACTGGAGCGGGAAAATGGGCTGAGGCGGTCAGTCAGTTTTTGGGTCACTCTGTGGGGCGCAGGACACCAGTACTTCCCCAAAAAGCTCAGGGCAGTGCGACTCTCCCTCTTAGACATCAGGTTCTCCACCCTCCCCTTGCTGCTCCTCTCCTTCTACCCAGACATCCGCAGGGCAAACGGCCCCTCGTCTTCTTCCCCTTCCCTGACCTGGGAGCCCTCGTCACCCCTGTGCCACCACCGGCAGCAGGAGCTGGGGAAAAGCGACCGGGAGAGGGGGAGAAGAGGCACTTCAGCTGACAAAATGATCTTGGGGGGGAGCGGAAAGGGCAAAGGCAGAAAACACACAACAAGGAAAGTCCGGTTATTTCCCCCGCTTCACCTTGATGTGGTCGGCCAGCTGCATCGTGCAGTCTTCAGCCTGGTCAGCCAGGTGGATGCTGTACAGATGCTAGGTGGGCAGAGAGCAGAGATCAGCACCCCTCGCATGTTTCCACACACGCAAGCAAACAAACCAAATGAGGAAATACATGACGAAAAACCCCAAGCATTGAGGGTTTGGCCTAATTTTTAATTGGAAGTGAAAACTCTTGCAGTGACCACCCCACTCCGACAGAGCCGGTGGCCCTTAATTCAAAGGGTCAGCAACCCTGGCCTGCAGCACAGGTACGGAAACATCAGAGGGGAGAACCGCACCGTTTCTGCCTGCACAGCCCCCCAGGGACACTGCACAGCCCCCCAGGGACACTGCACAGCCCCCCAGGGACACAATCGCAAGCTCAAGCCCTGCCCTGCTCTGGCGGTGAAGAACACCCAAAGCAAAGTGCTACCAACGAGCTTATTCGCAGCATATCAACGTGCCACACGAAGGATGTACCCAAAGGCAGGATTTCCAGCTGCGGCACCCTGCAGAGGCCAGGAACGCGCCGTCGTGCTCGGCTCCGCAGACCCACCTGGTAGTACTTGATGGCTTTGGTCAGCGGCTCCACATTGACCGTCTCGTCCAGCTGGTCCTTGTGCAGCAGCTCGATCAGGAAGTCCAGTGAGCGCTCGTGCACGCTCATCTCGGGGTACAGCATCCCCACCTTCTTATAGACCTCCACGCTGCATTTGTTCAGGGCCCTGGTAAGGGAAGGCAGGCACAGTCGGCTTGGCTGGGACAGACACGTGCTCCAGACTGCACCAGTACAGGGCTGGATCCCCGGGGAGCACCGGAGCGACAGAGCGGTTGATGAAGGTCAAAATATCTGTAGGAAACCACAGCCCGAAACGGGCTGTGTGGGCGCTGCAGGAAGGGGAGCCTCAGGACGGAACAACACCCCGCTCTCCAGACCACAGCTCGGTGCTGGCGGCAGGAGAAGCCCTGGCACCTGGCACCGGCGATACACCGGGCGATCCAGAGAGCTCATCAGCCGCGCTGGCGCAGGAGCAAAGGGATCGCTCAGAGCCTGTTTCCAACTGAGCCGCTTCCCTGGGAACAAAAGCTGAGCAAGCCCCAAGGCAAGTACCTTCCCTGGCCACAGCCGTTCTGGTGCCCGACCGCATCTCCTCGGCCCCGAGGTAAGCCCCGGCTCTGCGGTGCAGCCACGGGCTCACACCAACTGAGCGTGCAGGCTGACGCTCTGTCAAGCCGTCTGCACGGGACGAAGCCCCGGGCACTCGTGGAAGAGGGCTGTGGGCTGCGGGGCAGAGCCGGCCCCTGGGGACGGAAGCCCGGAGTCAAGCCCAGATGCAATCAAGCTCAGCAAGAGACTGCAACGCATCCCCTGGCAGGACAGTTGGCAAATCTATGCACCAAGGCTACTTCTGGCCCCGAGGCACGGCTGCAGCTGAAGAATGAGCAACACGTGCTAGAGAATTGCACCCCTTCACGTGTCAATTCTTGGGAGGAAAACAAGGAAGGAGCTGACATAGAAGTGAATACCCCCGTCACAAGGCAATAAACAGGGTCCCTCGGCTTTCTTCCAGCCTAGCTGCCAAAATAGCTTTCACTCCAGAGGGACCAGGCCCTGCTCCGAGGCCGCGGAGGTCCTCCGTGCCTGCAGACAGTGCAGCGGGTGGGAATCAGGGGTGAGGAGAAGGGCTGGGAACTCACTGTTCGTATTTGTGCAGCGTAGCCTGCAGGAGGCTCAGGGAATAGACCAGCCCGGCCGCAAAGCTCAGCTGCTCTCCTGCGGCACCCCTGAGGCCGGTGCGCTCCGCACAGTTCTCGTTCAGATCAAACTTCTCCTGAGCCTGTTTGCTGATCAGCTCAGCCTGCCGGGGAAGAGGGAAAACCTTCAAAGTCTGACCGGTTCCACTTAGCCACGGACCAGCCAAACGCCCCCTCACCCCCGCCCCCCCCAAAAGCAAGCTTTCCTGGGAAAGTTTTCCGCAGAGCAGAAGGGGAATAAGTGGGATGGCAGAGCACGACCCCCCGGCAGTGCTGCCAGACAGCGAGGCCCAAGTGTCTGCCCTGCCGAACCGGCAGGTTTGGCCCACAGCCGAGTGCCCCACCGCTGGCCCACCTCCACCGGCGGGCAGGGGCTCCTGTTCCTCCCGCTTCCTCCTCCTCCCGGGCAATTTCAAAAGCTCTCAAACAAGCAAACATTCAAAATCCCAAATTTGACCAGGACAGAAGGAAAAGCTGTATTTCCCAGAGAGCCTCAGCACAGCCACCAACCCCAGGTTAGCCTGGATGGCACGGAGGGTTTGAAGACAACGCTCCAAGCCCCATTAGCCCCGCTCAGGAGCCAGCCCCAGCTCAAAGCTCCGAAGGAAGAGTTTGCACAAGCTCTCGACGAGGCCCAACTCCCCCAGGCAGGCGGGAGCCGAGGCACCCATCCCACCTTACAGATGAGCCGAGGGATGAGCAGCAGCACCAGGATGCAGTCATGGTCCCCTCCGTGGCGCAGGAAGCTGTCGGGCATGAAGGAGGTGAGGAGGGAGACGTGCCGGTTGGCCTGCTGCACCTCCATCTGCCGCAGCTCCATCTCGATGGCCTGCGGGAGACGTGCGGTCAAGGCAGCCCGCCCGGTCCCCTCCCCAGCCCCGTGCATCCCAGCCCGTCCGGTAGTTCAGTGGCTCGGGACCCCTTTCCTCCTGGGACACAGCTAACGCCTCGCTCCCGGGCTGTCACGGGAGATGTTTCTCGTTATCACCAACCCGTGCTCTGCAGAGGTGCCCCGGGGCTGGCGTGGGGCTCCGGTCTAACCCGGGCACAGGGCACACCACCATCCGTGCTCACAAGCATTCTTTCTTTGCAGCCAGCCTTCGCAGGATGATAAAGAACGCTTACGCTGTCAGCTCCGAGCACGCTCTCTCACAACAAAACATCCCTTTTGCACAGCAGCATTCAAACTTCCGTGTTTCTCTTAGCAGAGACCCTGCCCCAGGGTCAGCCCCACCGCACGGGGAATACCCGCCCCGAGCCCAGCACCCAGACACCGGTGCCACACCTCGGTGCCACCGCTTGAGGAGCCCTGCACGTGGGAAGGAAGGTGCCCGTCGGGTTCAGACGCCTGGTGCGCGGCTCTCTTGCCCCCCTACCTTAGCATGGGCTTTCGTCTCTGCAAATTTAATCTTGAAGTCAAACATCTCGGGAGGAGGCTGCTGCTGTTTCTCAGCAGACGCTTCTTGCTGACTCATGAGTTCTCGGTTCACATCCTGAGCACAGAAAGAAGCCGCGATGAGACGTACAGAGAACCAGCATGGAGCTCTGTGATCTCACGCCCCGGCAATACCTCCGCACCCAACCCCCTACTGCCCTTCCTCGGGGGGGGCACCACTCACTGTGCACAAGCACAACGATGGGCAAAGGGGAGCGGAACGCAAGCGCCTTCCAAACGCTCGGCTCTATTAAAGCCAAGGAACCCCCACAGGCTCGTCACCCATCTCCTCTTGCTGCCAGCAAGGCCCCGGAGAGCCAAGCCCGGTGCTGGAACAACCCCGTGCCATTCTGCCTTCGCCAGGACTCAGTTCCCAAGCCTGCAGCACGAGCGGCAGAGCGTGGTAAGAGGCCGAGGCGGCCACGTGTTCAGAAGCGTTCACGGTGCCGACTTCAGCAGTGAGCCCCAGCTGGGCAGGGGCAGAAGGGCAGGCAGGGCTGCCGGAGATCAGGAGAAGCACCTGCAGCCCGGCGCTGTGCCTGAGCCCCCAGGACAGCTCAGGAACCCGCTCCCATGCCCATCTCCCTCGAGAGCGGGAGGCAGCGCGCCGTGCCTGCCCCCCTCCCTGGGAATGCTCCTGCCTACACACGCTGCACCTCCTCGTCACCGAGGCGGGCTCCCAGAGGAGCACAGCTCCAGCGGGAACTGGAAGGGCCACTGAAGAGCCGCACCTGGAGGTGTGCAGTCAGCTCTCTGTATTTCTTGATGGTCTGCTGGTAGTCGGCCACGGTCTCCTGTGCAGCCTCCACGCGCTTCTCTGCCTCGCGGACCCGCGCCGTCGCCATATCCAGCTGCTCCCGTAACTCCAGCTCTGTCTCCCGGGCGTTCTCCTGCAGCTCGTCGTTCATCTCATTCATGGCTTCCTGGCAAGGAGGAGGCAGCGCGGGACGCGGTTACACCACGGCTGAACAAGCGAGGGCAGCGGGGCACTTGGGGAGCAGGGCAGAGGGGCACCCCGGGCTGGACGGGGCATCTTCTGCAGAGCAGAAGGGTGCCCTGCTTGGAAGCCGCACAGAGGTTCCCCAGCTCCCTCTGGCACCGCTGCCGGCAGCACCCAGCACCTCAGGCAGCCTCACTGCCCGGCAGTCGGCTGGAGCAGCCCTCGCATCAGCCCAGCCGCACGCCAGGCGCAGAGGAAGCGGCACAAGCCCTCGGGTACCAGCCCCCACTCCAGGAGTCCGTCTTACCAGGTCCCCAACAGTCTCGCGCAGCTCCCGGACCTTCTCCTCCAGGTCCAAGTTCCTCTCCGTCAGAGTCTCCACCATCTCTTCAGCACCCAAAGCAGCATCCACCTGCAAGCACACACCACGTCACGCTCCGACCTGGAGCTCAACATGCTGCAGCAAGCGGCTCTGAAGTCCTTTTGTACCACCGAGGGATCACTCTGGGAAGCCGTGGGACGCGGCTGATGCATCTGTCTCCCCATCCTGAGGTGGGGGTTTGCCAGACCGCGTGTAAGCTCCCTCCTGAGAGCAGAGAACAGCGTCCCTCGGGAGAGCAAACAAAACCCAGAACGGCCAGCAGCCCCAGAAGGAAGGGCACGTGAAAAGAGAGGCTTGGCTTTGGCTCTCAGAGGTGTTACTGGCTCTCTGGCTGCAGCACCAGGGCACAAGGCTGAACAGTTTCGGGTCAGTGTAAATGACGCTGACCTTCAGGCTGAGTCTTCGCAGACTCGTGACAGTGCTCTCCAAGCTCGCTGTCTGCCCGGAGGACCGAGGCGAGTGGTTGAAGGCTTACAGGACTCATGGAGGAAGGGGCATTTCGGTCTCCTTGGGACGCTCGTCATCACCTCTGCTAACAGCCCACCTCCAAAACTCAGGCTACTGCTCAGGCCAGCGTCCCTCCAGAACAGCAGTTCCGAGGAATTGCTCTGCCGTGAATGCAGATCCTTCCTGCGGGCTTCCTGTGGGCTGTCCCATGCTGGTCCCGGCCTGGCCAGGAACAAGCCCCATGAAGATGGCCCAGGCAGGAAGATCTGACGGATCAGCTCTGAGCAAGCAGCAAACACGGATCAGCCCTGGGAAGCATGACATCCCGTCCGTGTCCGATGTTCCAGAGCCACCTATGGCCGAGCAGAGTCCAGCACCGTTCCACTGCTGGAACAGGGTTTGCTTTGGCACAGGACCCCAGCAGCATTAGTCCCTGCAGGTGTGTCACCCTCCAAGAGCTGCTCTGTGCCAGGAGGTGGCCTCAGCTTCTCTGACAGCAGTTGCTCGATGCCCCCAACGGCCCCAAACTTCCCCTCCCCACCTTTCCTTCCCCCAACAGACTCACCTGCTCCTTTAGCTCATCAACCGTTTTCTCCGCCTGCTTCACCTCCTCCTGAAGCTTCTCCCTCTGCTGACGCAGGGACTCCAGCTCCGTGTTTTTCTTCTCCATTTGCTTCTGGAGCTTCACATGTTCCTGCTTCTCTGACGCAGACAAGTCCCGCATCCTGTGAGAGAGCAGCCAGACTCATCACGAGCCCAGCAGAGACCCAGGAACCAGAGGAAGAGAAGCCCTTCCCCTCCCAGACACTGCCCTTGGGGGCACCAGCAGAGTCAAGACCCCCTGCCCTGGCTGGCGCTGGCTCCTCTGGAGCCTCTGGCAGCCCCGTCCTGGGGGAACACGAGCAGCGTCCCCAGAGAACGCTCAGTAACAGTGAGGGACAGGGGGAATCGGTGCCTGAGATGGCACCTTCCTTTGAAAGAATGAGAGCTAGAGTGGACGGAGAGACCAGAAGAGGAGAACGTAGAAGAACAGACAACAGAGAGCATGGGCGAGAGGCAGTAACTGTAAATGGGACAGGCTTTTAAAGCACAGAAAGGAAGAACCTGGTGAGCAAAGAAAAGTAAGTCACATTCCCAGCCTTTCACAGCGTAAAAGAGAAGGTCAGCAGCAGAAAAAAGCAAAGCACAGACAAGGAAAGGCATTTCACCATGCACAGAGTGCAGAGCTTTGCTTACGTGTACGTTGAGGCTGCCGTGCCCCGAAGCGGCTCTGCCCAGCGAGTGCAAGTGCTGGGAGCTGCTCTCCCCGGAGGTCCAAACCTCCTCTGCACCCCCGCCCCAGACACGCGCTGGTTTGGAAGGCCTCGCAAGGCAGCTGCTTGTCTTCCCTGCCAGGAGGGGATGCTTCTACCTCCTCTGCCTCTGGCCTCACAATAATTGTCCTTAAGCACAGGCTGTTTTCTGCCCCAAAGGCCAGGCAGCGCCCTGCCCACAGCCACAGCCCCACGGGAGGAGCGAGGTGGCACAGCAAGCAGCGGCGTGGGGGACCACAGGGACCCCTCCCGAACCTCTAGGCTAAAGCACGTGTGGCTTCCAGAGAGGAACGCCCCGAAGGCCCAAGCCCTGGCAGATGGGCCGGCCCTGGGAAAGGCAACAATCGGGTCCCAGCGCTGTGCGGGCTCAGGGAACCTCGAGCAGGAGCTGCACAGGAGGTGCCGGAGAACTGCCCTGTCCAGGCTGCTTGAATAAACCCGCAGCCGTGCTGGGCACACTCAGGGAAAGGAAATACAGAAGCTTTCTGAAGCGGCTCCTTTTCTCCTGAGCTACATAGGTCTCCCATGACAAGAGATTTTCCCTTCTCTCTTGCGTGCCTAAAGGAGCACAGAAACAACGCAAGCCCGGCAAGCAGGCGTTACATCGGCTGCTCTGGAGAATATTTGGATCAGGGCTCTGACACAAACTGCTGTTAGGCCAAGAGAGCCAGAGATGCCATAGGAAGGAGCTTCATCGGCAGCATCCCGGCCTTTGGGGAGCACGAGTGGTCTCCTACCTTACAAGAGCTTCCTTGAGTCTCGCGTTTTGCTCTTCCAACTGTTTGACTTGGTAACTGGACGCTGCTCCATCCGAGCCTGCAGTAGGAAGGAAGCATTATTCTGCTTGCACAAATGTCAGTAAGAGGACAGCTAAGGGGAAACGCATCAGTTCTTCTCCTGCAACAGAGCAAAACTGAAGCCTGGTGCATAACGCTGGCACTCACAGGCCAAGAGTCCCCCGATGCCACGGAAGCCAGTTAGTGCAGATGAAGAACCACCACCAACCCCCAGACTGTCCCTGAGCTGGGCTATGGCAGTTACACATCGCTGGGCACCGTGAGTGCTCTCAGCTCTCCACCCTCCCGGCCCTCACAATTCAGCGAAAGCAAACGCAGATGAACGACGTAGCTCACCTCAGTAATTTCCACACCTCCCTGCAGACTACTCCTGTCCTCCCGACATCTTTCCCGGTCCCTCGACACATCCACCTTTCCGTCACATCCCTCAGCCTGCCTGCCTGATCATCAGCTGCTTCTACGGGCTTGATTTTGGCTTCAGGTGAAAGCCAACACAAGTGTTTAATGGCTGGCTTGTTTCCCACTGTGTGTCATTTTTGAACAACAAGAGCTAAAAGGCCCCAGGAGAATCAGAACAAGGGCAACGCGCTGGTTTTGAAGCTGTCCTCAGTGCAAAGCTGGGAGGTTGGATCCGTGAGCAACAAAAGCAGTTGTGTTACCTCCCACATAAAGCCTGTCCCAGTCAAACCACCTTTTGGGGTGAGACCCACCATCCTCAGGAAAAATGACAAGCACTGAAACTAAGCCCGAGCTCCTCTAAGCCCAGGACAGGAACTCTTGTCCCCAGACTTAAAAGCGCAGCGGCTCCATCTCTGCTTCTCAGCGAGGCCAGCACCCGAACAAAGACGATGCTGAGCTGCTGCCGACCTGCCCACGTGTGACGGTCGTCACAGCCACGCAGGGCTGGGGACGCAGCAGAAAGCGCCGGTGGCTGCCGGGGACAATCACAGAGGCAAAGCCTCAGCCCCCTGCAGCTGGCAGCGAGGAGCCACCACTGCTCCGAAGCGGCCGAGTGCTCTTCTCCCCAGTTTGGAGCTTCCCTGTGCAGTGGGACCCAGGCCGAGACCTCCCAAAAGCTGACCCCTTCCCACCTTTCTCTTCGATCTCGTGCTTCAGGATCTCCAGGTCCATCGTGAGATATTCCACCTTCTCTTTCAGGGAGTCCACCTCCTGCTGCAGGGACTCCGCTCGCTCCTCTGCCATCTCCTTGTCCAGGGTCGCCATTTCAATCGCATCGGCGGTGTCTGCCATCTCCTCCATGTACCGCTCCTTGGCTTCCAAGGCATCTTTGGCTTCCTGTGGTCAAGCACACGCGAGTGAGAAGACCATGCCCTGGGAGCTCAAGGCCAATGACAGAGAGACACCTCTCACAACGAGCCTCGGACAATTATGGCTCTCGTTGCTCTCTCAGGAGGATCAAGTCCAATTAACAACATCTGATCTGGGCTAGAGGGGAAGGACCGCTGCCACTGCTCCGGGGTGCCCATCTCCCCTGTCCCCTGCTTCACGCCTGCTCCCATCCACAAAAGAGCCCAGCAGAAAAGCGATCTGCAGGCGAGGAGACACAGGTATGAAGACAGAAATACGTAGGCTTGTACTGGAGCAGACAAGCAAATAAATCACTGGGAAAACAACTCAAGAATCCTCCCCGGAAAACCAGGGCAGAGAGAAGCAAAAGCCCCTTTGCCAGCACGGCCGGTGTCCCGCCGTCTGCCTGGGAGCAGCCGCACGAAGCGCAGGTCACCCATCCCTGGGGAGAAGGGAAAGAGGGAAATGGCCGGCCTGCAGCAATCATTGCAAACGACACACAACAGCAGGAGCAGAGTGGCCACAGCAGAAATGTTCTCCATAACGAGCAACTAGGATTCATTAGCTCCGAAGCCCCACGGCTTTTGCTGGCAGTGACTCACACCAGCCAGCCCTGCAGGGCAGGAGCTCACAATGGCTTACTCCAGCTAAAGGGAGAAGGGTTTTAACAAATTAAAGTCTGCATTAGAAAGTTGGGATCAGGACTCCCTGGGGAAGCCAACGGAGAGAGGAACCCGCTCCAGAGCAGGCCAGGAAAGCAACGGCACCAGGGGCAGGGGGCCCATTTACACCAAACAACGGCACCAGGGGCAGGGGGCCCATTTACACCAAACAACGGCACCAGGGGCAGGGGGCCCATTTACACCAAACAACGGCACCAGGGGCAGGGGGCCCATTTACACCCCGTCACCAGCGTGGGGAGGATTCGCGCGCCTGCGATCGGGCTGGGACCCTGCTCTGTCTGCTCTGGCACCCGGTGTGGTTAGAGAACGGAGCTGTGACGACAGCTCCAGGACAAGCTGCATGTGCTACCGTGCTGATGGACCAGACCCTCGCTGGCACACCACATCACGCAGCGTAGCCTGACTGCGTCTGAGGTTTGCACTGGCAGCTCAATACCAAAACCAGTGTGCACACCGGCGAGAACCGCGGTATGTGAGGTCAGAGGCCATGTGAGGACCCAGCACGCATTCAGAAGACGGGACTCAGGAGAGCACACAGTTTCACACTAGCTGACGTTTCGTTAGGAACCCCACATGCATTTTCAGCAACTGAACTAGCCCTGGAATCGCGGCTCCCTGTGCAAGCCTAGAACCGGAGTGCGCAGCTCCCCGGGAAGCTCACCTTTTTGGCCTCCTTTAATCGTTTCTGGAGATCAGCCTGTTGCTCTTGCATTTTGCTCTTCCATTCTTGCACCTGCTCCAGCTGGATCTTGTACTTCTCGAGCTCTTTAAGCTTTGCTTTGTCTTCATTTCGCTTTATCTTCAGAGTCTCCAACTTCTCCTCCAGGTCCCTGACTTGAGAACGCAAATTTTCCTCCTCCTACAACATCAAACCAAGAATTACCCAAAGGAGCAGCGGGATGCTTTGGAGCAAGCTCCGGATACACTCCTGTAGCCCGCGCAGACCCTGACCCATCAGTTAGCTGTGTGGGCATCGTCACAGGGGCACGTGCAGAAGAACACGTCACTCTACGCTCGCAGCCAGAGTCCGTCTGTCATTTTAATCTACTTTTCCTACACGTACAATGTGTGATAAATGTTCCTTGGCACACTGACAAAACCCTTTTGGCTGGCAAAAGGTCCCGAGCACCTTGCTTTAGGCTTCACTGGGACCGATGGCTGCCTAAAGCCCTGAAAAATAAACCACCACCCCACCACTACCACTAACGCATCCGAATTCACCCCTCAGCAACTCTTCTCCTGCGCCGAGGGTCAGAGGAGCGCAATGGCATGCGAGAAACACGTCTTTGTAAGCAGAACCAGATCTTACCGAAAGGCTCCATCAAACCAACGTGCACGACGGTCCAGACTGACAGCGGCCAGTGGGTTTAGTTATTATTATTAGTGCGTAACTCAGGGGCGTGCTCACACACACACGTAGGGTGCATCGCAAGCTGTGCATCGTGCCACAACTTCACTGCGCTCCGGGCGAGCTGTTCCCTACCCAAACCTCTCTGAGCCTTTCCCAATCCCTTGCCCACACCGAGGCGGGTGCCTGGGGCCGCTCCTGCAGCGGCGCTGGCTGGCCAGCACCCCTCTGAATTCACCCCCCTCCTGCTCCAAGGCTGCGTTAGCTGGGCTTCGTGGTGAAACCAGATTTACTCGTAGTAAAAGACGCAGCCCGAGGAGGGTACTATACCAGAACACAATGGGCCAGGAGCGGCTGCACAGTGACCCAGCGCCGCAGCTCGGTCCGGTAGTGTTACCTTGAGACCAAAGCCAGCTGAAATGAAAGCTGGTGCATGGAGAAGGGACACAGGCTTGNCCTGCCCTTGGCACCAGCCCCTCTCCAGCTTTCCTGGAGCCCCTCCGAGACTAGCTGGATGCAAACGCAGCCCCCTCGGGGGTGGCATCCCCCCGGCTGTAAGGGCTCTCTGCCACAAACCTCTTCGCTCCAAGGGGATGGCACACCCCACTCGCCTTAAAACACAGGCTGGCACTGCGTTTGTACAGGGCTGCGCTGCCAGCAGAGAACTGCCCCGGCAGGAAGGGAAACGCCACTCAAGCAGCACCGAGTCAGAGCGAGTTAGGTCAAGGCAAAACCCTCGGCTCCCCGATACGGAGCTGACGGGGTGATTTCCACATGCACACACGTCAAACCAGAGCCTCGGGGCAGCGGTCACCTGGCCTTCATGAAGACACCGAGACTCTGCCAAGCTGCTCTGGAGACAGAAAATACCTTCGGTTACACCAGCTTGTCTTGAACAGAAATCACACGGCTAACGTACACTCGTGTTTTACAGAACGGGGAATAACTGAGAGGGGGGCGGAGGTCCCACTGGCCGGGCTGCTCTATTCCCATCCCAGCGTTTGACCACCCTCACCACGAGAACTCTTCCCTGGGGCCAGCCGGAACATCCCGTGCTGCCACTCGCGTCTGTCACCCTGTTCCCTGTCACCGCACGCCTTTGAGGAAAGCCCAGTGCCCGTGCCGTTTAGAGAGAACCCCAGTTCCACCCAGCGTCCCCTCCTTTTTCAGCTCTGTAAGTAAGGCTCCCCCAAGGCAGGGCGATTCAGCCCGTCAGCGGCAGAGCCCCGACGGCCGCCCCCAGAGCTCTTCGCTGCAGCACCGACGTGATCCCCGGTGAGCTCCCACCAGGGAAAACCGATCCTGCATTTGCTGCTTCTTTTTTGGCCAGATCAGCTCCCACGGCCAGGGAAACACTGATGCCAGCGCAGCGGTACCCAGGCACACGGCTGTGAGCGAGGGTGGGAGAAGGGGACGTGACCCCCGCCTTGGCCACAGCACAAGGTTAAAGCAGCCCCGTGACTAGAGCTTAAAATCCCAAAACTGGGTGACACTAAGGAACAGATTTCCTGCGCAATGTCAAGCAGCATAGGAAAACCACACCGATTTCTCCCCTGCTGCTTTCCCGACCGTGGACGTAGAGATGCCACTGAATCTATCACGAGAACAGGTTTTGCACAGGTAGATAAACCCGTCAGCAGAGTCCTGGTGGGCACCTGGGGGAGCGGGGACATCCCCTCCTCCCACTGGGCAATGGCTTTCCCCTCGACGCACAACCTCTGCGCGAGCTCTCTGCCCTCTCCTGCTATTCGTTCCTTGCCCTCGTGCCCCAAATCTTTCACAAGCTCTAATTTTATCTAATTAATACAAAGCAGGATGGAAGTAATGAAAAACTATTTTAAAGATCAAAAATGGAATAACTATGCTGATATAATTATTAGAAACACCCAAGTTTGGGAAACACTGGACCTCTCCAAGGGGTTTTGTACCTCAAGGCGGGAGCGTTCCCAAGCGCACTGGCGCTGATCCATCGGCTCCAGCTCACCCGAGGGCGGTGGGTGGAGCGGGCAGCGTTCAGGTCCCCTCTGGATTTAACACAGCCGAGCCCCCCTCTCACCGGCACGTTCACGCTCCCACTCCCGCTGGAGCCTTGACCCACAGCACCTTCACCCCCCAAACTGCTCTGCTGCCACGTGGGGACCCGGGAAGGACGAACGTGCATCGGGAACTGACCTAAGCTATGGCATCTTCTCCTCAGAAGCGTCCTGCCAGCTTTGGTGTGTCGGCCCCTGGGCCAGCTCCCCACCAAGCCCTGCACGCTCCCCTCTGTCCCCGGCAGCTCTGCTCCTCCCGCAGACCGTGGTGTCTAAACCCCGCAGACCCTTACGGGTGGTCACACAAGCTCTTGCTCCCCTTTCCCTCCTCCTCCTCCTGCCCTTGGGACCTCCCCCCGCACAGCGGCAGAGCCGCAGGCTTACCTCGGCCGCAGCTTACCTTTGTGGGCGAGGGAACCGGAGGTGCCACCGGAGAGGTCAGGGAGGGAGTTGGAATAACCGGGGCCACCAGCGGCGTCTGAGCAGGCGTGCTGGGCTCGCTGCTGCTCATCTCCCCGCCGGAGGCAGAGGCTGAGCCCGAGGGCCCGGCCGTGCCGCTGGATGCTGCAGAATTGGGGGTCCGGGTGGGCTGCAAAACAAGACGGTCAAGGGAGAAAGTCAGATGAGCACATTTCAAGGGAGACGATGTTTCCACAACCAGTCCATCTCCCTGCGCTCTTCAACCCCACTTCAGCTCTAGTTTCCTTTTGCCAGGGTGTTTCTCCAGGTCAGCCGCTGTCTCCCAGACTCACGTTTCTGGCACAGATGAAACCCAGAGTGCGGTGACAGTGGGGACATTAAGGGCAAAACAGCTCTGGCTGGATGGAGCACATCCGCGCCCGTGCTGCTCCCAGACCTGCAGCGTGCCGAGGACTGCAGAGACTGCCCGGCAGCGTGAACGTTGTGCTCTTACGCTGCGCCCGGAGGAGTCTGGCTCGGCCAAAACTGACAGATAATCAGTTGTTGAAGGGAAAGGTAAAATTTCCTTACATGGCTGACATCGTTAAAAAACCAAAACGGATCCGGATCTTTTTCTGAGCACACAAGTCCTGCTTCAGGCCAGAGACGGGAGGAGTCCATCTCCTCCCTCCTGCCCTAGCAGGGACAATAAAAGATTACTGCTCCCTACAAACCCTGTCGCATTTCTTTCCTTGCGCTACCACATCTACCCACGCTGCTGCTGCGGGTGCAGACCCGTCTCCCTGCCCTTCACGGCAAGGCCAGCTCACAGCCCAGGGCCCAGGACGCAGGGCAGACCCTGCCCATCATGCGAGCATGCCGTGCTGGGGGGCATCGGAGCGGGCACTAACGGGGGTCCTCGGTAGTGTCTGCAGAGTGGGAACACACTCAGAGGTTTTGGGGTTCCAGTTCTAGAGGATGAGACAGCACAACCCCAAAGCACACCGAGATGGGAGCGGGGAAAGTTTTGCCCCTGTCCATCCTCCACATCTGGACACATCTGCTCAGCACCGGCAGGAGCCTGCGTCAGGTGCTGCTGTGCCCACACGTGTGCCAGTGCCACGGGCAGCTCGTTGGGGACACACCGCAGCAGGCGTCCGACTCTGCACCCTCTGTTTGCAGCTATACCAGCTGGGGTGACGAAGCACCGAATTTTAGGAGAACAGAAGATGGCAGAGTAGCGAGAGTTCACCAGAGCCCAGGAAAGCACCAGGTCCACGGGAAACCTCCGTCATTCTCCTCCCAGACCTGTATTTCTGGAGCACTCACCTCTGTGGCATCTAACACTGTGTAAATTAATTTCCTGACCTTTTACTTTACTCCTCGAGATTGGCTTTTTGGTGCATTGTAGTTTCGCAAGGTGCATTGCTCAACTCAGGCTGGCTGGGCACAGACTAGGGCACAGCCGGGCACCGGCACTGCCGGGACGGGCACAGCATCGACACCGCTGTGCCCACCCGCTAAAGTGGCGGCAGGACGTGGAAACCAGGCACTTGTTTGCTGTGCTGCGCTCGGACCTTCTGCCGACTCCTAGCCTGTGTCAGGAACTCTGAGCTGAGCCGATCGCAGTCGGTGATCGCCCCGCGGCCAGGCAGGCAGCTCAGTCTTCCCCTCCCGGGTGCCATCCCGGGCCCCAGGCTGGGAACAGTCTCCATGGCACCAAGCCCCACGCGCCACCTCTGAGAACTACGCTGCTCGGGACAAGGGTGTTGTTCTTGTTCCTGCTGCTCTAGGGATTAAAAACCTTCTGTGGAGACGGAGCAGCATGGCCAGGGACACGCTGGTACGGCCCCGCTGCCCATCGCACCTGCAGAGCTAGAAATCTTTGGAGACCTGAGACTCAACCTTGGCAGTCAGGCTCAGGGGAGCTCCAAGGGACACACTCTCTTCCAGAAAGGGCCAAAATGCAGCGCGGCATCTCCTAGAGCCCTCTGCACAGCTACTGGCCAACTGATGGTTCCTCTTGAACGCCCATCCCCAGCCACCCTGGCAGGTCCAAGCTGCCGGAGAAAGCAGCCTGACAACTGCCTGCCTGGTGTGGACACATCTGTGAGCCCAACCAGAACGGGATGGAACGGCTTGAGAGGGGCTCTCCATGCTGCGGAGTGCCAGAGCAGCCGGTCAACGTGGCAACAGCTCTGGCCCCAACAGGCGTGCGGGGATGTCTTCAACCCCGTCACCTCCTGCCCAGCGTAGATGGGAGGCCAAAGAAGCAGGAGGTCACGCAGGACCTCCGCTCACGGCTGCTCTCCACCACAGGCTGCAGAGAGCAAGAACATCGTTCAAGCGCGATCTGCTGAGAGCTCTCTGGGACGTGCCCTGACAAAGGGATTGGAAACCGGCTTAAAATCCACACCAGCACGCAAAAGCTGCTTCCCTTGAGCTCGCTTCTCTGCCTCACTGCAAACACTTCCCTGGGCTCACAGCAAAATCCCTGCGTGCCTGAAGCGCTGGGGGGGCAGGGACACTTCGGGGGAAACTTTAACCTACGGAAGGAGTGGTGGACTCTCCTCCTGACACTGTGTTCAAACATTTCTGTCACACTTTCCCCCCCACCATGAAGTCCGATCTCAGCCGGGGCTCTGCCCTACGCTGCCAAAGCGACAGTTAACGAGATCTTTTTCGCCGTCCAAAGCTAGGTGCCCAGCTAGGATCCCAGCTGCCCTCGGATGGAATGAACCCGTCCCTGCCCCGGTCTGACTCTCCTGTAACACCAGTGACCATAAAGCCCTCCCTGGAGCGCAGCACCAAAGGGCAGCCGGGGAGAAGCCAGCAGCACCACGAAGAGGGAGCACCAAGCAGCGTGCTCTGCCAGCCAGCCGGACCGGGCATCGCTGCACCGCTGCTACGCTCCACTCCGTTAGAAGAGCTCTGGCCAAGAGCACAAAGCTCCTCTGCAGATGTTTTGCCCAGGTAGGCTGTCCCCAGCGATTTAGACACGCTCCGGAGGAGCACATCGCTCCCGTGAGCTCCTCCAGGCTCTGCACGCCGAGCTGGGAGGAGGACAGAAAACGCACGTCGGGGTTAGCGCCCAACGAGCCCCAATTTAACACGCCGGGGGTGCTCGGTGCCCCCCGACCGCAGCTGCTCACCTTGGGCCGCCGGGCGGTGGTCTGGAGGGCAACGGGAGCAGAAGGCAGAGGAGAGACATTCATACAGGGACAGACAGGAGCAGAGGGACAGACCGCAGCAGCGCAGCAGCAGATGCAGCAGAGAACGAGGTAAAGGAGACAAAAGACATCAGGGCAGTTAGTGCGCGTGGCGTCAGGTGGAGGAGCCCATCACCCCGCGCTCCCCGCGCAGCTCCAGGCACGACCCCGCTAGCAGAGCAAACAGCAGAACGGAGCCGGGCAGAGCTCAGCCTCCGGGTCAGGCTTCTCGCCTCGAGCCCCAGCCCTGCTTCTCGTCGTCAGCGGGACCGCAGCGCCGGGGAGAAGGCCCGCTGCACCGCTGCCTTCTAAGAGATCTTTTGCTTCAAAGGCAAAAACCTGGGCTGCCCTGTCAGCCTGGAGACGCGCAGCCACGTTCCTGCGGAGCTGCTCAGGGTTCACCAGGTTCTGCTGACAAGGTTTAACTCAACACGCCTTTCGAGAGGTCACTTGAGCATGAGGTTGAAGGGGGATTATTCTTTAAAATCTCTTTTTCCCCTCCTCTTCTTTTTTTTCTTTTTTTTTCTGAAGGGACCAGAGCATCACCAAACCAGCTGCCCACAGAGATGCTGGAGCCCCCGGGCTCTACTTCTCTCTCGTCATAGAACTTGCAGGGACAACATGGAGCTGCTTCTCAAACACTTCCACAATTTCTTTTCGTTTTTTTGGAAATAAGTGCACCCACCAACTGCAAGGCAGGCCCCTCCGCCCCCCGATACACCCACCGCTCGCACGTGCAGCACAGCAGTAACACAACCATCGCGGGAAGGGTGGGGAGGCCACCCCGCCTATCTCAGCCCATCCGCGCTGTGCCCTCGTGCATCCGGTAACAAACATTTCTCCCGTTAACAAATAATCCAAGCGTAACGGATATAACGACAGGTAACGGTGAGGCTGGCAGCGGGAAGCTGGACGGGCAGCGCTCGGGTGCGGGCAGGGAGCCCCGGGGTGCTGGAAGCCGTGGGACCGGGCAGAGGGCACCGCTGGCAGGGACGTCTGCTCTCTGCCCGCAGCTGGAAAGCTTCTCACATTCTGCGGCTTTTTCTGTTCTGCGACCTAATCCACAGCTTAAAGTAACCAAGAGCAGAAAAGATCAATAACAACGCTGTTGTATGATCCTACCGAGGACGCAGGCATGAGCCGGAGATTGGGTCGTACGAGCCCATCGGCAAACGCTCAGCCCCTGCGAGCCAGAGGCTCAGCATCGCACTCAGCACCGCAGCTTCTCTCTGATATTCAGAAGCGGTGGTCGTATTCCCACCCAAGGCCTTGATAAATCGGCCGAGAGATCTTATAGCTACTCTTTTTTTTAAATATAGATTAGAACTGGATGGGTTATTGCTTCTAAATAGCCGATTAGCTATTGCATTACTTAGGCTAAATCCTATTTTGCTCACTTCCAGCCCTTTCTAAAAGGCTGCACTCAACAGGAGGCCCGTTTCATTACTGAAGGAAGATACTCATCTTCGATAACGTCTTCTGCTCGGCAAAATTTGCCAGGAAAATGTAATGACAACAGTAAAAGCTTAAAGCCCTCAGATAAATACAGGGCTGATTTAGGAGCAGCGGTGTAAGCTCTCCAGGAGCACTCCAGCATCTCTCAAAGGTCCTACCAAATAAAGATCACACGGAGTGGCACCAAAAATCTGAAAAAGCTCTGAAAACCCCCCTCCCTCGGGGCCTTTGCAAGCCCCGTGCCAGGAGATGCTTCCAACCTTGCCAAGCACGTGGCTCCCGACGCAGCCGGCAGCGGGGGAACTCAAGCGAGCCCCCATCGCCTGGGCACGGTGCTCAGCACCAAAAGCAGCCCGGTGCGTGGCAGACACGAGCAGCCAAGGGCTGGGGCGTTTCACACCAGCAACCAAGTCTCTGCATTAACGCACAGCGTAGTGCTGCCCGCGGCAGCAGCCGGACGTCGGGGGAAACACTCAGCAAGTGACACTGAACCCTTCCCCAGCTGGGCGACGGGGCGGGGAGACGCTGAGCATCTTCCCTGACTCCGACCACACCGAACCCTTAGAAAAGGGAGAAACCTCTTGGTAACCTTCTCCAGAAGCTAGCCACGCTAAGGGAGCGAGATGAATCCTGGTCTCACGCCTGCTCTGGTGTAAGGCGTCAGGCCGTTTTGGGCCCCCTCCACGTAACGCCAGGCGAAGACTCCGAGATCCCCGGGGTGAGCGGCTCCTTGGCGAGGGGCAGAGCAACGTCCTGCTGCTCTCTGGCAGAGCCGGGGGGGCGACCGGGCCCCCCGCCGCCCCAGCCGTCCTCCTCTCCCTCCGGCTGCCACCCGGCACGCCTCGCATCGGCAATTCACCAGCTGCGCTCTGCGAAGCACGGCCGAGGCGCTGGCGGAAAGGCTGGAGCGGGACGCTGGCGTTGGGGTACGGCACCCAGCCGGCGAGGAGACAGCGCGCAGGAGGGAGGCAGCAGGACTCCGCCGACAAAGCTCTTCACGGCTCCGGGAGCATCCGGGAGCCCTGCTCGGGAGCTGGGACCAGACGCTCGAAGTCCCACCAGGCTCCAGACTGTGTAGTAGCTAAATACAAAAACTTTGGGCCCTCCTGGATCCCGGGATGCTCTGCACCACCCAGCTGTGCCCACCAACATTTCGTCTGGCAGTTCTGAACTCTGCTGCATAATGCTGCTGCATAAATATTTGATGACATTATACAACCGTTGTTCCCTTGGCAGGTCCTGCACTCAGGAGCCAGGAAAGCATCTGGGGCTCAGAACAGACGCACTCAGGCACAAACTTTGCTTCTAGCAGCACGAAATCTGGCAGAACTCCTCCTGGCTACTGACGACTGCCCGTGGTCCAGCCGGCATCGCCCGTCTCGATCACCGGGCTGCAGACGCCGGTCCTGCAGGTCCCTCCTAACTCGGCTCCACTCCGAGCGCAGGAGTCTCGGCCCAGGTGGGAGCACGGAGCGTTGGCACCGTCACGGCTACGGACGAGCACACCTGTATTAGCGTCACCTTGCACCGGGCGGGACTGGCACTGCATCGCTGAACGCTTCTGCTGGAGAAAGTCTGGGGGGCTTCTGATGCAGAAAAGCAGAACGTCTCCAACTGGAACTGCTGCTGCAGAGACTTCCCACGGAGCATCCCTGAGCGGGGCTGCAGCCGCCGGAGCGGATGCCCGGACATTAACCGAGCGTTATTGCTGGGTACACGCTGCGAGAAACTTTGCATTTTAAACAACCGCCAACGCCTTGCACGTGCACTTGCTCACAGGCGTGAGCTCGTACAGAGACGGCCTGTGCAAGGGGCAGTAAGGACAGGAAAAGCAGGATGAAACCAAGCAGCGGTCGGGTTTGTAAAGCTCCCTGCCAGACAGGGAGCCCCACGCTCCACTCTGCTGCTGGAGGCAGAGGAAAATCAGCCTGGGTGAAACTTTTCATTCAGGAGTGGATTAAGACGTAATCACCACGTAGCAAAGTATTTCGCCGTGTTTGGTGAGCTCAAGGACCCACGTACATAAATGAAGAGCATTTACTCTTAACGGGTGAATTCTTCTCGCTGACACAGCATGGCCAGCTGAAGTTGCGCGTTTGTGCCTTTGGTTTTCACTTCTTTGAGATCAGGCAAAAATTGTCAGGATTTCTCTTTAAGCCGAACAGCGATATCCTGGTTACGCTAAAAATAAACATATAGGACACTACCAGAGCACAAACCGGAGTCCATGCTGCAACCTGCAGAAACGCCAGCTTGACAGGGAATCCAGGTACCACAAACCCCTGGCAACGCTAAGAGCAGGCAGAACCCAAGGGCACGGCTCGCATCGCTAAGGCAGGAAAAACGTTATTATTAACATGCAACTCCCAGACGCCAAGCACCAGCACCTCCGGCGGCAGGGACGCCACCGGGGCCCAGCCGAGCTGCAGAGATGCTGCATGCAACACAGGCACAGGCAGAGGAATGGAGAAATGACTTGAACGGAAACTTGAAAGGAAAAGCCAGACATTATATGATGCTGCTTTCTTANCCCCCCCCCCCCCGTCTGTCCACAGGCACCTGAAACCGAATCAAACTCGCAAATAAAGCTCAGCAGCACTGACATACAAAAAAAGGAAAATAAAAATAAATAAAAAGAGCAAAACAAGGCACGTTCAGAAGCAGCGTTAGCAATGACGGGGTGGATACAGCAGCAGATTGTACCTTCCGTGTTGCCGGGGCCTGCCTCATCATTGCAGAAAAGACAGACGGAGAGAGAGAGAGAAAGGGAAACGGGGAGGCAGAGAGAGACTGTTAGCACACTCGGTCACAACAATGCGGCTCTCGGCGGCTGTGTCTCGGGAGCACGGGCAGCCCGGCAGCGCTTGCAAATGGCTGCGGCTTCCCTCTATCCGCTCGCCATCCGCCCCGGTAATCCAGCAAACGCCTCTCCCGCAGCGCCGGCTGCTACGGACACGACTGCTCAGCGGGGCTGCGGTGCGCCGGGGCCGCGGGGGCCCATGCCAGGCGCCGGAGCCGCGGTCGCTCGTCCTCACTCCGCCGGTGTCTCCAACCACCGCCCCGGCGGCTCATTACATCACCGCCAGCGGGTCTCTCCTCCCCGCGCCGGGGATGCTGCACCGAGCCGGCGGCGGCGGGCGATGCTCCTCTCGGGCGAGGGATCCTCAGTAGCTTAGCAACACCCCGGCTCGGCCGCCTCGCCGGTGGGTCCGGCTGGCTCCGTCTCTCCGCTCGGCATCCACGCATGCACACGGCGCCCCACAAACCTCTCCTGCCCGCAGCCCAGCCCGCCCCGTGCCTACGCGCCGCCGCGGCCATGCCGGCCCGAGGGGCGGCTGGGACCTCGCGAGCAAATCCCCTGAGCCCAGACAGATGGAAGGAGCTGAGCCCGGACAGATGGACGGAGCTGAGCCCGGGCAGACGGACAGATGCCGCATCCATCTTGCGGCGTGGTTGTTCGCTACCCTGCCCAGCTCCCACCCTCACGGCCCCCCAGCTCGGCCCCAGCCCTGTGTCTCCTGCCAATGCAGGGATTCATTCCCGAGGAGCTCAATGCTCCCCTGCACGGCCAAGGACACCGGGGAAGCCCCCACGGCAGGACCAGCCTCGGACAACCCCTGCCCTAAAGCAGCCCCCACCACCGAGCACCGGCACCCGGCACAGCGTCCGGCACGTCAGCCAGACGGCCGTGCCTGAGCCTGACCGCACCGCCAAGCCCAAACCCCGAATTCCTGCTTGGAATTCGCACCGGGGTCTAAATGCCAAAGCAACCAGTAACACTTTGAGCAAGATCTCACGACAAACTCGTTATGAATCTCAACGCCCCGAGCCCAGCGCACGCTGGTGGTCCCGGCCCTTTGGGTACCAGTCCCAGGCACGCACATCTCTTATTCTGTGGATTAATGTGTGCGTGTGTGAATACGGACCTCCTTTCCCGATACTCCCATCTCAATTCCATCATTTTCTGGTACTTCCTGGGCTGACTCGGGCTCGCCCACAGTGGCAACTGTCCTCCTTAAATAGTTCCTTGCCATCTCTTGGAAAAAGCCCTTAAAGCAACTTTCCCCAGCAGGTTAAAATTTCCTGGCGACTGGAGGCAGCCCCGCTGTTTGCCACGCTGCGGAGAGCCAGCTCCCGACTGTGCGAGCCGCCAGCTACAGTGGGCTTTGCCTTCTCCGTAACGCCTGAGCTGGGAAAATGAACATCTCTGGTGCCTTCACAGATGTTCTGCCTGGGCTGAGGCTCTGACAGTTGAGAGATAGAGAGATATGTATATATGTGTGTATGTGTAAATATATATTCTAAAAACCAAAAGAGGTGGTTTAAGGACAATCTTAAAAGTCCTCTAAGAAAAGGAAAGCCAGCCCCTCCCAGGGCCTATTAGCTAAATCTTCTCCAGACTGCGGAGGGGAGGTTTCGGAACAAGAAGTACCATTTGGGACAGAGACGCTGCCGCAGGACCACCCCACGGCCACAGCTCCGGCCCATGGCACAGAAGGCACCTCCTGCACAAGGTGTCCCCAGACACAGGGACCCTGCGGCAGCACCCGGGCGAGGAAGGGAACGTGGCAGCCGTCGCACCCGGCGCCTGGAGGAACAGCATCCCTCGACTGAACCCACGGCAGCCGCGGAGCAGAGCCCTCGAGCAGAGCCCTCGAGCAGAGCCCTCGCAGCCCTACGCTCCCGTTTTAGGCTGCAGGAAACCTCCAGGATGACTCTGCGGGAGCTTAAAAACACTCACCCTGCCCAAGGAGAGGGGCAGTGAAGGTTCAATCACTTTGTAATTACACCCGAGGGGCAGACACGGGCAGAGGGGAAAGCTGTTTGGGCTACAGGGCGATTTGGCGTATGAGCCCCAGGTAAGATCCCAGTAATTAGGCTGGGAACCAGGAGCTTTCTTAACAGCAGGAGGAGGCAGTTCGGAGCGGCCGTGGGGACAGGGCACCCTGGTCTCCGGCAGCGCTGGCAAGAGGGGCTGCAGCACGGGGGGCCGAGCGCCGCTGGCAAGGTTTGGGGAGTGGGGAGAAGGGCCGAGCAGACCACGGCTCCCCTCCAGGTTTTTCTGCCCCTTGCCTCCAGCCAAAGGTCAAGGATCAGGAACACTTTGCAAGAGACTCAAGGGACACTTCAGACAGCCCAGAACTCAGGAATTAATTATACATAGGGAGTTTCCGACCCTATGAGGCTCATACCTGAAACACGCAGATCTGGGGGTTTATTCTGTTTGAAACACTAAAAACTCTCGTGGTATTTTTGCTCTGAAAACGATTTCAACACCTCAGTGCATCCAAGCTGATTGGTGATGCTTTCCAAAATCCACCCTTCCGGGGTGCTCCAGCCTCACAGCAAGTGGGCTGCAGCCATGCTGCGGAAACACGGACCGGTACAGACCGAAAGTCCGCACAATTTTCACATCAGTCCACTAAAAGCCTAGCGCAGGAGTTTGATCTATTTGCCCAAAATATCTCCACGACTGCTTCTTCGAACCACTGTGAAGACCAACAGGGCGACTGTCTGCAGCGGCATCGCACACGCCACACGGCCAGGAGCCGAATCAGGGGCCCATCAGCCCACCTCCTCGTTTTAGTGTCGGACTCGATCAAAGTCCTGGGGGTAACTGAAAAGCACTAAGCGTGCCGAGTTCCGGGTACACGCTCCGATCGATGGACTGAAAAGGACGGCAGAGCCTGGGTTTCATTACACATTAAAAGCGATTAGTGGTGGCTGGAGATGGGCTGCACACCGACACCCCCAGACCCCCCGCACGGCCCAAAAGCCGCTGCATGCAACGGAGGAAAGCCGTCGTCTTGCTGGGCTTTACCTGCGGAAAGAAAGGGTGGGAATTCCCTGCGCTGAAACGCCATCCTGCCTGGACAGCACTTCGACCCGGAGGGCAGATGCAGTCTCGTTGTCTCCATCACTGGAAACTGTCCGAGGCCCAAAAGGAAAACAAACGGTGCGAGGCTTCAGTAAATGCGGGGCAGAAGCCCTGGTCGGGGGGGCCACTCCATCTCCACGCTGTTACAGCCAGCGACTCCCACGGGGTGGGGGTCTCCGGCTCCTCTGAGACCCTCCAGGTCCTGGGGTTTGGTTTGGGTTTCACCACTGAAGTCCTTCCAGAGCCTCCATCAGCTCCTGATCTGCGACCCGACGTCAGACCATCTAGAATCACTGGCCCCGGGATCCTGGCTGCCCACGTTTTGTGGTTAAGATCTTCCGTAACACAGGCAGTCGGTCGTACCCGTGGGTGACTCCTCTGCCCGGGAGGAAGGCTGCCGTCCTCTCTCTCGTGCAGTTTGGATGTGGCCATCCGGCTCGCAGAAGGCTGCTGGGGCACCCGCCGCACTCCTCACCCGAGGACGCTGGTGAAGGAGGCAGATCGGCGGTGCTCAGCAGGGACGACCCCAGCAGACCCTGCAGCAGATGACAGAGGAGTCCCTGGATCCGGGTCTCAGGGTCCTTCCGTCCTGCCCACCGCTGCAGAGCATCCCGAGTGAGGGGGAACAGCTACACCGGCCGCTCAGAAGTGACTGCACACAAGCTTCGGTTCGTCTGCGAGTTACTTCCATCATCAATTTATCTCCCCAAGGCATAGGTGGGCTTTCACCAGCCTCCAAGCAGGTAAAACTCCCTCTTCAATCAGCATCAAGAATTTTGGGGTATCTGGCAAGCCTGGAAGCATCCTTCCTGGCGTTCCCCCTCCAGGCAGCATCTCTCGTACAGCGGAGGATCGCAGATTTAAGGGGATCACAGATTTAAGACTGGGCCATGTCTTTGGCACACAGGAACTCCTGGCCGCGCTGAGGAACCAGTCAGGTCAGCCACCTCCAGCCCCTTCTGCTGCAGAAGGCGGGTGTCAAAAACCTGCCTAAGGTGCTGTTCCCCAATCCTGGAACCACAAACCCCTCCACGCTGCAGCCTCTCACCCAGCCACCGCTTTGCCGGACAGGAGGCTCTCTGGGGAACCAGGAGAGATGCGGCAGTGACCTGGTGAAGAGATGGGCTTTCTCTCTACCGGGAGCAGGGACAAACGTACCTTCTGCTGTTTTAACCGCGCAAAAAAAATGTACAAACTTTGCAAAATACATTAGGGTGCCAAAAGGACGACATCTGTGTTCTAGGTGTATTGTGGACGTAAGTTTACACAAAGCTGCTCCTGGCCAACATGGGGGTCTGCCTCAACCTTTGAGAATTCCTGAAGTGCAAAAAAACCCCCAAAAAAAACCCAAAACCCAGCCCATTAAAAAAATTGTAAACAGCTACAGAAGATGAACACTGAGGAAAGACTGGCCGCTCCAGCGCGGAGTCCCCTCCAGCTGTGCTAACACTGACCTTTAGTACTTTCCATGCGTGACGGGCTCACAAAAAGAAATGATCGTCCTCAAGCCGACGCCTCTGATCCCATGGAAATGTATTAATGTTCTCATTAGCTGAGAGACGGCTAAATATTCAGACCAAGAGCCAAGAGAAAGCGCTGAGGCAAGCTCGTGGCAGACAAACCAGCAGGTTTCAGGGGTTAGCCAAGAGGAGCGGTTGCAGGAGTCTGGACAGCGCAGCACTCGTGGCCGGCACAGCTCCGGGCAGCTCAGCCCCGGCAGCCAGACGTTTCTGCCCGTAACAGGTAACCAAAAGCCAGGGGGGAGAGGTGCGGGCTGTGCCCAAGGCAGCGCTGAGCCCCAGACCTGGCGGGGAACCCTCAGCCTGGGAGTTTGCCGGCCACGTCCCGGGGTGGGAGCCCTCGGCAGGGACCCCCGTCTCGACGGAGCAACGCGTGCCCAGGCGCGGGGTAGAGGAGCCACGAGCGCCGTCTCTCAGGTAAGTGGCACCTTCGTAGCCAGAGAGACACTGCTCCCGCCCGCGAGGCAGCTAAGAGCAGAATTCCATTTATCCAGACAGCTATCCCTACCAAGTTAGCCCAGTTTTTACAGTACTATCTTCCACATAACCCTCGATTAAATTCTCTCCTTTTCAAGCAAGTAACGATTTTCTGTTGTTCAAAGGAGGACGGCAGCCCGCGCTGGGTGACCCCAGCGGAAACCGCTGCTGCAGGCGTGCCGTGCTTCCGTGCTTCCCCAGGGGCACGTACAGACCGAGATGGCTCCTGCACACCGGCAGCGCAGCGGAGGCAGCCTGCTGCACAGCCCTGCTCCCCAAGGCGACAGGGACTCTGCCAGACACACGCTGCCTCGGCTTCCACGCCGGCAAACACAAACTGAACCCGGAGCCCAGCTGGATTTGTGCTCAGAAGATCAGGGCTCGCCAGTACAGACAAACCAACGGATGTGCCGGGATGCACTGAGCTGGAGAAGCCGCTGGCTGCGTGAGGGCAGGGGGGGCTGGCTCGGGACAGTCACCCGCTCACCCCGTACCTGCACACCTACCAGCAGCCTATTCCCAGCCCCATGGTGCCTGCCCGTCTCCCTGTGCCAAGCAGGTTTCCCTCTAACGGAGCCCTGAGTGGCCGGGCAGTTACAGACCCCGATTTGGGCAGCGAGGCAGGAGCAGCGGTCTCAAGTCCTCGCTCTCACGCTGGCTGTGGTCACCCCTCTCCTGCCTTTGCCCTTGGGTTTCTGCTCTCAGCTCCCGTTCCCAGTTTGCAGCGGCCAAACCGTTGCTGGTGAGGAGCCCGAGCCCGGCAAACCGCTCTGCCAGACGCCTGCTGCCGTGACAGCCTCGCGCAGGGATCCGCTCACTGCCCGCTTGGGTTCTGCTCCTCGGGGACGCGCAGAGCTCCGGTTTGGGACCTGCCACGGCCTGCCGACACCTTCCGCCTTGGGGCTGGCTGCTCTGCTGGTTTGGGTCACACCTTCCCGGTCACAGCCGACCTGGGGACAAGTCTGTACCGGGGCAGCTCACCAGCCCCGTCGCCAGCCAGCTCCTTCCTGCCCGGCTCTGACGGTGACTCTTCAGGGCTGACGCAGAAAGAGCTTATTCTAGGGCAGCGGAGTCAGCCCCTCGGTCCACAAAGGACTGAATTGTCAGGCAGGATGGTACGGCGTCCGCAGAACAGTTCGGGTATAAAACAAACAGATCTGGCGTCCAAAGCCAGCTGCTTTTTGGTTTAACTGGCGGCAACTCCTGAGCAGAGCCACTATGGATGGTAACAAGTAGGAGACCAACCTGGACATCTTGGGGCGCTGAGGCTGGGTCCCCCTGGCACCCCCTGATCCCCCCCAGCACCCCTTGGCCCCCCCAGCCTTCAGCGGGCTGCAGACAGGCTAGTGGTGTTAGCAGGGGAAGGACCGGCTTCCACCGGCGCTTGTAAAAGCGCTAACGGCAGGCGTTAATGAAGAACCACCGAGCATCGTTAGCTCGAGCGTGTTGCGTGCTCAAGAGCTGATCTGCACAGAGGCTGTTTCTAAGTCACCCGAAGGCATCCAAAAGCTCCAGCAGAAACCGTGCCCAGCTCCGGGTCGGCCCAGAGGACGGAGGCTTTGTGCAATGTCAACCGTTGCCCAAACCCGTCCGGCAGAAGGCCCGCGTACGGATTAAGCGCTCTCCGACAAAAGCAGCTCGATCCCTGGCCAAGCCCCTCAGTGAAGAAGGTGCCTGTACGGGCGCTGAAGGGGTCGGCGAAAGCTGCCACAGACCGAATGTCGAGAGAACTGAGGACATTACGGCAAGCGGGGCAGGGCGGTAGCTGCTTTAACGAACCAGCTCCTCTCCTAATGCAAACCTCCGCCTTCTAAATCTAGCATCTATACATTCTTCCCACATCCAGGATTCAGTAAATACCACCCGGGGCTGGCCACACCTTCAGAGCCGCCCTCCGAAGCAGAAGCACCAGACGAGAAAATGCAATTTCACAGCGGAAGAACCGTCGGATGCTTTAGAGCTGCCCTTTATAAGCGCCCAGTGATACATAAGAGAGGTTTTTTCTCTTAGTGCCATGCAAAGCGACACGGAGCTTTTAGCATGACACAGATAAGAAGATTGCTGAACCTTATCCGGTTTGGAGCCAGAGCAGGCTGCGGTGCTGCCGGGGTTCACTCGGCTCATTTACACGGTGCCGCCAGCTTGCGGCGCCAGATGCTGCTGAGCTCGCAGCTCCCCTGGCACGTCCCTCGATTAACAGCAAAATAACCACGATTCCGCAGCACGGACGCGGCTGCGAGTCCCCACGAATGTCCCTTGGAGGCAGGAAGAACTGCCGCGGCAGTTTGCCAGCCGGCCAAGAGCAACGCTAGCCGTGCACACGTCGGCGCACAGGTTCACTTAGACCCCTCTGCAGACTGCGTTTTCGGCAGTTCAGATGCGAGGCACGTTTTGTGAGATAATCGGATTACTCTTTCCTTTACAGGATTAACAGAGCCTGGTTTGGCCCCTCTCCTGTAAAAAGAAACCATCTGGAAGCAGCCATCAGGCCGAAACCGGCCATCTGCTCCCCGCGCGGAGGTAGGGACCGCGCACAGCGACCGCGGGACGACAAGGGTCAGAGCCCGGCGGGGAGGGAGAGGCAGCCACGCGCGCTGCACAGCTCAAAGCAAAACACTCAAGATCCAGCTCCGGCCCGCGGACTGCAGCTGGGATGACAGAAGGATCGGGAATATTGCTGGAGCTGGACAATGCCAATCCGTTGGGGGTGGGGGGAACCAGGCATCAAACTGGGCTTAGGTCATGGTTACAGGAGAGCTGACCTGTGGTGAGACAGCACCCTCGGAAGGGACTTGGCACCGCGGTCACACAGCCCACACACGTAGACGTGGCGCTTAGCGACGTGGTTTAGCGGTGGACGTGGCAGTGCAAGGTTTACGGTTGGACTCGATGATGTTAAAGGTCTTTCCCAACCCAACGATCCTGTGATTCCTGCTCCGGAGAAGGGCTCGCTGCATCACAACCAACAGACCCTCTGTGGGACCCACCTCCCACCAGTTCAGAACTTGCTTACGGTTGGAGCTAACTGGGACTCTCCACAGTCGGTGTCCCCGAGCGTCTCCAGGCACCGCAGATGAGCCCTGCGAGCTGCAGACAAACCACTGGGGCCCGTCCCCTTCCAGCCGGAGCTCGGCACGGCTCGACCGTGGCTGCAGAGGCAGCAGGACGCCGCAGCCCAGTGGGACCAGGACCCAGGGAACAACTGTCCGAGCTGTGCTGGGGTGGGATGGCGGAGGCTGAGCCCGGCAGCTGGCACAGCGGGTTGGACAGGGTGGGACTAGAGGAAATAAAGCAGACGGATGGGACACGACCTGCAGATAAGGCGGAGGGTGTTCAGACATCCTCCCCCGATGTCCTCACCGGCCAGGCAGAGTGCCACAGAAGAGGGATCCCAGGGTGTTTTGGGTAGAAGGAAGCCGGCTCTCCACCATCATCCCACCAGCCGGTGCATGAACACGGACCAGCTGAAGGGGCCTCCTGCTCCCACCCCACAGCCGCAGGGTGAGCTGGAAGCCCCCCCGCCCAGAACGGCGGCTGTGGCACGCGTGACGGCAGAGCGGGACGCCCGGGAAGGACACCCGATGAACGCTCTGCCCCAGCTCCAAACACCTGCAGCTCAAGGACTCCCCAAGCCAAATACCATTCCTGTGCACTTTGTGTTTCTTAACGTTTATCTTTAGAGAATCTGTCCGGCCTTTTTCTGCATCCCTGCACGTCTGTACCACCCCAGCATCCTGGGGCAACAGCAGCACAGCTTTGCCGCTCCAGGGAAAACGATTCCCCCTCTGCCCGCTCCCCGTCGGGTGCAGTCCCACCGCAGCCCCGGGCAGCAGCCCCGGCACCTCCGTCTCGCTGAATGGTGACACCCGCTGTCACCCCAGGCGCTTCGGCAAGAGAGGAGAGACGGGCTCGCCGACCGCAGGGTCAGTGAAACGTTGACCCAGGTAGCACAGAGGAGAAAGGAGCACACAACCCATTTCACCCCAAAAATTAGGAGAGAAATACCCTCTTCCTGCTTTTGGAACAGACATTTGGTGTTCTGCCCACCCCAGCCAGTGCACCAGCAGCCCGGCCCGGCCCAGCCAGGGGCTGGCAAATCCTTCCGAGAGGGGCCAGCACCTCCCCGCGTGCCAGGGCACCAGCCGCCGGCACCCTGAGCGCGGTTTGCATGGCAGACACCCGCACCAGGCAGGAGGACACCCCCGACACCCCGCACCCCCACGCGGCAGTGCAGCTATCGGGAAGGAGCTCCGGCTTCACGCAGCCCTAGAGATGGCACAGCCAGGGGCTGCCACCCCGGCAACGGCACCGACAGCCGGAACAGCCCCGACTCCACGGCGAGGGGCCCTGCCGACGTGCTCAGGACAGAGCAAACCCAAGGCAAACAGAGGGGGACAGCAGCTGGGAGGAGAAGGACCATCTGGCACGAAAAAGCAGCAAGCAGCAGCTTCTAATACGATTAAAGTCTATATTTAACATGCAAAGAGCTACCTTAATCTCATGAGTAAGGATTTATCTGCTAATCCTGTTAGTTATTTTGTGATCATACCAACCGGACTGCGATTTTCACACGCTTGTGCAAGGTCAAGAGCTCCACAGGAGGGGGGTGGAGAGCTGACAAGTTTATTAAAGGCCGAGAAAGTTAAATTCTGAGGTGACATCAGCAGAAAGGTGGCACCGGCCTGTGCCCCCGGGGAGAGCTGTGATGTACCGGTCTGAGCCCGTCCCCACGCAGCGCTAGTCGGGAAGGGTGCTCTGGGCAGCCATCATCGTACAGCCCCTTCTCTTAAAAGCAATCCACGGCTAAAGCTGAGCAGATGGCAGCGCACGTACCGCAACCGGCAATCAACCGAACTGCCCGGAAACCACGGGGACGGGAAAACAAAGGGACAAAACCTTCCTGCCTACAAGTTCTTCCCATCGATGCAACAGAGCGGTGACAACAGCTGGGCACGAGTCAGTCGCATGCGAAACAGCGGCGGGGACAGCTCGCGGGACTGGGACGCGGGGCAGACGCACGCACGCCCGAAAAGCCCCAGAGATGTGCAGAGACCTTGCACCAGGGGGGTCGGGACTCTCTCCCGTTCCCGGCCATCCCTCGGCAGCTTCTCCTTACGCTTCTGCATTGTGCCTCACCTGTGGGCTTTCTGTGGACAAACGCTGCTGTTTGGATCATCTCCCCACCCAAAAATGGAAACCAAAGTGGCTGGAAAGAAGAGACCCATCGAAGATACCCCCGGCTGGCATCACGTACACCAGCAGGTACCGTACCACTTTCTCTCTAGTACTCGTACCGTGCCCGTTCCAAGTCTCAAGCGGCCAGATTTGCTTTTCTCTTCCTAAGATTTCCATGGCAAAAGAAATATTCCCCAAACAGCCTTCAGGAAACGATGGTTCTTTGCCAAGACCTTTGTAGTTTTGGTCATTTTGGTAATGAGCAATACAGGAGGGGTTTGCCTTTGGTACGCGTTACAAACAAGCTGGTGGGGGGGTTCTTACCTCGGGGGAAGCACGGGAAGCTGCAGCCCAAGGAGGGGACCGGTACCACAGGTAAACAAAACAGTGACTTCCCTCCGAGCCCCCAAAGTGCATTGCTCAGCGGCACCATCTCTTTTTCCCAGGTCTTGGGGTTTGTCCTTGCACTACAGCAGCTCCCTGTTTTACCACTGCTCAGCTGCAGATGGAAACTGCTCCTGAGAAAATTCTTGACGTATTGCTTAGAAAACCGCTGTATATCGGTCAGTACTGCCCTCTGATAACACACCTGCTTACCGAAACAACTCGAGATTTAAATGGTTCCACGCCAGACAGTAAGTGCGAGGGAGCACAGCTGACGCGTCCCACAGCACACAAAGCACTCTGCGTGGAGCCAGCACTTCCACCACCCACGGGTCGGGGAACACGGGCTGCACCAAAACGTGAGCTAAGGGAAAGAGAAGGCAGGAGGCGGCGAAAGCCGGGCTGCGGTGCGCTGGTGGCAACATCTGTGCTGGCTCTCTGGCGTCCGTGACCGGTCAGTTGGGGTAAAAACTCTGCACAGACACGTCAGGAGCGACGCTGGGCACAGCCGCGGGTAACGCCAAACACCGACTGGAAAACCCGACTGCGATTAACTGGAACAGCAGAAAATCTCCCAGGTGAGCACGAAGCGAAAGGCTGGGCTGCCGCTGGCGAGCACGGTGACACGAACCCCTTCGGCCAGGCCGTGGGCTGGCTCAGAAGCAAATCGCGTCTGCCGCATTTACCTCCCGTCCTCCGAGCAAGCTGGGGGCAGGCGAGGGGGAGCGCATGCAATGAGCAAACATGCAACGGAACGATGGAGGCACAGCAGCCACGGGTGACAATGAACTGGGATGCACCGGAGGGCCTTTCATGCGGCCGGGAGACTCGGCAACACACAGATTAATTGTCAAAAAAGCACCACCTTTTTAGGCTTCACTCCACGCTGCATGAAGAGGGAACAAAAGGGTACAAAGTTAGAGCTCGCGTCACATCGGCAGCGGTATAAGAAGCGATCTGCATTCTGTTCAAACATCACAAGTTTCAGAGCTATTCACGGGAAAGAACATTGCTCAAAGCAGTCGTTGGGCTGCAAAAACCAGTACCATCGGAAAGGAACGTACACTCAGGGAAACTTAAACGAGGCTTGACAGAGAAAGCAGACAGCGGGGCTCCTTTTCAACCCTCCGACTTAGGAGCTTTACACCAGTGTCGTCGATCCACCTCCCACTGCTCCAGCACAAAATCTTCTGAGGTGCCAGGACATATTGGAAGGAAAATGGATGTGTTCGAGGGCGGCCATCGGCACTCGCGAACAGGAGTTAACCAACGCGCTTCCCTGACTGAACCTGGAAGCCCCGGGGAGGAGGGATCCCAGCCCACAAACACCGCTCACTTCCCACTCTGACTGCCGTAGATCAGACGCTGCCAAGGGGAGAAGATCCGTATCCAACTATCTTTTTTTCCCCACATTTTTTTGTGGTTGCATTTCCACCACGCCTCGCGAAGACTGCTCACCATTTACAGTAACACAGTGTTTTGCTCTTAAAATGCAATTCCTGATCGCACCAAGGCCAAGCCCTGCATCGGCTGCTGCCCTAACCTCGTGGTTTAACCCGGCCGGCGGCTAAAACCACCACCCAGCCGCTTGCTCACCCCCCCAAGGGATGGGGGACAGAATCTAAAGGGAAAAAAAAGGTAAAACTCATGGGTTGAGCTACAGACGGTTTAACAGGACAGAAAAGGAAGAGAATAATAATGATGACGATGATAAAAGAACATAGAAAACCAGCGATGCACAGCTTGGAGACCCACCGGTAGCATCCAGGAAGGGACGGGCTCGCCAGGGCTGTGGGCGGCAATTTGGCGTGTGGGGCAGCGCCAGGAGAGCCGAGGCCGGGCCAGAGCCGGTGGCACCCCCACACCACCCTCTTGTAAAGCCTTGATCGCTTTTGTAATGCCCGGGACTGCCCGGCCGCACAGCCCAGCCTCCCCCGCTCTGCAGCCAGCCCACCTCCCCAAGCCCGCTCTGACCTCCCCTGCTCTGCTCGTACGCCCCTCGGAAGCTGCAAAGGCAGAGCCAGCAAGTTCTGCCACGAAGAGCCCCGACTCGATACCCTGCCCCGTGAGCAGAGGTGGGAGCAGGATCGAGTGATCCATCCGCCAGCAGCGGCTGGGGAAGGGCCAGTGAAAGGAGAGGTGCTCCCGTTTCCGTGGGATTTGCACCCAGAAGACAGCAGCCCCCCCACGAGCACGGCAGCCCCCCCAAAGCCGTGCTGCACACTGCGGTGCCCGCAGCCTGCCCCGGGCTGCCGCTGCAGAGCTGGCCTTCGGGAGTCCTGGGCGCACGGGAAATCACGAGGTCTGCGCTGGTTTTCCAGTTTTGGAGATGATGCAATACTGCAGAAAATACACCTTTTGCAGCGGTGTTAAGTAGGCGTTCAAGATGGAAAACACCCAAAATACTGCACGGCAAAGGTCTTACAGAAAATACCAGCTCACCCTCAGACAGACTGTGACAACGGTCACTGTGTAGCCAAAATAAGGCAAAGAAGGAGCGAGAGGACCACGACCAACTGCAGCGCTCTCCTGCCTGGCCACTTTTGGGGAACAGGAGGGACAGGCTGCTGTCTCACTACTGGGAAGTTCTCTGCTCCTGATTGCTCGGGTGCTGCTAACACCACAGCCAGCACACAGAGGGGTTCACCCACCACGAGACAGGATTCCCCCCGGAGTTCCTGTGTGGTCGACACGCTGGAGGGAAGAGATGCCGTCCAGAGGGACCTGGACAGGCTGGAGAGGTGGGCCCATGTCAACCGCATGAAGTTCAATGAGGCCAAGTGCCAGGTCCTGCACGTGGGTCGGGGCAATCCCAACCACAACTCCAGGCTGGGTGGGGAACGGATGGAGAGCAGCCCTGAGGAGAAAGACTTGGGGTGTTGGGGGATGAGAAGCTCAACATGACCCCAACAATGTGCACTTGCAGCCCAGAAAGCCACCCGTGTCCTG
>VXBL01005102.1:16059-49213 GCA_013400195.1 Aramus guarauna | reverse complement strand
CTGGGGGGGCTGGGAGGTCCCTGCCCACCCAAACCAGGCTGGGGTCCCATGATTCAGCCAATAACCTCAGCTCCCTGTCAGAGGTCTGGACAACAAGTGGTGCTGGAGAAGGCTGGCCCCAGAGCTCAGGCTTTGCACGAGGTAAAACTGCACCTCGGGTGTTCGTTCCCGTCCCACCACTGCAGCTCTCTGGCAGGAGCAGGCTCTCTGCCTCTCGGAGGCACCGGCAGCACCTCTGCCACGGTCACTTCTTCCCTTCTGCAGCGTGCTGCTGCGCTGCCTCCAAGCCAGGCTCTGCAGCGTGGGACCAGATTGAACAGGACCCTTCCCGGCGTCACCACGTGAAGGACTGAAGGACCGAGGTCCTGCCGGAATTACCCCAACCCACTCTGCAGACCCTGCGTTGGACGGGCAGCCGGCTCAAAGAAACCCGTTTGGGCTGAAACACAGGGCGAGCAGCTCAAAGCACTTTGCTGGCACCCAACGTTTCACACCGTGTTTCTGGGAGCAGCTGGAGATTGGAGAAGGGAAACAGCAAAGCCCAAATCTGCCTGTTTCTCACACGCTGCAGAAGACTAATCTGTGCACGCCCATCACCGTGGCATCGCTGAAGCTGCCTTCGGCAGCCTGCCACAGCACGGACAGTACCCGAAAGGGGCCAGGATGTTAATTTTGAATTCTAGCACTTGCTGAAGCAACAAACCAGACCGAACACCCCACAGCACAGCAGCGCGTCAAGCAGCGGCATCTCCAGCCCGGAACAGCGTGGAGCTCTGTCTACCAAAATGGTTTTGCTTCCAACAGCAGCCAGCACCAAATTCGCAACCTCTTATGCAGAAAAAAAAAATTTGTGATGCTTACAGACAGGAGGTACCACTGGATATTTAATCTGGGGGTTCTTAAACCTTCTGGGTGCAAACTCTTTTGGTTCATCTCCTTTCCTGCAACCTTCTCAGAATCCAAGCAGCATAAGGAATTTAAAGAACTACTACTTCAGCATCCTGAGTTCATAATGATTATTTATGAAGTGAAAAAAATATCATCTTTGCCTTTTAGTGCAAATGTTCTGAAACAATTCTAATTTTTTTCCTTCCAAGGCTTCCTAGCTCCCTTTGGCAGGCTTTATTGTGAGGAAGGGCAGTCTGGCCTGAGTCCTTGACAAGGCGCCCTGTCCCGTTTCACCTAGCAGCTCACGTATGGATTCCAGCCTATAATTAAACCAGCAGACTGAACATTGGGCATCACAGGCAGAGAGCACGAGGGAAAGGGCGGCTGCAGTGGGAAAGGGTGATCAGACCTGGCACATCCCACTCGGCAGAAAAAGGCAATTCCTGCAAAATCCTCCAAGTCCCTTTAGTACCAAGCCTGATTAATCCTCAGAGCCCCTCCAAGCGCTGGTCATCACCCGGTCCCAGCGCTGGCCGGATCCTGACCTCGCACAGGCTGACCAGGACCCAGCACAGGGCTCTGCATCAAGGTGGGAAAAAGTCTTCCCGCTCCTGGTAATTATCTGACACTTGAGCGCAGGGCCTGGGCTGGCAAGCTGCCGGAACGCAGAATCACGGGCGTCACAGCGTGGAGAAGCCCCTTATCTCCAGATAAGCCGTTTTCTTTTCCACAGCTGCAGGATGGACCGGTCTGGCCCTGAGAAACACCCAGCATCTATCCCAAAGCACACACAACCCCAACACACCACGTCGCCCGGCACCACCACAATTCCTCACTATCTATGTACACGCGTGGCCATTTTTGTGGTTTAACCTTAAGCACTTCTTAGATTGGGCTTGTCCGGGGATCAAAAGTGTTTGAGGACAGGTACCTGCTCCAGTTTCCTGCTACCTCGGAAATACCCATCGCCTCTGGATACAGCACATCCCCATTTATGCCTCAAGAGCCACTGAGATCCTGGGATAAAGGCACGGAGCAGTGCACACCATTTCTCTGTAAGCCACAGGTACAAGGCAGAGAACGGGAATTTCAGACATCCCAAGGAGTCCGCTCTTCCTGCGGGATGTCAGGGTCGCTGCGTGAAGGAACACAGCCAAGAGGCATGCTGGGCGCGAGCGCCACAATATTGATTGAACTTAGATAAAATGTGTCATGCAGGAAACCGCGCTGGGGTTTTATTCCGCTGTAACTTACTGACTTCTGGTCATTAGTTGAAAATTACTTTTTATATGGCCTTGTTTCCCACGGGCTTCAGAGGAAATGCGCTTTACCACGGGCATTTTTATAGAGCACTGAAGTGAAAAGGGCTAACAGAGACGGGCTGGCAAAACTCTGTCCTTTCACTGTGTTTTGTGTGTGTGTGTCTCTGTGTGCACTTCCTGCGGGCTGAAAACTGGAGCTTTTAGAGAGGCGATAAAAGCTAAGGAAAAGTCAGAAAGAGCGGCGTGTGCAAGTCTGCCTCTTCCACTAGTCACCTGCTGCAAAGGGAATTTGTTTCAGCGGAAACGGGCTCAGCACTCACCAGTTTGCTGGCTTTGGCGGCATCCACGGAATCTGCAAAGGAAAAAGAGAGAGAGCCGTGAGCTGTGGCCCAAAGATGCCTCTGGCCCGGCCCGCACGCTAAGCGTCTCTGCAGTCCAGCAGCGCCGAGGCACAGCGCGAGGACCGTCTACACGTGTTCCAAGGGAAGCGGGCGTGAAGCTGGGACCGGGATAAACGGTGGTACCTGGGGGTACAGGTTCGGAGGAACAGGGACCCCCTTATGAGACTCGTCGGCACTGAGAAAGCCAAACGTTCAGGCACACACGTCAGAACAAGGTCAGGCTACGCTGCCTTTCCTGAGTTAAATTACTGCAATTCGGAGGAGGCTGAGTCACCCTCAGAGCACTCTGTTGGAAACGCAGGGCGGTGTAGCGCTCCATACGACTGCATCTCATCGGCTGCGTTCCGGGTGAGAACCCAACGTGAGTATCAACAGAAATACAGGTCCAGAGACCATGTATTTACTTCACACAGCAAAATACAAGGTTTCCGCCCTGGTCCGTACGTGGTGAGGGATCTGACCACGCACAAGGCGGCTGCAGCCCTGCTCCCTCCGCTCTGCACCTCAGCCCAGGGAACCGCAGATTTCCCTTCCCGAGCCGGGGGATGCCCCCAGCCCTGGCCAGTCCTGGGCTCAGCCGATGCCACTTCTCAGAAAACAAACCTCCTGCAGCCAGTGTCGCAGCCCCGGTCCCTAAACTCATGGGGTGCCTTGCGGGGCGCTCCCATTTCACCACGCTAACGAAGCACCCCGTTACAGAGCCTGGCCGTTGCTCTGGCAGGGTGTCAGACGTCAGCATGGGGTTAAATCCCAGCACTCACACACACTCCACACCCCCTGAATTCAGGATTTCTCCCTTGTTTCCTGGGTTATCGGTGTGCACAGTCAAACAGCACAGCCAGTGCCATGTACACGAGTGTGCAGGAACCAGATGGCTTCATTTATTTATGACCAAACCTACTAGGTTTGGCTAAATCGCACCCTCTGCTTCATTTCTGGATGTCTGGGGGTTCCAGGAGCAGCTCAGGGCTGCGGGGGCTGCTTGTCCCCCTCCTCTCCCAGCTGCAATCCCACCAGGGTTTAATATTTCCATCTGTGGCACTGATCGCCTCGCCAGTCCCCGCAGCAGAAGCGTCTCATAACTAAAAGACAGGAGCCGCCTCCACTGTGCGCCTCACACCTCTGCTGGGCTGGATCTCTGGGAAGAGCAAACTCTGCACCCCCCACCGCAGTCAGACTGCAGCAGCTCGCGCTGCCGTTTCCATGGAAACCCCTTGGAAGCAGCCGCATCCCAGCGCCTGCATGCAAGGAGCATCCTGGCCAACGCCGAACCTGCATGCCTGGGGACCCGAGGGGCTGGACGGCTCCGGCCCCTTCGCTCACCAGTTCAACCACCAAGGACCAACTCCAGCTCGGGTGTGCGTCCCACCCCACGGTACAGGCGTCACTTTGTGGCACACGAGGGCAGCCGCGTTGCTGCCTGCAGACAGCAGTGGAAAACGCTGCTGACACCCATCCTGCACCCCCAAACCTGAGCTTAAACATGCCTGGTTCCACCCCCCCAGCTCCGCGTGACGTTCTCGGGCTCCTGCCCCAAAACGGGCTCCAAGCGAAGGTGGAGGAAGCAACACTGCTGCTGTGCACCCGGAGGGGTAACCTGTACTGCTTGGGTCCTGTTCGTTTCTGTGGTGGAAGAACCAGCAGCTGGGGAAAAAGGGCCAGAGCATCACCACAGAAGTCCAGTGAACACTGCTGGGCAGCGACAACGAACTGCAGCACGTACCGAGAAAGGAGAGACGGTGCTGAGCACGCCTCAGCAGTGCGCTGCGGGAACGCAGCCGTGCACCCCCGGGTGCTGCAGCCACTGCTGGCCGCCCCAGACAAAGTTCTAGAAGAACCAGACAAGTCAGACAGCAGAGACGAGAGCTTTGGCAAGACTTCCGGATAACAAGAGGGGAGACGGCACAGGGTTTAAAGATTCATTGTACGGATGCACACAGATGTAGTGAAATTAAAAGGCAGCAACGTTTGCCGAAGACCCGTGCTAAACCTGGGGGTTTGGGTTGTTTTGCTTTTCCCAATTAACCAACTTTTTTACCCTGTCTCTATGTAGTTAACTTATTTCTGGTCTCTAGTTCCCGTCTGCCAGCTCAAGGAGCATCAGCTGCTACTGAATTCTCAGGGCTCTAAGCAAGGGTCTGAAGGGCACTTCTCTCCATAGCTCCTCAAAACCGAGGGATGAGGAAAACGACAGCAGACTCCCAGCGCTAGAAGACTCGTGGCTTTTGCACGGGTTCAGCACTCAAAGGGGCGACGTCCACTGACATGCACTCGGGAAGCTCAGACCTACAGCAGCATCAGGGAAAAAACCACCTACGCAGCTCCACGCGAGCTCCTTACCCCGAATGAGTACAGAACTGTAACAAGGAAATCTCAATTTTCAGCTGGGAAGTCTGAATTGAGAAAGAGAGAAAAGATCAAACAAACGTTAAGGAATATTTTCACCATTAACATCAAGTACGTCTAAAGAACAGGCTGAAGCCGCTCGGGAAAGGCTGGGCTCTCAGCACTCGGGAAAAGAAACACTCAGACTAGCACGCTAAGCAGAAAGTTTCCATTTCTTTGCATTAACCCCCCACCCCTAAATTAACACTGGCTTGCTTTAAACGCTTCTCTGTTCAGCTGCAGATGCTAACTGCAGGATCCAAGATGAATTCACGCGGCTGGGCTGTACCAGAGCCAAGCTCTCCGCAGCAGCAGCAGCGAGCTGCCGGAGCCCGGAGCTCCCTGCGGAAGGTGAAGGCAGAATGCCAAGAGACCTGAATGCCGAGTCACATTTCCATTCCGCTCATGGGAGGGACAAAACTAACGCCTCATGGGAACACCCCACTCTCGGGCTAATCATCACCCTCCCCTTCTGAGGCCTTCGGGCACATTCTGTGCAGCTGCAGGGTCGATTCCATTCTGCCAGGTAAAGGGGAACTTTAGTTTCTCCTGGCTGGGAGAGGGGGAAAAAACACCACAAAACCCCCAACCCCGTTCTGCAGCATTAGGTGTGGTTCAACAAAGGCTTCATGCACCAGGAATCCCCAGCTTGGCACGCATCGCCCACGGACCGTCCAGGACAGGAAGCTATCGGAGCTTTTTCCGCTAGCTCCTGGGATCCCCAAGTGCACCACTAAACACAACCAGACCTCGAGGGGAGGCGAGCCTGTCAAAGCACCAAACAAAGCGAGCTGGTAGAGCTGCCTGAGGATGGGAAAGTGGAAGGAACACTCAACACCGAGCAGAAAGCGGTCACTGCCGACGAGGTAGGAACAGTCACCCGTAAGCTGCACAGCCCCACAGCCCATCAAGCCTTCTTTCCACTCCCCACCAGGAAGGACTTCCCTCCCGCTTCCCACCAGACAGATTTCCATGGTAAGGAGCGAGCTGCCGGGAGCGCCCTTTGCATGCGGTGCTTCCCTCCGCCAGCCCCAAAGACCAGGTAGGACCGTGCAGCGAGGACAGGAGGAGCAGGGGGGTGAGCGTGCACCCCGAGCAGGACAGGCCCTGGCCCCTCAGCAGCCAGCGCCCACCTCCCCAGCATGGGGACCCCCGACGCCCGGTCGGCAGCAGAACCCCGACTGGTCCAGGCCAAGGGAGACGAGGTTTCGGGGCACAGCGCCCCAGCCGTACCTCTCTTGGGGACTTTCAAGGCAGCAGATTCTGGTGTTTCTGGGGATGTTGTATCAGCTCCATCTTCAAAGACCTGGATCTGGAAAAATTATAACAACTATTATTACAAAAAGACCAAAACCACCCAGAGTGTGCTCAGAAAACAGGTCCCTTTTGGCAGCAGACCAAAACAGAGCAGATATTGCATTTTTTTGGCACAGATTTTTAATTTAGTCATTCAAGCTTAGCTATCCGACCATCCTCCTTCCACAGGCTTCCTGAAAAGAGCTACGTATTCTTTATTCGCAGAGGGAATAGAGAACATTCACAGAGGGAGTAAAGACGGGCAAAACCGAGGACTGGAGAGCCCAGAACACCCCTAACGCTTTCCTGACGGCTCTCCACACCAAGCCGCTCCTGACCGGATGGTGACAAGGTACCGACACTTGACGGAAAGCTCTCGTTCGGTTGGGCTTTGTGTTGTCTTAGCAAAAGTTGATCTAAAACTCTTTCTCTCCAGAAGGAAAGCTGCTTTTCTCTGAAGCAGAGCAGCGGCAGTGACTCAATGTGACGCAGCCACAGGAGGTCTTTTAATCCGAAAGCTGCCCGGCTTCCCGGGGTACCCCAGGACACAGAGGCAGGAACACTTCCAGGTTCGAGCCATGTTAAGCTATCTCAGAGTTGAAGGTTTAGTGTTTTTTTCCTTTGTTAACTATTTTTGGACACATTTTTGTTTGATAAATACAGAAAAGAAGTCTGGAAAGGATTAGATCACTTCTTGAAAACCATCCCTTCACCTTAGAAGATCAACACTACCCGGATTGTTCCTGACAGGTATTTGCCCTCTCCATTCCGTGACAAACTTCAGTCTGGGAGTTGGGTTTAAAAATAAAAATAATCTGTAAACCTGCCAGTCACAGTTTCTATTTGGGGAAGATGCCCAATTTCCAGGAATGTGTTCCTACATTAAGAGGAGCAAGGAGACTGAGCAAAATTATGCCATGGAAATCATGACAACTGCACCAACGCGCAGAATGCTGAAATCACAGAAAAGGAGGACAAGGCAAGTGCCCTGGTCCTGCTGGGAGTACGTATCTGACACGGCCAGTCCTCGGAGAGACTTGGCAATGCACGGATTTCCACAGCAGCACGACAAAACCAGACCCAAGGACTCCAGAAACGGGATCCCTGGGGATCTGCTGCACCAGGTGATGTGCGGGAGTTGGGCAGGATTTTGAGGGGTCTTGGGGTTCCCCAGCAGGTACGACTCGGGTGGCAATACCAGTCTGGCTGGGAGATGGCTAACACCACGGCGGCGGCAGGAACCGGAACAGGGCTTGCTTTGGGCTCAGACCGAAGAAGTGCAACAACACACAAGATGTGCTGCAGCAGCAGATTTAAGCTGATGAGCTCCTCTGCCAAGCGGGATCAGCAAAGCAGCTCCACTTGATGTCAAAATCAAGGATAGTGTTTCCACACACCATAATACTCATGTTCAAAATTACTACCCCAAAGAGAAGTCCCAGGCAGGGAAAACATCAAGGTTGCCAAAAGATAAGGAGCAAACACTCGGTCGGAAATGCCTGCCTGTGTTGACACATCTGCTCCAAACTGTGCTCCAGCCCTCTGCTCCCTGGAAGCCAGGCGGGGAGGGGGTGGTCAGCAGAGACAGCAGCCCCTCCGCACGGCGAGCCGAAACACCCCCGGCTCAGTCCTGCGGCAGCGAGTGCCTCCGTCCCAGCTCTGCCGAGCTCCGTTCCCCCACAGGCACCTTCCCTGCTCTCCGGGGGGGCCAGGACACGGAGGAGGGTGCTCCCCGGGGACAGTGACACGGCTACGGGGCGGCCAGGAGACATCAAGGTCCCTGGAGCTACCGCACCCAGAGTCTCCATCCCCACACTCGCTACCAGCTCCCCGGTAGAGACACCCACCCTGCTCCCCCACGGGATGCCGCCTCAGGCAAGGCGTACCAGTGAGAAAGGGGTTGGTGGTTATTTTGGGGATTTTGGCTCCCTACCTCCCTCCGAGCGAGGCGTTGCGGGGACGCACGCCAGCAATAACCCGAGCGCTCTGCATTGCTTCCCCAGGAGATGAGCGCTTCGTTATAGGTAAAGCACAGCACCAAAAGCCCTCTGCAGGGTCTGCTTTGGTGATGGCACAAAATAGAAAAAGAATTTACCTAAAATCTTTGAAATTTTCTCACTGGTACATTTTTAAAGCTGAAACTCCACAATAAATTAAAAGGCTAAGAATACTGCCAGGCTTTACTGGTGCTGGTATTACTGGTGCTCATTTTTAATGACATCTTTTTACGTGTTTTAAGTTAAGAGAAGAGAACGTTACTTAATCTTGGAAATTCTTAAAAACATTTCATTTAATAAGATGTGCTTGTATTGATGCTGGCGAGAAGAAAAAAAAAAGAAACAAAAACCAACAAAACACACCATTCCTCATTTACAAATCTTTTCCCCAGAGAAAGATGATTTACTATTGACATTCAGTGGTCTGACACCGTGCGTAACCACAGGAAAGCCACCCGTGATGCTGGGGAGACCTGGAAATGAGACATGGGAGGCAGCAGCAGACAGATTTACAGCGGAGAGCACAGAGCCGAAAGGGAATCCTGCCATTGCCCATTTATATCCTAAACCCCGTCCTGGAAAAATGAACACCCAAACCGTGAAGGCCGCTCTGGTGACCAGCCGCCCGCACCCCAGGCAGCTTCTCCGTCACCTCACCGGTCTTCTGGTCTGGTGCGGGCTGACGCGGCGGCTGGCCGAGCCCCGAGTAGGAAACCCCCGGGGGGCTGCACTCTGCCGTAGGAGCTTGCAAAAGCGGCTGGGGGGCACAGAGCCGCGGCCCTGCGCCTGTCCAGTGGCTGCTGCATGAGGCAGGCACGGGAATTGCCGAGATTTGCAATCCATGCTGGATGTGCTCCTCAAAGATCGCGCTCCCTGCGCTCACTACGTTCATCTTTCCATGCACGTCACAGTTTCAGAGGGACGGTCACTGCTACCGGCACTGGTGCATCTTCTCCACACACGCATGGAGATTTGGGAAAGAGCAACCAGGGATTTGCTCTTTTGCAGGGGAGAGCGGGCAGAGACAAACTACTTGCCATCACGGTGGAAAAGCAGCTTGTTTTTAAGCACCCTGCATGCCCCTCAGCTGGGGCTGTGCAGACAGAGACCCCAACCATTCCAAAACCAAAGCGAGAAAGGGGAAGGGCGGCAAGAAGCGGCTGTCGGACCCTGGGCCGAGTCTCAGCCCTCCGGCACGCAGCTCCCTCGGGCTGGCTCCTGCAACCCCGCGGTCTCTGAGTCCCAGGAGAAGACACTACAAAGCACCCTTCAGTCTGACCCCCAACACCCCCGTGCAAAGCCCTACACCAGAACCTCTGCCCCACCGCCTGCCGTCAGACAAGACGGAAACTCCTCTGAAGGCCCCGTGCACACACAGCCACGTTGACCTGCCCTCGCCAGCACCGTGGCACCCGTGTGCCATTGCACGCAGCCAGACGCCCGGTGGGTGCAGAGGACCACATTCTGCCTGGAGCACAGCACCGCCCACGTATCCCCAGTCTACCGGGGCTGCACGAGTCCCTGATAGGCAGCGACCTGCCACCCCGCTGCCCCACGTGCCGAGCTCCTCTCCAGCCACCCGGTCCAGCAGCCGCGCGTCCTGCTCCTGCAGACCAAAACTCTTCCTGGGACACTACTTCTCTACTCTTCCAGCCGGCAGGCCAGGCTGAGCCAGCAGTGTGCCCTTGGGGCCAAGGCAGCCAGTGGTGTCCTGGGGTGTGTGCAGAAAACCGTGGCCAGCAGGTCCAGGGAGGTTCTCCTCCCCCTCTGCTCTGCCCTGGTGAGGCCACACCTGGAGTTCTGTGTCCAGTGCTGGGCTCCCCAGTTCCAGACAGACTGGGAACTCCTGGGGAGAGTCCAGCTGCGAGGATGAGGAGGGGCCTGGAGCATCTCTGGTGTGAGGAAAGGCTGAGAGAGCTGGGGCTGTTCAGCCTGGAGAAGAGAAGCCTGAGAGGGGATCCGATCAGCACTTATCGATATCTAAAGGGTGGGTGTCAGGAGGAAGGGGCCAGACTCTTCTCTGTGGTGCCCAGCGACAGGACAAGGGGCAACGGGCACAAACTGGAACACGGGAAGTTCCATCTGAACATGAGGAACAACTTCTTCCCTCTGCGGGTGACCGAGCCCTGGGACAGGCTGCCCAGAGAGGTTGTGGAGTCTCCTTCTCTGGAGAGATTCAAACCCGCCTGGACGCCATCCTGTGTGACCTGCTCTGGGTGATCCTGCTCTAGCAGGGGGTTGGACCAGATGATCTCCAGAGGTCCCTTCCCACCCCACCAGTCCGGGATTCTGTGTTCTGCTTTGTGCCAAGGAAGGAGGAGAGGAGCTGAACATCTCTCATCGTGACGCCATGCCTGGAGCACATTGTCCTGCGGACTCAAGAGCAGCATCACCGTGCTGCGCTTGTGCTGTTTGAAGATTACACAGGGGAAATTAAAATGGAAGAGACTTGTTTGTACATAAACGAGCTCCTAGGTCCTACCTATGGCACATGAATAGCAAACACTCAACAACTAAAGCCAAGTCACACATTTCATATACTTCAAGGTAAACATTATTTAATTAAAATTCTCTGATGTTGCTTCCATATTGGTCCCAAACTTCATCTGCTACACATGATGCAGCTGTTAACTCTCTGAAGCAGCAGACAGCAGGCAGGCTTTACTCTTCACTTTAGAGGCCAAATAAAACCATCCTATCTACATGTGGTGTTTAGGGACACGGTTTAGTGGTGGGACTGGCAGTGCTGGGTTAATGGTTGGACTCGATGATCATAAAGATCTTTTCCAACCTAAACGATTCTGTGATTCTGCAATTCTACAACCCGTGAGCCACATGCACCTGAGACAAGCCTGGCAAGCAGAGGCCACAGCAGGGCACACGCAGAGGGAAGCATACCTGTGACTGCCGCACAAAGATGCCATGGTTTTCTTCACAGGTGAAGTATTTCCTGCCCTGCACGGTCCCATCGTTCTTGCCCTTTGCTTCATCCAGGATGACGCCAACCCACTTTCCCGTGGCAAACAGAGTGGCGCCGACATAAGCCACGGTACCGCGGTGCCCTTTCCCGATGACTTCAACTCTGGAGCCCACCTTCAGGGGCTTGCTGCTCCCTTCCATGCTCATCCTGGTGCCGGTGCCGGATGCCTGAGGACAGAGGAGAGGCACAGCAAGTTAGATACAGCTGGTGTGGACAGACAGACCCACGGCTGGGACATCGGGGTCGCGTTCCCCACCAGCACCCCTCAGCCCACCCCTGCAGGGCCGCCTGCAGCCAAGGGGTCGGTCCCCCTCTGCCGCCCCTGCTTTTTGGGAGCTGGCAAAAGGTGATCCCTTCTGTTGGAGCTGCCAAACAGGAATCACAAACAACAGCAAAACCACCATTAACCACCACTCTTCAGTGTTTAATAGACGCACCGAGCTCACAAACCCAATTTATAAGTTTTTTATAAGCTTTGGGAAAAAAAAGCAACCCACAACCGTGAAGTGGCAGACGTTAGTGCAGCCGTCTTTGCTGTAACCTGTACCTGCTGTGTTCTTTATTCAGGGTATCAGAACTGCAGCTCCTGCATTTCATGCATCACCAGCCTCTTGGTTTACATGCGCAGGAGCAGCAGACCCATTTCTGCTATCATTTACTTTCCTACCCCGTCACTGTCAGGGATTCAGAGGGGCCGGTGGCCCACGCCAGTCCCCAGCGTACCTGTGGGACCCCTCCGTGCTGGGGTACCTGCTGTAACGGCGCTTCCTAGCAGGATGCTGACGAGCAGAAATCATTGCTGGTGAATTCATTAGGCTTTCAAGGCATCGTCATGCACATTAATCCACATTTAAATGTCAGTGTGCATCACCCGATTTCAAGCCCACCGGCCCCGACAGGTACCTCTCTGTTTAGGTAACACTAACCACGCCGATCAATTCTTTCAGAGCGTCAGCGCGGTGACGGGTGCGAGGAGCTCCATTAAGGCACTCAAGACCCTCGCTCTTACTTAAGTTGTAGTAAGTTTGCGGGGATCTTCCCCCCACCCCAACGCCTCCTCCCCTGAAATACGCCCAAGTAAAACAGCTGAAGTTTATGCTATATTGCCATCGAGGTAAATTAACTACATATTTTTAATTGTTTAAAGAGCAGTGCCATACTAACAGTCCCTCCCCGAGTGCTGATGCCTTTACGGACAGTTAAGGGAGGGGGCCGTTGACTGGCTGGCTGGGTGCAAGTTCCACGGCTCACCCGACGCTGCGGCGTTGTCTCACAGCGGCCAAGCACGTTTGGCATTTACATCATCCCAGTTGTCACTCGTTCTGTTTATTGTGTAGAAAATATCTTGTTTTGATTGCTGCCAGGCTTGGCTTCAGCGAAAGAATATCCTCTTTATTCAGAAGAGAAGAGAAGAGAAGGCGGCTTTCCCTCCCCCAAAGCGCGGCACAGAAACGGGCCGGGAAAGGGCGCTCGCACGCCGACGGGTGGGAGCCGGCACCCAGCGGGGCTCCGCAGTGGCGGGGAGCCCTCGGTCCCTGTGAAGAGCCGAGGGTGTTGTGAAAAACCCTCGCACAGGAACCCGGTCCGGCGCTGCTAGCGGGCACCAACGCACCCTCGTCTCCCTTCGCGTACGGACGCACTGACTGCGAAGGCGGAACGTACACATCACGCCCAGAGGTTTTGTGACTGAGAACTGTGACGCTGGCTTTCCACATGAAACCAAATTCCACTTTTCATCCCAATACTACTGGCAGAAATCAAATGCACAAAATAATCTTTCAGCCATCGTTGGGATGGGGGGGCAGGAAACCACACAAAAACAAGACCTCAGATCTCAGACTTATGCTACACACTCAAATAACAGCGCCAAAATACCAGGTCCTTTCAGTTGTCAGAAGGACTAGCAACAGCATTCTGCAAAACACTCGCAGCTGCAAAATCAACGTGCCCCACTTTTAGAAAAAATGAGAGCAGAACTCTGAGAAAACGAGAAGCCAAAGGGAAAAGCAAGATTCCTGTTTGAACAGCAAGGTTCCTGCTCAGCAATTTTAAAACCAGTCACTGCCATTTTCATCCACCCTGGCTTGCGTTTCCAGTTTAGGTTGCTGGTGGCTGTGGGCAGCCGCAGCCCAGGTAAGATCTACAGGTGTGTGAACCACCATGAGCTGCAGGGCACGGCTCCCCGGGCACGCGGGCTCGGACACTTGCATCGACAGCTAATGGATGGCAGAACACCCGCACTGCGAGGGTCCACACACGACTTCCGCGTGTGTCAGCTAGGGAAGGTTTTAAAGCACAGAACGCGCTTACAGAAGAAAGATTACGAACTGACAATATCGGGTTCGTGCCGCCACGGCCCCGTCTCTGGCCAGTTTGATAAATAACGTCTGACTGATACACACTGATTTGATAAATAACGTCCTACTGATACACGCTGATTTGATAAATAACATCCTGCTGATACACACTGGTTGGACAAATAGCACGCAGGTTCACAAAAGCAGGCAGGTTTACTGCGGATTCATCAGGTGAAAGGGTCTCGCTGCCTTCCTGCAAAGAAGTTCAGCTCCAGTCCTGCAGACCCTCTCTCCAAATCATCATGTTTCGGTTTTTGTTATTTTGATGATGACACGTTCCAGCTGAGGCTCGGCATTGCTGACTTCATCATGATGAGATTTCCCGGGAGATGCTCACGGACGGCCCGCGCAGCCACAGGGCTGGGGCAGGAGCACGGACAGAGGCAGGACAAACCCCAATGCCTGTACGAGCCGGGAGGCAGGGACTGGCAGAGAAAAGCCCCGGGAGATGTTTCGGGAGCCGCACGACTTGCAGGAACCAGCCTGGGCTGCATCGAGCGGGACAAGGCGAGAGCCTCGGAGCACAGCGAGAGCCCGAGCCAGGCTTTCACCAGACAACCTTACAAACGATTTAATTTTGGGTTTTCTATAGCATCAGTCTGGAGAGCGGTAGCAGATAAACTGGCCTCAAAAAATCAACTACTTCACCATTTCTGCTGCAGCAACATCACATTTGGCGGTGTGGGCTGCACGTGGGCGTCTGGGGAATGCTTTCTGCAGAGCAGTCACACGAGAGCTGCGGCAGAGCTTGTCCTCCTTGCTTCCTCTCCAAAGCACAGTCAGAGTAAAAGCACACATTAACAGTAACCAAAACACCTAGATCTTTAAGCAAGCAGGTACAGGATACAGCATGGCTCCAGTCACGGCTCTTCTGACAGCCAAGCCACTTCACAAGGCTCCTGACGTCCTTCCCTCCAGCCTCTCGCCCGTTCTCCATCAGAGATGACCAACCTACCAAGTGTGCTGCCCCGGACGATTTTAAAAGCGTCGTCGCTCGAGCAGACCCCGATGTGGCTGCAGATGGGTGCCCACCACGGGGAGAGCTGGAGGTGAGGAGTCTCGTACACCAGATTTCCCACTTTGGGGCAATCGGCCACAGCAGACGAGCATGCCAGCGACCTCGCAGGGCTGCCTTCCTCCTCACCAGCAGTCGCATAAATTCTCCAGGGAAGAAATAAATGAGGATTTCACATGGAAAAAGAATTTCCTGCTTTTTTTTTAAACCACAAAACCTCTTCGGGGCCTGTTTTACAAATTACGAAGCAGAGATGCAGAATAAAGCAAGCAGCACTTCTTTGTTCCTTGCAAAACCATCTCCAGAGACCAGCCCCTAAGAATTAGCAGCAGCCAGACGAGTGACTCTCCCCATCAGCCTGGCTGGGAAGTTCCACCACGTTTCACTTGCAATGGGCTCCGGCAGCGAGTTTCTGCCACAGCGACCGCCTTCCATGCCCACAGAGGAGCGAGCAGCCCCTCAGCAGAAAGAAAAGGCCCTTTCCCTGCATCAAAACACCCCGAGATTGCAGCCAGCTGCCCAATTAGCACAGCAGAAAGAAACGAACACCAGATTTTACTGAAAAGGAGAATAAAGTCATCCTGCAGGTCAGCACCTGGCAAGAGCCTTTCACACGGCCCAGGCACCAGAAAGCCTCCGCTGCGCAGTCCAGAAACTGGAGAAAAAAACAAAGCGCAGGTAAAAGCCTCCAGGATGTGCAATTTTCCCGACCATCAACAGATACCCAGCAGTAGTGCTATGTAGTGCTCTGAAAGGATAGACCAAAATAATTTACATTACCACAGCAAAACACAACATTATGCAAATTACTGTAAATCTGTTGAGTAGTCTGAAAAAAAATTGCCAACTCAGGCAGTGGTCTCTTTTAAAGATTCGTTGTAAATGAGTTCTGGCATTTTCATTAGCAAATAAGACAGAGAGTTTTGTATTTCTTCTCTACATAACCCGTCGCACAGGCAGAGCGTGTGAAGGTTACTTTTTACACAGTAAAACAACCGAAAATCCCCCAGGAGCCACCAAACCCCAGTTTTCTCTCCGGAGGCACCCATGAACAGCCAGGAGAAGGGGCTGCAGGTATTTTCTGTCCTTTCTTTTGGGCGCCCGTCCGTCCGTCCTTCCCAGGCAGTCCTCCCCTGCTGTCCCCGGGGCGGTGGTGCCGTACCCCGGTGAGCTGAGCCCTGGCAGAGACATGAGCTGGGGGAACACGCGGCCTTCGTACGCTCTGGCAGGTAATTTATCGCTGCAGCATTAGGCTCAGACTAAGCCTCCGAGCCATAAACATAAAAAGGCTCTAAAAGACTGAGGGTGCGACCTAAAAAATAACACACAGGTATACAGATAGCTATCCCAGCCACTGCGTTCCAGTAAATCGCGACAGGCACTTAGCTGTAACAAGCACAACGCATCCGATCCCGGACGAAGGACGCTTTTTCCATCGCACTGCCTACTCCCGCAGCGCGTCCGCTGGCAGTGGCACAGCGCGGCGTTTCTGTCCCAGGAACGACAGAACTTCTCCCAAAGCTGCTGGTCAATAAAACCAAGGAAATTCAGCCTTTGGCACCCGTTTCCATCTCTAACGTCTGCACACCTCAGAAGGAGAGAGCTAAAGTCTGTAAAGCACTATTAAACAGCTTTAAAAAAAAAGAAAAAAAAGCCGAAGAACGTAGTCCAGGGCTGAACCACTGCGGCAGTCAAAGCCAACAGCCAAGGCAGCATCAGCTCGTCCCAGCCCCTTTCCCTGACTCACCTCCTCCTTTCCCAGCGAAGCCCTGCCAGACCCAACAGCATCTCCCTGCAGACGCCGCCGGCACCCCAACGGGGCGAGAGCATTTGCCAAGGTGCGCTGCTCTCGCACCTCCCCAAGAGGAGAGGGGCACAGCAAGGACCCCAGCGGGGTGGTAAGAGCCCGGCCGGGACCTCAGCCGCCCCGGGACACCTCTGCTGCTAACGGGGCCCACGGCCGCCGGATTCACAGCCGGCAGCACCGGCAGCTGCGGTCCCACCAGCGGCACGGACGCGCTCCCTCGGCCGAGCACAGCGATGGCCTCTCATGCCGAGCCCGAGGATGGGGCTGGGGCGGCTGGTGCAGAGGCAGAGCCGACGGATCCACGTGCTCTTCCGTGCTCGGGGAAAGGTGGGAGCACCCACCCAAGTCCCGGCTGGCAGGCTCGGGGAGCTGCGGGACCTGCAGCTTCGTGGCCGGAGCGAGCCCCCCCAAGCTCCTTCCAGCTCCCGATAATGATTTACTTAACGATATTCCTCCTCCCCAATAATGGATTTATTTAACGATAACAACATCTCAAAAAGTTTTATCTTCCTTTGCCTCGTGACTCCCCTCAGCCTGTATGAACACGGGTCAGTCCCATGGCTTATTTGTCACCCAAGTCATTAGTTGGCTGTTATAATTAACACAGCAGCCAATTAATAACATATGGGTATGCATCACCACAAGAAAGTAATAGAACAAGTCGTTAGCATCTTTCTCACATGTCTGTGATCTCATTAGTGCTGAGTGACAAAAGTTAATGCAATTAAATCAGGTACACATGTTTTCAGTCTCAAATGAAAAATTGTTATAATTTCGTAAATCTATCAAATAAGGTTTCACTTTAAAAAAAGGACAGAAAGTTTAATTCCACAGTGTTCTCACACTGAACACCCTCCTTTCACGAGAAAGTCCGTCTTCTGTAACATCAGCCAAAAAGCAGTTTGGAATAACCATTTCCAAGCTCACTTTGCTTACAATGTCTCGCCGGGGGACTTTGGGAGCGGTGTCCTACCCCTGCTCCCCAGGGCCCCTTCCTAAACTGGACCTCACTGAGCCGAGAAGGTACAAATCACACTCCAAAAGCCCAGCGGCTCCTTCTCCCCCGGCGCAGTGTCTTTGGGCAATCTAGAAGACGATTTCTACGAACACAAAACACCCCGAATAAAACGGTAACAGTAAGACTGAGGGAAAAGGAACATTTGCAAGCTGCGTGTGCTCTCGGAGCAAGGCTTTCCGAAGGGAGGTCGCTGCTCAGCCCCACTTGAGGAAGACGAACAAAAACATAAAGTCGCTAAGAACAGTCGGGGAAGTCGAGGCAGCCGGGAGTTGAGAAGAGCTTTACCCGCGACGCCAGGCGCAGTGGTCCCTGGGAGAAGGGCCTTCCCAGCGGGGACGCGGATGGGCACAGCTCCCCAAAACCATCCCCCAGGAAACCTCGGCTGTTTCCACCTCCTTCCACCACCACCCCCCCGAAAGCTCCCATCCTGCATACGGACAACTGGCGCGAGCCCCCGGCTGGGCAGGGGCCGGTGGGGCGACCATGGCACCCGCGTGTGCGGCAGCACCTCTTCCTCCTCCTCCTCTTCCTCAGCCGGAGCCACACGCTCCCCCGGCCGGCAGGTCACCCCCAGCGAGCGCGTGGTCCCTGCAGCACCTCAGCCCCCCGCCTCTGGTTTTACAAGCGTGTTCCGATCGTCTCCAAATCACAGGGCCGATAAACGGGGGAGCAGGGCCTGTGCTCGCACATCCTCACGCACTCCACTCGGTGCAACAGTGAAAACTCCTTTTTGTCGCTTTTTGTGGACACAGGAAAGACCCTTCTGCGGTAACGGAGGGAGTTCTGGCGGGTCGGGAAGGTGGATGTGGTGCCAACTGGAAAAACAAAGTCCTATTTCTTTACAAGGCCCGTGAAGGTACGTAAGGGTTCTGCACCCCCTGGACCCACTCGGACACAGCACGAGGGCCAGACACGGCCGCGCGGGGAGCTCAGCGAAGCCCAGCGTGGCAGCTTTGCACCGCGGCTGCAGCGACCCAGGACCCACCAGAAACAGGACTGTCCCAAGTGCATGCACCCCTCCACGGGAAGAACAGACTGCCCCTGTCTCTGAGCAGAGAGGTTCAGAACAGACATGGTAAAACAACCAAAAATCCCCTAGGAGCCATAAAAACCCCAGGGTTTTGGTTTTTTTTGGCTTCACTGGCTTCTCCCGGCACCGCTGGCTGCAGTTCAGACCGAGCAGCACTCACTCCTCTGCACCGAAGGGGATCTCACGCCAACTACCCCACTCAGACATCCCGCTAAACACCCGCGCGATCGCTGCAACATCCATTCTCAAATTCAATACCTGGTCTTAAGCCTAACATCAAACTACGGCTGTGACGGGCGCAGATACCACTCAGGTAGTGCGGGATGTTCTACAAGTGAGTCTGGCCGATACGGGAATCCACCAAAGCCTCCATACCGCAGGTCGTTTGTCAATAAGCAGTAATTTCAATAGAAACGTTTCCCGAAGCCCTAACATCCAGGAAAGGAGAGCACAGAATAAGCCTCTGACATATGCACGCCCCTAAGGCGAAGGCTCTCTAACTGTGGGCTCTAACTAGAAAGAAGGCAGCAGAACAAGTCGCGCTGCTCCGAGGCGAGGATGACGGTGCACGCTGTTCACCAACACCTCCACGATCTCAGCTCAGGAGCTCACCACGCTCCCCCCGTGCCGGGGAGCACAGTTTTGGTAACACACACACCTTTGCTCTGACCGAAACCATACGCAGCGGCTCGGTCCGGCCGGGGATCACCGCTGTCCCTGCCTCAGGACCACGCACCAGGATTGATGCTCTCTGTTCCTCGTGCTGCCGTCGGCACGTCAGAGTGAAGCCAGGCTCAACCTGACCTCTCTGATGACTCTGTCTCGCCCCAGCTCTCCCTGATGTCGGACGAGCCAGAGGCTAGTCTGCCTGGCTAAACACGAGACTGGCACTCTCATGAACACTCAAAACAATGTGATTACCACAATTTTGGATTTTAAAAGGAGAGAAACTGTCCAAGCTGGAAATAGCACATCCCCATCTGCCTTCCCGGCTGGACAACCGCAAGCCGGGGACCCGATGGCCTTCCTGGGCGGAGGCGGAAGGGCAGAGCCAGGCTGGGGTGGGCCAGGGAGGCCGGTGCCCGCCTGCGGCCGTGGCCACGGTCCCTCCCCAGCTGCAGAGGAAGGACACGGGGGTGAGAGACGCTGCCAGCCTGGGGACAGCTGTCCCTGGGGACACCGGGCACAACAGCTGGTGACAACAGCCAGAACCTCCTGGGGTCCGCAGGCACGGCACGACGTGCCGGCTCCTCGCTGATCTCTTCCTGAGAGCCAGAGCGAGTCTGGAGAGCTGCACCCCGTGCTGCAGGGTCTGTGCTCCGTCCCCAGGAAAACCCACAGACAAAACTTCAGGTGTGGGTTGAGCGCCCGGAACACTTCCCCTGCCACCAGTGACCAAAAGTCATCTTCTGCCAATGCCCGACGAACACCGGAGGCATGAGCATCCTCCCCGGTCACACCAGCCTTTCCAGCGGGCCACACACCCGAATTTCGGACAGCGAGAACACGGTGGTGACACAGTGATGGTGAGTAAAGAGGACGGGGGAGCAGAGGCTGCCTGTGCGGCACCAGGACAGTCCCTACGGCTCGGAGAGAGCCCCGGTCCCAGGAGCAGCTCCTCGTCCTGCTCACCAGGTAGATGGGACAGGGCTGGAGAAGAAACCTCGTCTGGGTGAGGAGCTGGGTCCATGGGCCGCGCTGTGACTGCCCACTGCTCCATCCATACAACCGCCCAGCTGGCGCCGTTCAGAAACATGGCACTTGAGCATGATTTGGGTCACTACTGCGTTTCGTCGGAGCATGACGGTTTCAGTGTTTCGCTCCATTATAACGGATAACCTAAGGAATATTTATTGTATTCCTTCCAGAAGCCAGCCTCACATCATTACACCACAGGCAGGGACGCCTCCCTCCATGCAGATATGACTAACTGAGCCTCAAACTGTCATTCAGAGTACAGATCAAAAGTTTCAGGCGAACCTCGAGCACAGCAACCATCTCCGAAAAACTCCCGTGACAAGATTCACGGCCGCAGGTTAAAATGCTCCCAGCCTCTAATTCAAAACCTGACCCAACACAGCTGGAATAAGGAAAGACCGGGAAATAATTCTAGTTCCAGCTAAGTCTAGTTATTACCGAGCAGACAGTGTGTGGTGCTGCCATACCAGCCCTGTTGAAAGGAGGGGATTACCCCAGGATTAAGAGCAGACCCGTCAGCCGGTGACACGGTGGGGGTGGCTGCTGTCTCACCCAGCAGAAGCTGGAGCAGCACGGGCCTGCCGCTGTCAGACTTGCGGATGAGCCAGGATGAAGCCCCCCACTGCCGTGGTGCTGGATTCATCCTCCTCAAGGCCAGGAAGCAAGAAGTCAAATGCAAATGGTTTGGCTGTTTCCAAACGCAGTGATGCCGGCCCCAGCACTGACGTAGGAGCGCACATCCCTAAAACCCTGGTACGGACGCCGCCGGGACAGCCGGTCGGTCCAGCCCAGCCGGAGGGGCTGGTGCAGCTCTGCTCCCCGCAGTACCGGTTTCAAACCACGATCTGAGTACAAGGCAGAGAAGCCTGCTCACATCCAGGAGACCCAGCCACCAGCCTGCCCGTCTGAAATTCCACGCAGTGAGCAGGGCAGGGTTGTCAAGACTCGGCTGGAAATTTCACCCCTTGCGCCCCGCTCCCCACTGCAAACAGCAGCGCTTCGCACGCACACGGCCCGGGCAGCCCACCTTCGCACACCCACACACACCATCTCCCAGCCTGGGGGAGCGCTCCGCAGCTGCATCCCCCGCACGGACACACGCTTCGACCCCGCACAGGGTGGGCAAAGCAACTTTCCCGGCGCACGCTATCGCCGGCAGCCCCGAGCCTTTTTCTGAATGGCAGCTGCTCCGTTCGGCAGCCGGTGACTACGCAAGCAAATCGTTTCGGCCAGAGACCAAATCGCAGGCGCACGGCCCGCCAGTGCCGGGCTCGATGCTCTCGCAAAACGCCCTTGCCCGGGCAGGCAGAGCAGTCGCAGGTCATACTCCTCCACAGGGGTTTTTATTTTTGGGCAGCCCCCGGGACTGGACACGGAGCCGGGGGAAGGGGGGTGGCAGGAAGGGGTCTGCCCTCCCCGGCTCTGCTGAAGCGCAGCCCTCCTGCCCCTGCCACCGGCCCTGGAGTTACAAAGCACTTTGCCAAGTTGGCAAGTGCCAAGTAACGGAGATGCTGAAAATGCGGTGCCCGGTCCCCAAAACAGCGAGCGTCTGGGACACGATGTCACCAGGCCAGCGAGGAGGAACAAAACGACAAAGAAAGAAACTCCAAAGAAAGGCCTCGCCGTAGGGCCGGTGCCCGGCGCCGCTTCTGCTGCCCACCGCACAGCCCAGGGTTAACTGCAATATGGTAAAACCTGGAAATGATTTTCAGGCACTCGGAAGCTCAGTATCTCACCATGCAACCTGGAAAATAAGCAAAGAGGAAGGAAAAACCACGATGCAGAAAGGAAAACAAGCCCGAATCTTTGTGCTGAAAAGCCCTAGAAACATTCTGTCATCACCAGAGGCTCAGCTGACGCCTCATTGCATTATCGGTGATAATTAACAGCAAAGACAGACTAACTTAAATCAAAAGGACGCGGCTGCTAATATAATTCAGACTATTTACCCCGCCACCGTACAGCATAACAGATATCGGTAGTGATGAAGCTATCAAATTCTAGAAATATGAAAGCACAGGAAACACAATCTAGATTGCAGTATAAAAATAGATATATTTTTCATTGCAACAGATAGCATTAAGATACATTACAATATTATCTAACAGCATAGCCAGGAGTTTGTAAATAAGTTTCCCTCCCCCAACTTACCCGGCTGTACGTGTGTCTCTTGCTCTGGGCCATGCTGCTGCTGGCTTTTCTCTTTATTTTAAAGATTTATTATTTTTAGATAATGCTCTCAGTTCATGGCCAGCAGTAATTCAGCAGAGGTTTTTCACATTTCCGCCGATCTAACCATCCCCGTGTCCCCCCGGCGAGGCTCTGCTGGGCCACACAGAAAGGGGAAAAAAAAAAAAAAAGCCCTTTTCTGGCAGAGGATTCTTTAACACAGGGACACACAAAAATCCAGCCCGGCTGATGGAGACTACTCTGCGCTAGTGCTGCTCCAGACTTGTCACCGCGCTGCCAGCTCGCTGGGTCCTAACGCTACCCGGCTGCTGCTGGAGCCGCAGGAGCAAAGGCAACTGCTTCGGCACAACCGCAAGGCCCCGGCACAGCCGCCGGCACGGCCACCACCGCAAGGCCCCCAGCACGGCCGCCGCTCGCCCACCCGTGCTGAGGCACCAGGGTGGATAAAACCTTGTCCCGCCGTGCTGGGCAGCGGCCACCCGAATTTCCTGCACCTGGAGCCACCCGAGTCGCCCCTGGACACCACGGCGGCGGCACTCAGTGTGCTTGCCACGCTCCTCCCGTGCCGTTGCCCGCGCCAAGGTTGGCCCCCACCAGCCATTCCCCGCCTTGCCTCTCCCCAGCACCGCACCCCTCCACGGCAAAGTTTGAGGAAGAACAACGCCGTGGTGCACGTTCTCTCCCCAGCACCCCACGACTGCATACGGCACCCCGGCACCGCCAGGTCAAGGTGTGCGCACAACCACAGCACAGGCAGACGGGAGGCACGGGGACCAAACAGTTAATGGTGGGGCATTTTTTAAAATCAATAATTGTTCTTTCCCTGGTTGATCTGAATAGATGCCTAATTAAAGTCATCAGCCCCTCTTCTCAGAGCTGTCTGTGACGTTAATTGCTGCCTGTGAACTGCACGCGGGGCTAACGGCGGGGTTTTGGCAAGCCACCGTGCCCAGCCGCCTCGTGCCGCAGCTTCCTCTGCGGCTGCAAGACACCAGCACCCACCAGCAGCCTGGACCCTGTGCCCAGCCGTGCCCCAGGGCCACCTCCGAAACAGGGGCTGCACCCGGAGTTTTCATCACCGTTTGCTTCCCGGTGTAGCTCCTGGACGCCACGACCACAAAGGAGGCGACGAAGCACCTGGAGGGAAAAGTCAACGTCATCAGCAAGTTTCTAAAAGGGTGAAGAGGAACCTGCTCGGGAGGCTCTTGATGGGTCAATATGGGGGCTGAATTTTTCCAAATGCTTGTATTAAGGAACGAGACTGACACTGCTATCCCGTGGTGCCTTACCTCGCCCCACCCCGACCTCCTGCACGGCTGCGGATGACGCCTGAGCGTTCGACGAAAGGCAAACAAGAAAGGCAGGCCTCACGCCAGCTATCCGAACGCCCGTGCCTGTGCGGAAGCTTGGCTTTAGGAGCTACAAGTCAGGCGGAAGAGCCGGAAAACAATGGATACACACCAAAAGAGCCGAGCACGGCACCAAGCAGGGGGTGGCACGTTCAGATAGAGGAAGACCAGAACGTCTTCCAGAGCGAACTAGGTGGCCTTCAAGGATGCAGCAATCGCATTCAAGGGAAGGAACTTTAAAGACGTATCACAGGGATGAACAACAACAAATGGGCTGGAAACTAGGACTTTATCACAGGAACAAACAAGAACTCAACCAGAGCAACCGCCAGATGCTTGCTGATCACCAGAGCTACAATCGGTGAGCAAACAAAGATAACCGTGCGCACTGGGCAGACCGGGAGAGGCACTCTGCCGCACGGGAATCCCTGCCGCTGCTCCAGCAGCCCGCTTTGGAAAGCTGCAGGGGTTCTCTCAAAGCACAATTCCATTTCTCACGCAAAGCCCAGGTTAAATTATCCGTTGGATAAGCACACTGCAGCCAACAAGCCTGCCCCAGTCGCTCCAGCACACAGGGGAAGTTAAAACCTGCCCGGCACGTCCTAAGCAGCCTGCTGCAGATACACGGATGTCTGAGCCAAAGTCACTTCTCCTCTTCTCTGCTGCCGTAAAGCAAACAGTTACACATACAGAAATTCAAACCCAAAGTCTCCGAGAAGGTTACAAAAAGGCAAGAGTTCCCATTCCCCTCAACCTGGTCAGCTCTAGGAGAGATCGAGGGCATTCGGTGCCAAAACCCGCATTATTTGAGCAAAAGCCAAGTCAAACACAACCAAAACCAGTGGAACGCAATGAAGTGATGAAAAAGCGAGACCAGCATCAGCTCAGCTAGCCCTGCACCCCTGCTCCGCTCAGTCTCACAAGGCCAGGACTCCTTCAGTTCCTCTCTAATAAATATTAAACCACAATTTTTCCCTTTTAGAAAATCCATCGGGTGCTTTTAACCACAGACGGAAGCATCACCTCCGGCTTTGGAAGTCTCCAGCGACTCGCTGCCAGAACACGGGAGGTTACACTGGAGGAACATCACCGTATTTCAACTTTTTCTAATATTCTCCTCTGCAGCTGCTACCGGCCACTGTTAAGACGGACTCCTGGCCGAGACAGACTTTCGCTCTGACCCCGAACAGATGCGGTGCTGCGCTCTTCTTCACCACAAACTACATCTGCTCTGTTTGTTATTTTATTTTTTTTCCTTTTTAGCCGAGGTCCACTGGATTTTACCAGCGAGGGAGCTATCTCTGCAGAACGCTGACCTCTTCCCTCAGATGCAGCAGCACACTTCAAAGTCTCGGGAGACCGGAGGTCTGGCACGTGCCTGACCGCAGGCACCCACGCACAGCTCTGCTTCGGGCCTGCCTGCGGCACGGGACACAGCCTGGGCTAAACGGGGCACGGCCATCTCGCACAAATATTTGAAGGGTGCTGCCCCCAGCAGAGCAACGGCAGGGTTTATACTCGAAGGGAAGGCTGGAACGACAAGCAGGGAAGTCAAGTTAAAGAAACTCTTTGTGCAAGTAGGAAGAAAACTGGAAAACGGCCACAGAATTTCAGAGGGACTTTAGAAAGTGCAGAAGGACGAACGGTCCTGCAGCAGCCTGGGAACGGGTGACGTGGGACGCTTCCCCCTCTCAGGGACGGGAACTCACCACTGTTCTTCCCGCAGAGCCCTAGGAATAGCAGGATATATTCGGAGACAAGCAAAACACTAGTAAATAACAGGAAGGCTTTCCTCCCTGAGAGACCAGCTGTGGCTACAAGAGTGGTTTTTTAAATTAAAAAAGAAAATTACAAATGCTACATGGCTAATTTCTCCCTCTTCCCCAGTCCCAGAGTTTTCCATATTAAACCTGAAGCACACACAGTTTTTCCCCAGGCAGCCTGCCCCGACGGTTGGCTCGGCGGCCGGTGCCGTAAGGGCCCAGCGGCAGGCGGTGGGGCACCGCAGACCCCCCCCGGGCTCCCATCGCCGGCATCAATGAACGAACACGGGGCAAATTGCCCAATCTCCCCTCAGTCACCCACAAACGCGGCAGTGACAGAAATCAAACCTGGGTGAACGAAGCAACACGAAGGAGAATGCAAGGAAGGTATTTCCAGTAAGGACACATACTGAATTTCTAATATGCAATTAGGGACTCGTTAAGTTTCACTGGAAAGCTAAAAACAGTTATGCAAAACCTGAGAACATTTCACATTGAAAACAAGCCTGTGATTAACCCCAAGAAGGACAGTAAGTCTGTGGCAATTTTAAGCCTGCACAGTCCATCCAAAAGCTGCAAACAAAGAAAGGGGAAAAAGCCTCAAGTTGAGGTCACTTAAAGCTAAATGAAAATTAAAATTTTAGAGAACATTCAAGCTATGTGCTGTAGCACGGGCAGGCTGACAGTGCCCAAAGCAGACGTTCCCCTCGTGACTACAACGCCAAGGCTGGAATCCCCGACTGGTTTGGGTGGGCAGGGACCTCCCAGCCCACCCAGTGCCACCCCTGCCATGGGCAGGGACACCCTCCACTAGCCCAGGTTGCCCAAAGCCCCATCCAACCTGGCCTTGAACACTGCCAGGGAGCCAGGGGCAGCCACAGCTTCTCTGGGCACCCTGGGCCAGGCCCTCAGCCCCCTCCCAGGGAAGGATTGCTGCCTCAGATCTCATCTCCATCTCCCCTCCCTCACGGAGGCAACGGAACCTGCCTCCATTTCCAAAAGAGCCTCTTAAATCTCGCAGTGCTACGGAAAGACCGGACTATGGCAGACGTAATGACCGCCAACGCTCCTCCACCAGAGCCCCTTAAAGCTTCCCACAGAAACCACAAACCCTACAGCTATTGAAAAAGGTCGAGAATGAGACAGAGCCACCTGCACCTCGCGCTGATGGGGCACCTCTGCCGCCCAAAGACACCCCCCCCTCGAGATGCCAAACTTCAGCACCCCCCAAGCCACCCTAACCGGCCGCTCCCCAAAACTGGCAGCCAGGAGCTGCCAGGGAAAAGCTGTGACAGCAGCAAGAAATGCTTGTTCCCTCGGAGGGCAAGACACAGGAAAGAAGCCGATAGCAGCACCCCAATGTGCCAGAGCCCCGAGGGAGCAGCCCCCCCCACGGCTGTTGGCTGGCAGCACCACGCTGGAGCCAACACCACTGATGGAGGGGGTTCGCCAGGAGCCCGGCCCAGCGGGGACCTCCATCCCTGCAGCACTCAAGGGGTCTGCACTCCCTCTGCTCACAGACCACAGCTCCACACGCCTATACGCTGTCTTTGAGCCCAGATCCCCACTTTTCCCAACTCCGCCAGTGGGTCTGTTGCCTGCCAAAAGGCACCTATCCATCCTCCTCCTGCACCGGCGCTGGGATGCCATTGTCGGAAACGGGGGACACGTGGGGGCTGCTTGGCCGCAGCATCGGAGGGTCTTTACAGCCCCAGACCCCAAAAAGGACATAAAATGTCCCAACTCCAACCCTTTGCAAGGTGTTTCCTAAACCTGTACTCAAATAAGATAAACAAAACAGCAGGAGCCTTTGAAAATGGGTACCCCCCAAGCTGCAGGCTGAGCGTTAGACGCCCTGCTTTGCCAAGCAGGGGATAACGTTGAGCCCCTCAAGGAGATCCCACTCCTCAGTGCAACCAAAACACACAGCACCATTCCCCACCTCCTGTTCTCATCTCTCATTTACTGGGTGGAATTCTGGATGAAAATCAAAACTCGACAGAAAGACAAGAAGCCAACGTTAGAGAGTAGTTTTATTAGTTAACTGGCACTGCGTTACAGGGGGATACGTCGTGCTCTCTGTAATTACAGCACTCGGCCTCGAGCAATCAGTGCAACAAGGAAAATACCCGTGAGGTGACCCTGGCTGTTGGCTGCCGTGGCCTCCGTAGAACCAGCAGATTTCAGCCCAAACCCTTCTCTACAGGGAGGAAAACCATTTCATTTTCCCTCCTAACTCAGATGCCGTCATTTCTGGACGAACTGCTCCTTCAAGCACACAAACCACCCAAGATGAATAAATCTTCCTGGCAGTTCCAGAGGCTGCCACAGCTACCAGAAACTACAGCATCCCCGTTTCCACAAAACATACTCGATTTCCGATTCATGTAAAGCGTTGAAATCAATTTACTGATTTAACATCCTTTAATTAATTTCGTTTAGCAAAACATAGGAAATGTCAGCCTTAATAAAGGCTATGGTTTGAATATTTTTTTAAACTAACATTAATATACATCTATTTTTAATATAGGTATGCTCAAGGCAGCTCCTGCCCAGTTCAGCTCACAAGTGCGGGTGATGAGCCCCAAGGTCTGACAGAGCCCCAGTGCGGTTTATTCCCAAGCAACATCAGCTGCTGGGCAAGCGGCTACTGGTTTCCTGATCCAACCTCACTTTTTAGAGTACCAACAAGAAAACATCTTGTTCGAGAAGGGTGCTGTGCGTCCCAAGTGGGGACGGTTCCAGCAGGTCTGGGTGCTGAAAAGAAAAAGGCTGGAGAGCAAGGACGGGCAGAGGGAGGGCACTGGGCAGGGTCCGGCACGCCGGGGAAGGGGTCGGCAATAACCCCGGCACGCTCAGCCGCTGCAGCACGGCCCCGTTCGGGCCTTTAGGTTATTTATGAGGCAATAACACCTACCGTAAAGGCTGCGTGTGTCACAAACCCAGTTCAGGATCTCAGGAGACACGTATTAGCACGGGAGGCTGAGCTAGATCAGCTCGGGGCATAACTCGCACATCGAGCTCGTTCTTGCCCAAGTTTGGAGCAATCTTCGTTCACCTGCAAAAAAAGAGGTGAACGTTACAGAGGTCACCTCTACGGGTGAGGCACGGGTGCCACAGCACCCTTCCTCCCCAGGGGCACGGGCCGTCCGCAGCCACAGCTTTTTTAGGACCCACCACGATTGCCTGGGAGCTGCCCAAACTCTCAATGTCATTACAGAGGAACTCTCATAAAAAGGCCAAAGAATATTCAGTTTAAAACGTGCAGACTTTTTTGCTGAAATCTGGGATAAGAAACAGTCCACACGCCGAGTAGCTTGAACACTAACAGCTTATTCAGTTTGCTTGAACACTAACAGCTTATTCAATTTCAGCAAATCGAGCAGGAAGTTTAAAAACCTTCAGAAAACTCCCCACTATTAATTCAAGAAGAGCAAAATTCCATTTGGTCGTATTTATATATATATATTATATATACGCAGACATCTCCCCATGAAATTGCTTCAGCGAAGCTTCTTTTGGATTTATAAGCTGCTCACTTTTCCAGCAAAATGGAAAAGAAATTCTAAAAACAGCACTTCAGGGTTCTGTCTTTAGTGTGACAATATAAATCCACATCGAGTTTGCTGAGTTTAAGACTTTTTTAATTAAACCCTAGGCTACGCACACTCCCCCAGGTGACCTGACAGTCAGCCCGGGTTCTCTTCCGCTCTTGCCCGAGAAGCAGAAGGATCGGGATCGGAAGGAGAGCTCCATCTGCCCGGTGGCACCTGCACCGGCTCCCCCCTCCTCCGGTTTGCTCTCGGCTATGAAGCCAGCACGGCAGCTGCCCAAAGGCACGGCGGCTGGTGCGAGAGCCGGAGCAAGCCTCACCTCCCGCTCCCACGCTGCTACAATCTGATTTCTGTCTCCCAAGCCACCTATATGAGGCCAATAACCCAGACAAAAATCTTGCTGAGCCATTAAGGACCTTAACTAAAAGTTCTCCTTTGCAATGGCACCCAACAAGGCACGACGGGCACTGTGCTGTACAGCGAGATTGAAACCCACCACGCCGACCAGCACCACCCCAGGAATTCCTCCTGCTTCCACGTGTCCGCATCCCAGCCTGTCCCACTTTATAGCGAGACCGGGATCTTTTTGGAGCGCGGAGCACCGCTCGCCCTGTCCCGTACACCTAGGGGAAGGTTCTCGTGCACAGCTCGGGCCTCTGCAGACCACAGGAATGCGGGTGCTCAGCCAGCCACGCAGCCCTCCCCGTTAGGGGCATTCACCGCCTCAAATAACACGCTTCAGCCTGCGTCGCTTGTAAACAACAAAGCCCAACACATTTCGGTGCTTGAACCATGACCGTCTGATGGTAAGAAACAGGGCTCGCAGGGATAGGCAACACCCTTGAAGAGAAAGCAGAAAACCCCCAAACCTCGTGCCCCCGCGCCCCAGCACAGCACCCGGCACGCGACAGCAGCCCTCCTGCCACCCGCGCACCAGGAGAAGGCTTTTTCCGGAGCCTCTGCCTATGTAAAAACAGCGCAACGCTACACAGCCGTCGCCCGAGCCCACCCCGCTTTCCATCCAAGGCACTAGGACCCGGCGTGCGGGCGCTGCGAGCCTGCGCCCTGCACAGCTGCATCACCGCGCCACCGCACCGCTTCAGCCGCAGCAGTGCCGCAGCCGAGCCAGGCGGCCGCCGCTCAAGGACGCAGGAGCACGCTCCGTTTGGTGTTTCTTACACCATGGATGTAACGATTTTCTTTTTTAGCTAAAACCGAAACTCTCAGGATTGCAATCGATGCGCCAGCAGCGCTGCCGGGAGATGGTAACCATGGCAACAGACCGAAAAGCAAAGGATGCTTCAGACCAGCCCCGGCTCCCGGGTAGCAGGAGGAGGTCAGTCGATTTTAGCTCGTCTCCATCAAAACAACTCATTCATTATTTCACGGCCGAGCACCCCTCCACAGCCACCGGGTCCCAGCCATCGGCGCCCCTGTCATTTACCCTTCCCCGCGTGTCCCTACATCAAGAAAAGCCGATTTAAACACGCGCGTGCTGCACTTCATTGCACAAACGCTTAGAACAACAAAACCGATCATTCCTTGCGAGACTTTGACCAACTGCTGGAAAAGCAGCTGGTGCGTTCCAGCATTTATCCAGCTGCCTTCGCTTTCTTTTCTGAGCAATTATCACCCTTAATGAACTTCTCCGCTCGTTATGGAACTCCCGGCCAGCAAGCCGCTTTCCCTGGGAGGGCAGCTAACCGAGGGCGCCCGCAGCAAGGCACGACGCCACCTCTCACCAGTCTGCGCTGGCATTATCTGGGGTTGTGAGTCTTCCACAATCAAAAAAAAAACAAAAAAAAACACCAAAAAAAAAACCCCAATCAATCAAAAACCCAGCAGAAGAACACTCCTCGTTACGCCAGAGGAGGATCAGGCCGAAGAGCTGCGCGCCTAGCTCCGGCAGCCCCGCTGTGTTTACAGCCCACTTTCTTCCCTCCTGTCTTGCATTCTTTAGGGGTTTTTCAAACAAGCAAGACAGATTGCGAACTCTTTAAGAACAGGTGTAAAAGCCCATGCAACGCAGCTTCCCCAAGTCCCACCTGGGATTTGGGGCTTTATGGTGCGTTAGTACTCACAACCACCCACAGGAAAGCCTCGGCTCCCCAGGCTGTGGCTCCCAAATCCGCCCTTCTGTTAAAAATAACAAAAATCGCTCGCTGCTCCCCCTCAAACATTTCAAAGGAACTTAAAAGCACCTTGCGTTCCATTTAGCAAGACGCCCTCCCGAGCGCTGTGAAGTAGGTCACAGTCCCGGCTTCGTGTTTGGGAACTGAGGGAGAAAGCAAAGGAAATAAGAAATTGGTCCAAGGTCAGACAGCAAGACCTTGACAGGATCTTAAAAAACCCCAGACACAACACCCACACCCTATTTAAAGGCCAGCCCTTCCTGGAGAAGTCAACAGCTAACGTCGGAGCGCTCCGCAGGCACGCTCGGGGAATCTTGCGCCGAACGTACCTGAACTAGGAGGTTTTGTTAGCAAAAAGGAAAACCAGGAAGCACTGGGCTGAGCTCTGCGCCCGTCCGCAACGCCGCGGCACACAACAAGTCCAGGCACAGGGGGGTTGCACTTGACGCACGTTGCAGGAGTTGACCCTGCCTGCGAAACCCGCCGTGATTTACCGAAATACTGAAATATCACCCCGTGTTTCACTTGCCCAAAACTGACTGCCTCCACACGGTAAAAGACCCACGGATCGGAAAAATTCAAGATGGTGATTAAACGCAGCACCGCTACGTGCCGGTGTTATTCGTGGGCAGGCGCACAGCTCTTACCTCGCACCCTGCACCTCGTGCACTACAAACCGAAGTACGTGGCCCAGTCTGAATTTGACCGGTCAATTATTCAAACATTCTGCTCACGAGGGCGCTGGTTTGTCTCTCCTGTACCCACAGAGAGAATTCTCAGCTAGAAGAGCTGTGCTGTGTCTTTACTAGGCTACAGGAAAGAAAATATTGGGCTGTAACAATTCAGCTTTTCTTCTTGGCCACTAAACACCCGGAACACACACGTGCAAGTTACCTGAAGGCTGAGTCGTTCCCGCTCAGCCTCCAAATCCAATCCAAATTTTTCCAACCCAAAAGCTGACCCCTTCTGCTTGGGTGACTTACAGTTCTTCCTAACCGCTGTTTTTTAAACCTTCTCTTATTTCTAATAAAGTTTTGGCTCAACCTTTCATTTAGAACCAATATTTCGTGCAGATATGGAGGCCGCAGGTTATCTGTGCGCACTCCCCGCTCCCTCCAGGGCTCAGAACAGCTCTGCGAGCGGTGCGTGCTGCGGGAAGGGCTGGAAGCCACACTCTGCGTGGAAGCAAAATTTTCTCGGGTTTCACAAATAAGAAGCTACAGCTCAGCAAACTCAATGTTACAGGTGGCTACTGCAAAATGAGTTCTGTCTCTGCTGTCCTACCAGAGGAGTTTCCGCAGGCAGAGTGACTGTTATTTTTCTCCTCTGGTGCAGATTCCCTCATCCCTTACGAGTCCGCCATGAAACCGCCCCGCCACACCCCGCACAAGGGAGCCAGCCGCCGCTTCTCAGAGGGACCGAGGGTTTCCAGCACCGCACTGAGGAAAAAGGTGAATTACACTGGAAACAAACCCCAAAACTTGTAGCCACAAACAGCAGCTGATTAAAGGGAAAAACATGTTGGGGTTTGTTTTTTTTTTAAAGTTTAATGTGAAGTGTGTCTGCATACAGACAGCTCTGCCTCCGTAATGCTCCTCAGGGCGCACCGGCCTCTCAGACCTGCTCTCCTCTGTCTTTACATTTGCTGCTGGAAAGAGCTGCATGGAACAGAATCGTTGTTTCCGAGGGCTCACATACTTGGTCACCGGTCTCGAGGCGACCTGCGAAGGTTTCCCTCTTCCAAACCTAGCCCCTCGGAGCCAGGCAGCACCGTCATGGCTGCAGATGTTCATGCCACACCAGCCGACCGTGCCCAGCCTTCCCACCAGCGCGGCACCCCCCGAGGGGCTGGGGGGGCTCCAGGGCAGAGGAGGGGAACAAAGATTCTGTTTGCAGCACAGGCAGCACTGCTGCGAGACCCGCGCGCCATGGTGCGGGCAGCAGGGACCCTGGGGCAGGGGGGGCTCAGCACCCACCCGGGTGGGCCCTCCCCCCCCCCGCACACGCACTCCCCGCAGAGCTGCTCTCTGCC
>VXBL01005101.1:0-62760 GCA_013400195.1 Aramus guarauna | reverse complement strand
AACAGTTTACCAATCCCACAGCCCACCAGACCCTCAGCCCACACTGGAGCCATGCCGAACCCGCCCCTCCCTGACTAGCCCCCTTTTATGGCGAGCATGGTGTCACACGGTATGGAATAGCCCCCAGCCAGCCTGGCTCACCTGGCCTGGCTCCTTGTGACATTAACTCTAGCCTAGCCAGAGCCAGAACAGAGGGGAATTTGTTGAAGTGGACAGAGAGAAATATTAAGATTTCAGCAGTGTAGAGGCAGCAGCTGTTGTACTTACAGTGATTAGACTGGGCTGAGGACCTGAAGAACGGAAATGATAGAGCAGTGAAAGAACACAAGGCATAGGGAGACAGAGTCCTTTCTGAATCAGCAGGTTATAACAAGTTTGAGTGGTGGGGGAAATAGAGTGAGTCTCACAAGAATGCCAGCATCTTATCTGTAGAGACAAAAGCTTGTTCAAAAGCTGTTAAACAAGTAGTGGTGATGATTCATTACATCAAACAAAAGCAGAAAATGTTGAAGTTATTATCTTTTACTCCTTTTGTTTTATGCAGATACCCTCTTTCTGCATACTGGCTACACAAAATTGCAATAGAAAAATACAGTCCTTAGTAACTGGCTGCATGAGAGTGAATTTCATTTGTCAAGTTCATCACATTTTACAAGCAGTATGCCATCTAGCAGATGGAATACTGAAGCAGAGGCTGATAAAACTACTGTACCAACATCAGCAAGTGGTTTAAAGAACCAGCAACAGAATTCCCCCACTCCCCCTGATTATATCGTTTTGCACTGGGTCACAGCTGCCTTATATAGCCAACGCACTCCTTCTCAGGCCAGGCTCCTAGTAAAACGCTCTTTGAAGACTGCTGACCATTCTCCCTATTGTTCACTCCCAGTTCCTGGAGTTTTCTGATGTAACAGATGCTTCCAAGACACTCAAGTGAGAGTCAGTTGAGCTGGAATGCAATCAGAAGCTCCCTCTAGCACATGAATATGAATTGGAACATGAATCCCACTCCTGTTCTGCAGCAGGACAGGAATGCACAGCTGTTACTACATCTCATTTCAGAGAGGCATCAGAAACTTGACATTCATGACCAACACAAGCACATTCTGAAACTCTGCCCTACTCAGGTCCTCACTGGCAATCGGCCAGGCCCTTGGTGGTTGGGACCACTATGCATAAAACGTATCAGATGGCATATTGCCTTTTGTCATTTCTGGGAACTGGATTAAGTATGAGGACTGCTGCAATGCTTCATCTTGGTCCCACTGCTCTCCTACTTCAAATGGACATGGAGAATTAGTCTGCAGTCTTACAGAGATGTAGCCAACAGATAAAACACATCCCAGACTGCACTGCATCCCTCTGATTCTAGTGACTCTGAGTTACAGAATATGGGATGACACTCCACAGCAGACAACTAAATAGAGTGCAGCATGTTCACTAAAAAGAAATAACCCTAAACAATAATTCCTTGCTGCATCATCTTTCAATCAAGGAGGTCCTGCTTAGCACTTATGTATTAGCAAAATTCTTGGTAGAATCTGCAATAGCTTAGGTCTTGCACGTATTTTATTATTAAAAACAAGACTATAAAAACAGACAAGCAGTAGCTGGATGAACAGTGAATAAGCTTTTATTTAGAAGTTATGCCTTCAAAGGAAGGCATGTGGTTTAACACTTCAAGTTAGAAACCAAAGCATATTGGCTGCAGGAGGTTTTCAGCTTCTCTCAGTTGCAACAGGGACTTCACTGGTAGCTATGTCAGGTCACTTAGTGCTACCAGTGCTTTGGGATCCCACATCTAGAAGGGGAATGGTAGTAAACATTCTTCCTTTTAACACACTTTGGGATCTTCAGTTCTACACACCAGCAAAGCTTCTGTCCTTCCACTGCCTAGGAATTAAAGCTCAGTTAGTCTAGAGGGAAGAGTGAGGAAACAAGAGCAGAAAATGAGGGGGGGAGAAGTGAAAGGTTTAAGCGCTTTTTCCCTCTCAGTTGTTTGACCACCACATTTGCATTGTCCTTTTTTTTTTTTTTTTCTTTCAAGAATGTTTTGGCAGTTTCCTGTTCTAGCTGTAGTGAGCAAGAAACTGATGTAGCATGTCTGTTGCTGACAGCTGGGAGTTTTGAGCCAATGAAAACAGCAATGTCCAGGTACACTCTACGTTGGAGAACCAGACACATAGTAATTATGGAAATGAGCCCTTTGGCCAGAGGGCAGGATTTACGTAAGGAAGAGAAACACTACATTTTAAATCAAGAGCTCAACAGCATCCCCAGTTGACTGCTGGAGACTACTTTCACTATAGACTTTCTCCACTTCTGCAGCTACCCCTTATTTCATCTCCATTGAGCCTGAGTTCAGTTCTGATTTCAGATCAATAGAAAATTCATTTACAAAGCATATCTTGGACCTCTGGGTGTCAACAATTTAATTCTTCTTTTTTTTTGTTATAAATGTGGAAAGTTTCACACTGTTTGTGCAAGGATATAATCTCCTGTGCATTTTAAAACAGAATTGAGATATGGACTGTAGCTGACATACATCAAAGTAACTATGACTGCACCAAGCCACATCACGTCACATAGTCTCAACAGCTACAGTCTCTATTATTACTTCAAGGATCTCTACTGAGAGCTGTACTCTGCAGACCAGATCCAGCCTCCAGTGTACCAACAGTCTTCAAGCCACAGCCTTTGGTCACAATATCCTTTAACAATGTTTACAGAAACAAGGCAATGGAAGAAGTTGACAGCAAGGCTAGACCTCACTACTGAGCACTACTGACCAAATGGGCAGAGTACAACACTGACCACAAAGTGCTACTTTAGCAAGCACTGCCACCAATAGGCCAATGAAGGCTCAGGGTCCTTTGTCTACACTTCAGTTTTGCCAGTACAGACATGCTGTCTGCCTCAATCCCATCCTTAACTTGACACAGATTGGAAATTTATACTGTGTCATATCAGCAAAATTCAACTTGCCACTGCCTATCTTTCCACTTAAAGAACTGATTTAAACTGCAACTCCAAAAGGAACTTTACTGATACACCTCTACGAAGAAAAAGACTTGCAGTATAATAAGTAAGCTGCAATACTGAGCTTCTGTATGGCTATTACTGCATATCCACAGTTCATTTACAGCATTATGCCTTTTTTTTCCAACTTCCAGCATTCTAGTTTGTTTTCCATGACACTCAATGGCTACCATTCCTGAATTTGAAAGCTCCCACTTCTTGCACACAAGTTTCTGAAACATAATTTACTTGGCTGGCACAGTTACACTGAAGTAACTTACAGACATTCCACCAAATTAAGTATTTTCCAGCCTGCACAACCCTCCTGTTTTTCCTGTTTACCTGTAGAAACTTCAAGATCTTCTATCACAGAGATTCCTTTCTTTCCAGTCTCATATCTTCTGAGAAATTCTGATTTAGAATAGTCTCTCAAGCTGCCTTATACAGTTGAATAATTAGGACCCCCAGCTTCTTTTGTCATCCACACAACTGCCAGTGTTACTTATCTGGTTTAGAGTTCCTTTATCTATCCTGTGAACTTTAAAAACATGAATTTTAAACATTCAAGAAAGCAAATATCAAAACTGCAATCTAATTGTGAAGAAACTCTGTAGAAGATACTATGAGTGAGATGTAACATCTATTATATGATCTGGGCCATCCACAAAATATCTTGCTCACACTCAGCCACCTCTTTTCCCTGACCCAGACATGACGGTATTGGAAAGAAGCTTATTTAATGATTTACAATTTGTTACTAAGGAAGCTGGTGCGCAGTCAGTGCGGAACCACTCTATATAAAACCATTGGCAAAATAAAGCCAACATTGGGCACGACAGCTGGCAATCAGCAGATCCAGTGAGCACAAAAAGCATGCTTCCAGCAAAAGTGAGGCCTTTCCACACCACTGCTAAAAGGGCTAAACACAGCCCCAGACATTCTGCTTTCCCCAGGTATTTAATGGAGCTTAGAAGTATCACCTGCAGCTCACTGGCCCATCTTCAAACTCACCTGGTTCTTCATGGGATAACTTTAGTTACTATTTGTTTTATATTACTAAAGATAATTGCCATTAATACGGTACAGACAGAAGTAAAGTGGCAACCACCACACTATCATATTCTGCCAAGGTTTCTTGGTCATGAATTATTGCAGCAAATCATCCAAATTCAAAATTTGATAAATGAGTTTTTAAAAGTCTGATAGCTTAAAAATAATCCCACAACTAACTTAACAGAAAACTGTCTTGTCCTTTGCAACTCTTACAGTTCCGTTCTCCATCCCTTCAGCTACACTGAATACTGAATGAAAGAAGGCAGTACCTNAACCCTATCCTAGCCAGAGCCAGGACACCATTTTAACCAAAACCAGCACTCCTGCTGATTTTTAACCTTCCCTTGTCAATCTAGGCTTTTGAAGGTCTGTGTATCTTTCCATGCAATACCAGAAAGAGCTACAATAAAGTTGCTCATCTGGATCATCTACTAAGGAAAATATTGTGTTGCTATTACCTACCAGAAGCGTATGGTCTAATGGATGTGCATGATTAAAAAAATGAAGAGTAACTTGAAACTGGAGTTAATCATATAAACTGCATGATAACTGTGTTCTGATAGGCAGAAATCTAAATCCATCCTATTTATCAATAAAATCAAATTGATAAACGTTCTTCACAATCGAAAAAGTATTATCAAGCAAGAAAAACTTGACTCTCAAGCTAAGACTTATTCTCAACAAGTATCTAGCTTTGATAAAATAGGTGGGGTAAACATTTCCATTATGGGGGAATTTCTATGCAGTTCATTAGAAACAAAACTCACAGACACATAGAGAGTTTTTACAAAATTGTACTGAAGGTACCCCTGCTACCTAGATGTATTGTAGAAAGTAAACATTCTAAATAGTTTTTAGAAGGACTGACTGTGCAAAATGCCCAATTAAATATATCTGGTGATTTTGTAGCAATTATCAAGATTTGCTTTGATTTTTTAAAACAAATTTCAAGGAAAGTTTCAAGATACTGGGCATATAGAGTAAGTAAAACAAAAGTCTGATTTAATTAATTTGTCCTGAGGCCTCTTCCCACAAACTGGTCCTGGTGCTTGTATTTGCTCTCTAATCCAACTAAGCTTGTATTCTGTGACTCAGAAGTGCTTTTTTTTTAAATCTGCTTAGCACTTCCCTCGCTTTTTTGCTACAGCTGAAGTAGGAAAGACTGCAATTGTTCACAGCCTTTCTGTCTTTCTTAGACAAACTACTACAGCCCTAACTATACACAACAAATCCCTTTTCTTGCATACTGTGTTGTAATGCAAAGTAAAGGCTACTTTCTAGGAAATTCTGCATTTACCTTTGGAATAAATTCTAAAGGAATGTACAGAGACCTTGTTTGAGCACCTTATGCTATGCTAATGATGGGCTGAGACAACCTCCAGCTCCAAGGCGCTCCTTCCTGAAAGTATGGCAATTAGAAAGGGTCTTGATAGATCAACAGATAGGAAATAAAAGGACGAGAATTAATTAATGGGCTCACTCCAGGAACTGTCAGGACACTGATCAAATGTAAGTCATGAAGGTGGGCTGCTTCTTATCACTTGGGAAGCTTACAAAGCAATGGCTGCAGGTTTAACATTCCTCATGCAGGTGTCTCTGTTACCCCTAGTCCTGAAGAGCACATTAGCAGCAGACAGTGAATGCAGGGCTTTAAAATAGGGAACATGTCCATCTCAAATCTCTAATAAAGGATCACAAATACCAGTATTTTCCCTAATGTGCTTTCCCCAGCTTTCCACCCACAATAAACAAAGTGTAGACTTCCACAAAGCTGTTTTGCTTTACCCTTCAAGATTACCTCCTATCTACAATTGTTCTCAAGCTCTTAGAGACTTACCTAGCTGGGTAAGAGATTGCTGAATGAGCTAGCTATCTGATTTGAAGCACAAGACTTCAGGACAGGTATGCATTGGGTTCAGTTTACATACGCTCCAGGTAAATTGTGTACAGATCACTGGAAAGCAGAGGAAAAAGTGTCTACACTGAATCAGCTATTCCTCTACATGCTCTTTATTCTTGATGACTAAGGACCCAAAAAATTAAAAAATCCCACTTAGAAGTTAGATAACAAGTTTCTTTCTCATCAAAAGTCCAAATCACCATGCTGCCAAGAATATGCCTTTTTGTTAAGATGGACGTTTTCTTTTCAATAAATTTATTAATCAGTAGAAATTAACTATTTGGGACTTAGGGAATTTCTATATTATCAGTCTTCAAGACTGCACTGAAATCTCACAATTTCTCCTGAATGCTCAGCTCATGCAGTCCTGCAATGACATAGGTTCAGGTATGCTTTTTCAAGTGTATTTCTATTTTGGATTCCAGAAATCAATGTTTCATAGCCCTCTCTGTGAGGTCAAACACCAACAGAAAATAACCCCCATTGATCTCACCATGGAAACAAAAAGAATCTCTAATTTTAAGCTGTTCCATCACATCACGCGAGGTGAGGTATTTTATTAAAAAATAAGTAGCACAGAGTATTAAAAAATCTTTCCATCTTCAAAGCAAAGACATGTTTTACATGAGAAAATCTACTCTCTAGAAGGTATGTTGAAAAGTAATATAAAGTGTGTCTAAACTACTGTCCAGACAAAACCTATTTCCTGACCAACCATTTCAACCTATAGCTCAAATGTATACAGCCTCATACTGTGGTCAGTATGGGGACAGACTGATGAAACTGTATGTCCCAGGTCATTAGAATTACTGTGGCTAGAAGCTGCACTAGCTTTCTTAATGAGCTGAAATCAGACTGTTAAAGAATTATAGCTGAAGCTATGGATGGTCTATTATGCTCTGACAGCTGGTACTCTCTCTCTTTCAAAAATGTTGGAACTTGATGGAAAATTTTTCTATTAGCTTCAGTATCTCTGATCTGTACCTCCCTGCAACTATGCTATGAAGCTGCAACCTACTCAAATTATAGGTACCACCACTTACTGCTACTTGCCTTGTCCCAGTAAAAAGCCACACGGAGGACTAAGCAAAAACCAAACAAAAGATAAGAATAGCTGAGAGTGAGATTATTCCCAGCAATATGCAATTTAGGCAAAGCCTTCAGGTTTCTGGCAAACTGCTCAAGAGAATGTTGCCTGAGCCAACTCGAACACTTCTGATGTACAGATGTTTACATCCACACACCAATTATGGAGTGCTGCAGGGTTGAATTAATGGAACTAAACAATTTAAACAAGAGAAGAAAAAGCCAGCACTGGACTTAAACTTTTACAAATACTGTGAGCTTTCCTAGCTATGGCTGAGTTATCCATGACCCTGAAGATAGTTTGAACTCTTAAGTGTTTACTGATTCCTGAGTCAACCATTCATTCAACCTAGTTCTTGGTAAAAATAAATAAATAAATAAATCAGAAAATTTTAAACTGTGGAAATGAAGCAGTTCTGATTTCTTTTTAATAGCCTCGGACATATAGTCTATTAACAGTTTACATATATTTTCTGAAATGCCCATCAACCTTAGATGTTCCATATCTTAATTCTAAAGTAGGTAGTCAGGTCTACAGAAAGAGGGGAAAATGGGGAGGGGGGGAAATCCCACACCAAATAGTATCTATTGTACTTGTAAAAGTTAATTGACATTTCCTTTTTTGTTCTCTTTTTTCCCCTCTCTCATTTCTTTTCCCTCTCTTCCTCTCCAATGGCCACTTTGCTGAGAAGCTTAGAGAATCTACAATCTGTATGCAAAGACAGAAAGCAAAAAAAGTATANGCAGAGGAAAAAGTGTCTACACTGAATCAGCTATTCCTCTACATGCTCTTTATTCTTGATGACTAAGGACCCAAAAAATTAAAAAATCCCACTTAGAAGTTAGATAACAAGTTTCTTTCTCATCAAAAGTCCAAATCACCATGCTGCCAAGAATATGCCTTTTTGTTAAGATGGACGTTTTCTTTTCAATAAATTTATTAATCAGTAGAAATTAACTATTTGGGACTTAGGGAATTTCTATATTATCAGTCTTCAAGACTGCACTGAAATCTCACAATTTCTCCTGAATGCTCAGCTCATGCAGTCCTGCAATGACATAGGTTCAGGTATGCTTTTTCAAGTGTATTTCTATTTTGGATTCCAGAAATCAATGTTTCATAGCCCTCTCTGTGAGGTCAAACACCAACAGAAAATAACCCCCATTGATCTCACCATGGAAACAAAAAGAATCTCTAATTTTAAGCTGTTCCATCACATCACGCGAGGTGAGGTATTTTATTAAAAAATAAGTAGCACAGAGTATTAAAAAATCTTTCCATCTTCAAAGCAAAGACATGTTTTACATGAGAAAATCTACTCTCTAGAAGGTATGTTGAAAAGTAATATAAAGTGTGTCTAAACTACTGTCCAGACAAAACCTATTTCCTGACCAACCATTTCAACCTATAGCTCAAATGTATACAGCCTCATACTGTGGTCAGTATGGGGACAGACTGATGAAACTGTATGTCCCAGGTCATTAGAATTACTGTGGCTAGAAGCTGCACTAGCTTTCTTAATGAGCTGAAATCAGACTGTTAAAGAATTATAGCTGAAGCTATGGATGGTCTATTATGCTCTGACAGCTGGTACTCTCTCTCTTTCAAAAATGTTGGAACTTGATGGAAAATTTTTCTATTAGCTTCAGTATCTCTGATCTGTACCTCCCTGCAACTATGCTATGAAGCTGCAACCTACTCAAATTATAGGTACCACCACTTACTGCTACTTGCCTTGTCCCAGTAAAAAGCCACACGGAGGACTAAGCAAAAACCAAACAAAAGATAAGAATAGCTGAGAGTGAGATTATTCCCAGCAATATGCAATTTAGGCAAAGCCTTCAGGTTTCTGGCAAACTGCTCAAGAGAATGTTGCCTGAGCCAACTCGAACACTTCTGATGTACAGATGTTTACATCCACACACCAATTATGGAGTGCTGCAGGGTTGAATTAATGGAACTAAACAATTTAAACAAGAGAAGAAAAAGCCAGCACTGGACTTAAACTTTTACAAATACTGTGAGCTTTCCTAGCTATGGCTGAGTTATCCATGACCCTGAAGATAGTTTGAACTCTTAAGTGTTTACTGATTCCTGAGTCAACCATTCATTCAACCTAGTTCTTGGTAAAAATAAATAAATAAATAAATCAGAAAATTTTAAACTGTGGAAATGAAGCAGTTCTGATTTCTTTTTAATAGCCTCGGACATATAGACTATTAACAGTTTACATATATTTTCTGAAATGCCCATCAACCTTAGATGTTCCATATCTTAATTCTAAAGTAGGTAGTCAGGTCTACAGAAAGAGGGGAAAATGGGGAGGGGGGGAAATCCCACACCAAATAGTATCTATTGTACTTGTAAAAGTTAATTGACATTTCCTTTTTTGTTCTCTTTTTTCCCCTCTCTCATTTCTTTTCCCTCTCTTCCTCTCCAATGGCCACTTTGCTGAGAAGCTTAGAGAATCTACAATCTGTATGCAAAGACAGAAAGCAAAAAAAGTATATACACCTTGTGAGCGACTCTGCCTATATCTGAGCACAGTTCAGTTTCGATAATTTCTACAGGAACACTGTAGGGTGTTAATCTAATCTTGTGCTTGTTAAGTTTTGCTGTTAGTAAGGCTTTTGATACAGTCCCTCACAGCATCCTTCTGGACAAGCTGTCCAACTATGAGATGAGCCAGTGCGCTGGGTGAAGAACTGGCTGAAGGGCAGGACTTAAAGGGTTGTAGTGAATGGAGCTACATCTGACTAGCAAACAGTCACTAACAGTGTTCCTCAGGGCTCAGTTCTAGGACCAGTTCTGCTCGAAATATCTATCAATGATCTGGAGGCAGGAGCTAAATGCACCATTAANGGTTGATGCCCTAAGCCTGTCAGAGTTCCAGAGACATTTGGACAATGCCCTTCATAACATGCTTTAACTTGTGGTGAGCCCTGAAGTGGTCAGGCAGTTGGACTAGATGATCGTTGTAGGTCCCTTCCAACTGAAACTATTCTATTCTATGTTTCTTTTTAAACTTTTGTCTGTTAAGTTTCTTCCAAAATTTCTGAAATCCAAAGCCCCTGGCTGGATAAAATTTACATAGCATAAAGCTGTACTAGCCACCTTGTTATATCCTTACCATACCATTATCTAAAACTCCTTATAAGCTGTTAGCTCCAGAGTAATTTTCAGTGATGCATGAACTTGTCACCTCAAAATTAGACTGCTGTGACCTACATGGTGTGATGCCACATAGGTCCTGCAGCTAGCAAAGAATGGTGAGGCTCATTTATGAGGTGGCATAGTGTCACTTGAGCATATCAGCGTCATGTTTCAAGGATCCGTCCTTGTAAGTTTAAAAATTCAAGATTCTGATTTTAGTCATTACAGCCAAATTGCATTAGAAAGAATTAACCAAGAGACTGAGACCTGCTGACAACAACTTGGCCTTGAAGATAAACGAGCAGAAACTACCAAAGCGCGTACTCAAAGATAAATTCTTCATTTGTTCATCTCCACTGAGAGTTCACCACAGTCGAAATTCATTTGGACACACACAGACATTCTTTCTCACTCCTCCCAACGTGTCCCAAACTCTAGCAAAAGGATGAGTTGGAGATTAGGGCTGACTGATTTACAAACAGTCCTTTTGCTGCATTTCACTTGTCAATAAAGGACCTATACCAAAACATACGCTCCTACAGACTTTCAATAGACACAAACAAAACCTTCTTAGCAAAACCCCTTTAGCCATGCAGATATTCTGACCATCTCACCTGACCACTGAAGCAACTGAGAGCACAGGACTTCACTTAGTAGTTCTGCTCTGACAATCATCACTTCTAGTACAGTTTTTTGGAAGAGTGTTTTGGAAAGACTTGCCAACTCTGCTGTAGTTACTTCCAGTTAAGGATGTTCAAGTCCATTTTGAACCAGATATTCATGAAATCACTAAAGGAATCATTAGCACATAAATCACACACTGCCTATCCCTATAAGCACATAACTGTCTACCTATCTCTTGGTTTATATGTAAGAACATGATGTAAAAGATAGTTTACATCTCCAGTTAAAATAGAGAGGTGCCACTCCCAATCCTGTTCTGTTCCTTTAAAAACATGTAATTTAAGTGTATTATCAAAATGCAATAACCTACCTCTTGAAATACCTTCAAATGCTTCTACACTCAAAGCTTCTAATACCATCCATTGATGGTATTAGAAAACCACCGAAAACAATTTTCAATATTAAAAATAGAATTATTTTCTTCTCATTCAAAACATTTCCCAATGTTTCCCTTAATTTTTATAACCTGCAGTTAAAAAAATATCCCAATTTCTTAGTGTCTAAGCTATTTCCTACAACTAAGATGACACATTTTAAGCAACTGAATAGATACATTACAAGCAGATTTAGGTTTGTACAGAAGGAATTAGCTATAGGATTACTTTAGGAACAGAGTCACATAGTGCAGTATCCTATCTCACCAAGAAGCAGATAATATCTGAGTGGTAATATCATGGATACCAGCATTGCTACTACTGATTTCCCACATTGTTACATATGGGAAATACACTAAGCAACCATAACAGAATTCATCTGTGAGAAGTTCATGCATTGTATGACTCATGTCAAAAAGAAGTCTTTTGGCAAATACATTTATTTTGTTTTGTTTTAGGGTTTTTTGTTGGGTTTTTTTTGTGTGTGGGGTTTTTTTTGTTTGTTTGTTTGTTTTTTAAATTTGGCTTGCAATCATTGTATATGACCCAGAATAAAAATCACTATGACAAGGTTGGTTGTGGGAAGCTGTAACTAATTGCAAGTCAAAGCTGATTGAAAATAAAATGCTTGTAGTTTTGCCTCATTCTTAGTGAATGACCTTATTGTGCAACAAATAAACCTATTGTGCACTGTTCCCTTTCCCAAAAAAAATCCTCTATAAAATGAAATGTAATATTATGACACTTGGCAATGTAGGAGGATTTATTGCCTGTAAAAAGACAGTTAAAGGCTGTACCAGATGCTTCATTATCAGAAAACTAAGAGAAACTGGAGCAAGACATAGGAGGCTTTTGTTATTGCTAATGCTTCCGTGTTTGCTCTCAGGAGCTTGACACCCTTAGGGAGGAAGAGACCATTACATTAGTTCCTCACAGAATTAACTAACTTGCAAGAGGAATTTAAGCTATTCTGACCACCAGCCAAACCAATGTAGTGGTGCTGTTACAGACAGCAGTCCATTTTATACTGAAAGAAGCACAGAGGCAAACAAGCAGTTCCTAGTTGCTGCTGCAAAACTCTTCCACTGGAAGAGTGTTTCTCAACTCCTGATCTTCCAGAGATAGTGGGATTATGAAGGAAAGTTCACAATTCTCAGTCCTGTGACTTCCTCACACGCAACCACACCACACTGTACAACAGAGGAAAAATGGCTATTGCTCTGCTGTCCCCTTCCCATCCAGATAGACCGCACTGGAGTACAGGAAGATACCCAACGTGTTCCTCACACTGCACAGAGAAGAGATTTGAGGTGGAAGAGAACAAGACTCATGACCTACACAGGAGTTTTTCACCAGCTTGATTTGTTTCACTCCTGACTGCCCTGGTCTAGTCGGCTTTATGCCATGTGGCACAGCGGTGTGCTGTGGTAAGCAAAGCTCAAACAAGATCAAAATAAAAGCCGATGGTAAATGGTAATGAATGGTAGCACAATTTTCTATGGCAAAAACATCAAAGCTTTGTATTTTTTGAAAAGGACTGTTTCCTTTAAATTCTTACAGACTAGAGGAAGCTGTAAGGGACTATCAAAATCTAAACATCTATAAAAACTTTTCTCCTGAGAGCACAAAGTAACTGCTGACAGGACACTGCATAACCAGGCAAGAAATGAAGCAAGCTACTAAAAGAGGCTATTCTTCCAATCGCTCATATTTTAAATAGGAAAGGAGCAAGGGGAACATACCAAAGCAAAGCTTATTTATCTACTAGGATATTTAAATACGAAAGCTTAATTTTAAAATCTAGAAAGTGCCTACTACAAAATTATTTCTTTTACAAGAGCCACATCTGAAGAAGGATGGCCTATTAAGCAGTCAAGTTCAAAGGCAATCTGCTCTCAAATGTCCTCAGAATAGCAGTGTCTTTTGACCAGCTCTATTCTCTATATAAAGCCACAGTTTCATCTATTAAATATAATGTAAAAATAGCCAATGAAGCTTCATCACTCCTTTTTGTCCTATGCAGTTCAGAGAGAGGGAGCAGAAATTTACCCTTGACTGTAAGAAGTCATCAAAATAATTTACAGCTGGTTTAATTTCTGCACATCTACAAATAATAAGATCGCATAGTGACAATTCGGGGCATAATCACATCTCAACAATTAAGCCTCACAGGAAGAAAATTTGGTTTTTGGCAACTTCTCTTCTATTACTTATAAATAAAGCCTACCATAATCTCTCAATTTGCCAGGCTAGCAGTTAGAAACAAAATAAAAATGCTATAGTTTTGCTCATTTTAATTGGTTCCTTCTTGTGATCCAGAACCACTAAGAGAAAGAAAAGCACTCCACTACTGGATTTTTTTAGAATGATGTCTATGGAAATCCAGTTCTTACTAAAGTAGTACTATGGCACTGTCCAAAAGCCAAACAGCTCTGCACTTTGTAGAACCCCATATGAAAAAATTAAGCAAGTATCAACCATTTTCAAAATCAGCACAGGCTGGTGAGAATGCTTATTATGTCATGTCCAAAACTGCCAAGGAAGCATCAGAGATAATAGATATTCTCTGCAACATAAAAAGGAAATGATGGGAGAAACCAAGCAAAGGCACAAAAACTGCAGCACTTTCAGGATATCACAACAAAAAGAGAAAAAGTAATTTCATTCTCATTTCTCTCCTCAAACCTGGGAAAACTGCAATCCACAGTTTTGCATCAGTGTCAGCATCACAAGCCAAACCACGCAGTCTACCGTCTGTAACCATTTTTTTTCTTTTTTCTCCAAAATAATAGATTTTACATTTTTTTCTATTATTGCTTGTGCCTCTAGCTTAGGTATTTTAATTCTGAAAGCTAAAGAAAAGCTTTTGATAAATACAGACAAGATTTTCTTATAACTACACAATTCCAGAAGCTTAGCTTGAAAGAGAAAACACTATGTCCCTACTATCACTACAAAATTGCTAGAGTGCAGTATGTCCCTAAGAGCATCACGGGTTACTTTTCAGATCACCTAATTTGTAGAGAGAGAAACAAATCATCTGATCCCAAGTCAAGGAAAAATCAGTTTAATTTCTTACACTAATCACAAGAGACAAAGAGTTCCTTTCTTAAAGGCTTACTGATACTATTTTGTATCTGTTCCAATCATCATTCTAAGTTCAAATGCAAATCACTCAGCTGCTGTTCAGCACTTGCAGTAAGCGTAATGGATTCAAAACAGGAAAAGAGGAAAAAAAAAAACAAACCCCCAAAACAAAAAGACACATAAGCAACAAACTCTCAAGACAGAACAGATTTTTACTTTACAACCAGAACGGATGACTATCACATGTCTGACAACACAGCCTTGAATCAACTTATAAAAAGTACCATGTTTCACTATGTATTTCACCACACTTTCTTAATAAAAAATGACGTATTTCCAATTTTAGGCTTAAGCCAAGAAGAACTCCTGTAGCGATTTTCATGTGAGCTCTGAAAATAATAAATTTTAACTGTTTTGACCTTTCCTTTCTAAAGTCTTCATATTGGATTATGTTTTCTGATTCCTGAGAGGGTAGAATAACCTCTGGAAGGACAGGAGTTGCCATTTTGAACCTCTGCTAGGGGAAAAAAGATGACTCCGAAGCAAAGCATAGAATAAAGAAAGATCGACTAAGGTGTTTTGGAATTTAATTTACAATTACATACCAACAAAAAATACAAAATTAATGGAAAGTGCTACAAAATAAACTTTTAATTTCTTGAGAAAAATTAAGAGTAGAGATCTTTAATACATTCCCATCTCTGGCATCTCTTTCTTTGTTTCTGAAACACCAATCTAATCATACAGGAATTATAAGCAGTATGTCTTCATAGTTACTAAAACGTGAAACTATTCTCCCTCCTTGACTGCTGATTAGTCTACCGGCATGACAGAGCTATAAAAGCACATAGAAAGCTAGAAAGTTAACAGTTAGATTTTGAGGTTTTTAAAGGATTGAAAGAAATAAAGCAAATACATTGCTAAAAATAAACATTGTATAATAAGCAGTTAATAAAACTCCTTTCTTTTGATAATGAAAAATGAAAGCTGTTCTCCTAAATTTGATTTTCTGAAAGTGTTTCAACTGCCCTCTAGCGTTAAAATTAATGCAAAGGCTAACCAAGAAGACTGAAAAGATACTTGAGTTAAGAATTTGATTATTACGGTTAAGCATTTGCAAAGCTAAAAATTAAAAAGTAGATTTTTAAAAGAGCAGTGGGCCAATTTTGTCTTTAAAATGAAGGTTTTCAAACATCTTTATAAGGTGTGATTCTGCCCCACAGCAGCTGGCTACATGAAATTATGGGAGTTTTTTTTACTTAACTTCAGCCCTGTATTTCTGTGAAAACTGAAAACAGTACCCAAAGAAAAGTTGTGCTTGTTGCTAAAGAAGGAAAATATTAGAATTTTAAAAGAGAAAAAAAATCAATCATCTATTTCCATAGCCCAAGCTGTAAGATAAGCAAATATTAAAACTAAAGGAGAACTATTAGCTTTTATAATTAACTTTATTTAAAATAAGCTGTTATATATAAGCACAGCTGAATAATCCTCCTTTTCCTCCTCAGGCCCCACATACGAATTTTAACTTGAGTTTAACTAGCATGCAGAACAAGGAAAGCTCAGAGAGAAACTTTCTCTGAAGGGCATAAAGTCCTTTACCAGCAAATCAAATTAAATCCTGAGCACCAATAACAAAATAAAGAATAAAGTAAATATTCCAAAAAGTGAGACTTTCCTCAGAATATTAGGTACTGATAGAAGAAAGAGAACTCTCAAGACAAGCTATCTAACAGGCTAAAAAAAGGAAAATACAGATCAAGGATTTATTTAATGACTAAAGCAAAAAATCACCACATCTGTACTGCTACATCAAATTCAGCCAGTGTTACTAGTGAAGTCAGAGCCCAGTCTAAAGCTGGATATAATACACATTGTTCAATGGAAATTGGCAGATCCATTATTCATGGGGTGGGGTTGTTGTATGAAATACAGAGCTTCTACTGACCAAGTTTGCTGCAGAACCAGTCACAGTGTAATTGTACCAGGACAGTGCTGTTCCTGATCTAATTAATCCTCTTGAGAGATAAACATGATTAGCACAGTTGTAACACTGTAATAACACACCTACTACACTCTCAAGACTTAGGTGATTATCTCCACGTGTACTACTTCAGTCAGCAATAGCTGACGATTTTCTGAACACGGTGTCTCACACTATACACGTATTACTGTCTTTGCAAGATCAGGGATTCTACTTAATATAACCTACCAGCACATCACTAAAAGCTGTATTACACCTAGTCCAGGCCTGTAGTCTCAGTAAAGTCAGTAGACTGGTTTGGAACAAGTGACCTTCTAGCTCTTAAACCAGGGAAGAAGAGGCTGGCAGGTCTTTCATGGCAACCTCCTCCAAGCACAAGAACGGTCTGCTCTGCTATTCAGGAAAATAAGTATACATATAGGAGCCTGGTTTGGCTAATCACGGAACATAGGACTGAGCTCAAATGCAAACATGACGTTCACAAAAGATAGAAATGAGGGCAGGTTACAGAGGAGGAATACAAAAATCCTGCTTACCTGTGTAGAGAGCTGCTAGGAAAGCCAAAGCTCACCTAAATTTGAAACTGGCAAGGGACATCAAGGGCAACAAGAAGAGCTACCTTAGCAGGAAAAGAGGATATGAGGAAAACAGGCCTGTGACGGAAGAGGGGGTGAGCAGGGGGCAGCGCAGATGATACAGTGTCAGCAGATAGAGGTAAGGCTGAGGTTCTTAATGTCTTCTTTGCCTCAGCCTTTACGAGGAAGGTCTCAGGCCCATAAGTCTAGAGACAGGGTTCAAGGAGGATAAAGACTATCAGTAGCAGAAGAGAATCAAATTAAAAAATCTCAATCCATAGAAGTCCCTGAGAAGAGACAGGATGCATTCCTGGGTGCTGAAAGAATTGGTCAATGTAACAGTGAGATTGCTCACTATCATGTTTGACAGCTTGTAGAGATCGTGGTAGATCTCTCACAAGAGAAGAAAGGCAAACATTTAACCTGTCCTCAAAAAGGGAAAAAGGACAATCCAGGCAACTACATGCTGGTGAACCTTACTTTGGTATCTAGGAAAATCACAGAGGTTGGAAGAGGGCTCTTGAGATCATCTAGTCCAGCCCCCAGCTGATGCAGGGTCAGCTACAACACGTTGCCCAGGATTGTGTTCAGTTGGGTTTTGAGTATCTCCCAAGATGGAGGCTCTGTAACCAATTTGGGCAACCAATTCCAGTGTTTGACCATGCTCACAGTAATTGTTTTTTTCTTCTGTTCAGATGGAATTGCATGTTTTAATTTGTATCCATGACCTCTTGTCCTGTCAGTGGGCAGTACTGAGAAGAGTTTGGCTCCGTTTTCTTCATATTCCCCCCATCAGGTATTTATACACATTGATAAGATTTGTTCCCCCTTGAGTCTTCTCTTCTCCAGGCTGAACAGTCCCAGCTCTCACAGCCTCTCCTCATATGAAAGACACTCCAGTCCCCTAATCAATTTTGTGGACTTTTGCTGGACTAGCTAATATGTCCCTACCTGTCCTTTGCTGAGGAGCTCACAGCTCAACACAGTTCTCCAGATGTGGCTTAGCAGTATAAAGCAGAGAGGAAGGATCATCTTCCTCGACCTGCTGGAAATGCTCTTCCTAATGCAGTCCTGAATGCTGTTGGCTGCTTTTGCCACAAAGGTTCATTTCTGGCCTATGGTCAGCTTGTCATCAACCAGGACCTCTAGGTCCTTCTCTGCAGAGCTGTCTTCCAGACTGTCAGCCTACAGTGTGTACTGGCGCATGAAGCAGGTATTCATGGAACACATTTCTGGGCATAAGAAGATGCTGTTGGTGAGTGGGAAGAGTCAACACAGATTTACCAGTAATAAATCAAGCTGACCAACTTGATTGCCTTATATGACAAAAAAAACTGGATTTGTGAGCAGTGGGAGAGCACTGGTTGTCATTTATCTCAGCAAGTCTTTTAACAGGCTTTCACAGTACTCTTGTTATCCAAGTTATGACATTAGAGTCTGGATGGGTGGACAAGAAGATAGGTAAAAAACTGGTTGGAAGGTTGGGCTCAGAAATAGTGGTTGAAGTGTCATACTCTATGCTGGAGGCCAGTAACGAGTACCACATGGGTCTATCTTGAAGCTTGTCCAGTTTAACATATTTATCAATGACCTGCAGAAGGCAACACAATACCCTCTCATCAAGTTTGTAGATGACAGCAAACTAGGGGACGCAGTCAATATGCTCTAGGGCAGGGCTACCATTCTGAGGGACCTGGACAGGCCGGAGAAACAGGCCATCAGGAAAGGACTTCAGCTGAAAAGGACTTGCAAGTCCTGGTGGACACTAGGCTAAACAGGAGGCAGAATTACACTGTGGCAACAGTGAAGAATAAAAGCTTACTGGATGTCCTGGTTCTGGCTAGGATAGAGTTAATTTTCACAAGGAGCCAGGACAGGTGAACCAAGCTGGCCAGGGGCTATTCCATACCATGTGATATCATGTTTACTATAAAAGGGGGCTAGTCAGGGAGGGGTGGGTTCCGCGTGGCTCCAGGAAGGTGGTTGGTCGTGGGATCGGTACATTGCTTTCTGTTATNTTATGGTGAGCATGGCGTCATATGGTATGGAATAGCCCCCGGCCAGCCTGGCTCACCTGGCCTGGCTCCTTGGGAAATTAACCCTATCCTAGCCAGAGCCAGGACACTGGACTATATCCACAGGAGCAGGTAAAGTAGATAACGGAAGTGATGATTCTCCTTTACTCAACACTGTACTAAGTCTGGTTTTGGGGACTCTAGTGCAAGAAAGATGTTGATAAACTTGAGTGAATCCTGCCAAAGGCCACCAAGAAGCTCAGGGAGCTACAGCACTGGGACCTGTGAGGAAAGGCTGAGGAAACTGGGCTTGTTTAGCCTGTGAAGGCTTTGGGGAAACAGAACAGCAGACTTTCAATTCCTAAGAGAAGGTTACAGAGAACACAGAGCCAGGCTCTTTACCAAGGTATACAGCTAGAGAACAAGAGACAATAAAATGAAGTTGACACAGGACATAGAAAAAAATCAGTGCTATGAAGTACTGGAACAGGTGTCCGAGAGGTTGGGGAATCTACATCCATGTTGATTTTCATGACCCACCTGGACAAAGTCTGAGAAACCTAGTCTGAAGTCAGTATTGATCTTGCTTGGAGAAGGAGCTGGGCTAGATGATCCCTGGAGGTCCCTTTCAATCTGAATGATTCTGTAAGTGACCTTCCCTTAGAATGCTAATTACGAAGCAGTCCAGGGGTATATCATGGATTCAATACCCTTCCTGACAGTAGCATCACAAACAATAATATTTATTTATTTTTGGGTGCTCACCACTCTAAAGCAACTGCATCTATAAGTGCATTTGAAATGCATTAACATCTGGCAAATGCTTATACCAGAGTTTCCTGTTCTGCATTCACAAGGAATGAGGGCATATGTTTGTAGCATTGAGGAATGTTTGGGCTGCTCACCCACCGCTTATGGGCTTAGTTAGCACCACCTGTTTCAAGAAAATTTAAATCCATATCCCCACTGCCTCCATATGCTTCCTTCAGTACAAACATACTGATATGGGTACCAAGATGCATAAGGTCATATAGACACAAGCCTTTTAATTAGGCTGGAAGCAAGTCTTTGGAAAGTTTCCATGATGCAGATGGTTGCCCTTGGACTGTGTATCACCTCTAGTGCCATTATCCTTACTGTATCTGCTCCATAAGAATCACTACTAGCATGAAGGCTGCCAGTTGTAGAATAGTGTCAAGTATCTGACCACAATAGTCAATGATGGGACCCATATTTAATGTCATTAATCTAGACTAAAACTTCATATCAATCACGACTAGACTTGCTGACACAAACTCTGAGCTCAGCAATAAGCCAGCAGGGCCCAACTAAATGGCTGCCTGCTATGAAGTCTGATGTAATACTTGGCTTCAAGTTGCTCCCATGACTCTTGGTTACACATACAGAAACAATCACCCACATTACACAGCTACTTTTGTTCAGTAGTTTTGTGAAATCTGTCAAAAAATCCTATGCTGTTCATACTAACATCAGCAGTCACATTACATCACAGTAAGCACCCTGGATCTCTGAAGCAGAGTTAAATATTTAGAAAGACAAAAGTTCTCAAACAGAGAAGGATGTTTATAAATATTTCACAGGAACGTCAAAGTCTCTAAAGTAGAGGAGATCAGCATTCATCAAGTTCAGAAGTTTCAAAATCACTTTGCTCAGCTACATACTTTCATGGCAGTACTGCTGCTTTATGCACATTTGCCCAGTATGATAATATAATTCTGCTGCATGGGCATGCTCAGGTACCACAACCAGAACAAGTACCATCTTTTGGGAATCTATTCGTTAGTACAGCATCGAGTTTGGCATCCATCCACTTTTACAAAACAACTCGTCTAACCCAGATGCCATTTCCCATCATCTTTGTGGACTGTCCCACAGCTGTGGGCAGACTAATTCCCCAGGGGCCTACAGCCTGTTTCCTTTCTCTCTTTTTCCCATAATGCACTCCCATTGCATGACAGAAGTTACTGAAAATGCCTCCATTCCTGCTGAATAATAAACACACATCCAATCTCATGCAACAACCTTCCCGCCACATGGTGACACACTCATGTGCCATGTTCTTACAGTACCAGAAGTTCCTCAGTCCCTTGACAGGAAGTTTGTTGGCACTGTGGTCAGATCAGAGCAGACACACCATGATGCAGAGCCTGCTGGTGCTTCACTTCAGAAAATATTAGATCATGTGCAGTCTTGAAATGCCAAGTGCTATACTCTCACAGGAAGGGACAAGAATCTCATAGCAATCAGTAAAGAGAGAAATTGTTCCCAATTGAAAAATCGCTAATTGAACTTCATAGGTGGAGAACAGACTTAAGAGTTCAAACCAAACATTTACTATCTCTCTCCAAGTAGGATTTCTTGAGTATTATATTTAGAAATTCATTACCTAACTGTACCCCCAAACTGTTTTAAATGCACTAAAGTTACAGCCCCATCATCAACCTTGATGATGACTTCTGCAATCTATAATGATGATATGCTGTATAAAAAGAAGTACACAATTTTCTTTCATTGTTTTTCCCACCTTTGATTTTCAGTGAACCTCCCCTTCTTATACATGACAGAAAGTAATCAAAAGCTTTTTTTTTAAGAATCTTGGAAGATTACCAAATTAAAAGATAGAATGGCATGTATAATAATATTATATATTTTCAATTTTAAGTATTTACTTCATATGTTTGTTCTGAGTAGGTATCCATGGAATTATGATAATGCAAATAAAAGTGCATAAGGTGAATTAACAGTTGTTATTTTGAAACAAGGGGTACACAATATATCTACAGCTTTCTGTAAATTGAGTGCAGAGAACAAAAAGTGGACAAATTCACTAAACAGTTTCAGTATTTTAACCTATAAAAACATTGAAGATTAGTATTTTTCTCTCTCTTTACACACACTACCTTAAAAGGGAAAATTTCCATGCCCATACTTGTTTATTTCTTTCCACATACTGCTACTATCTTCTCATTCATCTAAGGTTCATCAGTGTCATTTAATACATTTTAAATTGGGTAGCTGTGGATGCTTTAACAAACAGGAATTTGTCTAGAGTTTGGCTGGATTCCCCCAACTGCACCCTCATCCACCAGTTGTAGATGACTGGTACTAGCCAACTGTAAACCACTGTTCCTGAACAAGTAACAATTGTTTAAAAAAAAAAAAAAAATCCCAAGGAAAAACACAATGCAGCGTTTAATCTATGTATTGTTCTGTGCTGCTATCAAAGGAAGCACTTGCATGAAAATACAAAAGCAGGAAACATTTAAAAAGTACATTCCTTGGCACCTTTGCCAGTTTAAGTCTTCATTGCACAGTGCATCATACCAATAAATAAAAGATGTACTGAGGGCAGCTTTAAAGCAAAAACAAACAACCAAACCCAAAACAAAACCCAAACCAAGCAAATAACCACAACCCCCCCCCCCAAAAGCAAAACCAAACCAAACAACAAGCAGACTGAAGACTAAAGCAGCACTTTTTTGACTCGTAAAAAAATCTTAACAAAGGTCAATGTTGCTCACGAGATTTTTATTTCAGCCATTAGCTTTGAAAGCCAGACATATACAAATGTCAGTAAATGCCAAAGGTAATAAATAAGTACTCTTATACAGCCATACTCACTGACTTTCCACAAATTCTCTCTCTTTTTTAAATTAAGTAACAAAGTTATAATAATAAATTACAAGGAAGGATACTGGTTTTGCTAGTGCACTAATCTTCTTATTAAAACTGCAAAGTATCAATATTCAATTCACTCCCAGAGTCCTCTTTCCATCTTGCATGTCTCTGGAATGACCCAAACAGCGCCAAGTATCATAGGTGTGGCTGGACAAAAAGCACATTTGACAGTTTTCCTGTGTGAGGTTTCCCATACAAAAATCAGCTCTTAGTACATCTTTACTTTCTAGTAGGTGAACAGAAGTTAGAATCACAAGCCACAAGAAAAAACAAACAGGTTTAATAATGCATATTTTGAAATATACTGCTCACAATGCTTTAAGTTTAAATTGCATAGCATCCATTAAAAAATTAACATCAAAATAGTATGTCACAACATGCAGCCTTCACTAACTTCTTCCCAACTCTTTCTATATTCTTTTTAATATCTACATGGCATGTAAGAAAAAAGTAGGAAATGCTGTCAGAGAAGCATATAACACTTAAACAGAAATTAGATACATAAACACTATTTAGGCTAAAAATAAATCCCTGAAGACAATATAAAGTAATTGTTAGACATTATCTTTTTGAAAGTATGCGTATAAAAAAGCAAATACATTTTAAAATCAAAATCACTTTAAAAAATTACTTCTGAAACTACCTCATTTTCTGTTTTTACCTGAGATTGCACACGTTAAAAATATTACAAAAATTAATATGACAAAAAGATATATGTCATGAAATGTCTTTTTTCCCCAGTAACTGGTATTAAAATATTTATTATTTTCAGCAGTGTTGTGTGACAAGTGCATCACCCTTCAGCTTCTTTAGGCTGAGAACAGTCAAAAATAACTACAGTGTCAACATCCTGTGTATGAACGCTCATGTCCAAGACAGAGGCCCTGCAAAGCCTGATTGTGCTGTAAGCTTACATTCCACCCAAATTCAAACTAACTTTTCCATAAGGAAGAGTTCATGCTTTGCAACTGTTCCCACAAATCTGTGTCATCTGTCTTTCTCAGTAACAGGCACCGAATTCTGTTTCTGTTCTTAGGCACACATGGTTCACTCTCCATGCCCATAGCGTCTCCCATCATTCTCACCAGTGCTAGCAGTGTACAGTCAAGTCTGACTTAATGTTTGTCCCTCTAACAGAAGGTAAGAATAAACACACAAAGGCAAACCAAATGCTAGCAACCTTGGGTTCAGATTTTATCCATCTTACATAACATCAAATAAGCCAGCTCAAAATGTTTGCGGCTTACCTTCCTCCTGGTCCGTGTGACAGGCTTTTGTCTTTTAGGTTCCATCTGACTTTATTGCCTGGCTTTGGACTGAATACCTTGTCAAAATTCAAATAGGTTTTTATCAACTGTCAATTCAATCAAGTAATTGAACCAGATAAGGGTCTGGGATTTGCTTGATGCAGCCCACTTAGAAGTTTCCTGGTGAGTTACTTTGGGGAATATCTGCATGAGCCTCTGAAACCCACTGCTGAGGGAAAATTAGAGGAAATCACAACAGGCTTTCCATTTCTCACATTCTGAGCTCTATATAGCACTAGTGCATTAATGCTACACTTTTCCCATTAATAGTACTGCTTTGTGTTCTCTGTCCTCCAATGTTGTGCTCCAAATCCTAGCTAAATGACCGTTTGTTTCCCAATTGCCCCATTTTCTTTCTTAAACATTCCTGGACTTTAAAACAGGAAAAATTCTACAATACTATATTCATTAATCTCCATGTCAGTCTTAGGGCAACATAGAGGCAGGCAGTGAAGAAACTGGCAAAATGGAAAAGATAAAACAGCTGAGTAGCATGGTTTAATCAAGAACAGTACAGGGCTGAGTACAAGCTAACAGCCTCCCACTACTGCGATGGTAGGAACACAAAGGGGAAGAGCAATTAATTAGCTTGATAGAAGCGAAAGAACTAGGATTAATGGCTATTCTTCTTATCTACATATATCCCCAACTTTTTTTCAAAAGCACTGATCTGTCAGCCCAAGCAATGGCCTTCGCCAAAGCCTTGGCAATGACTTCTACAATCCATAATGATATAGTCTATACTTTTCTATAGTGTATGAGGGAGACTTCTGTGCTTTTGCTTGGGGGAAACCTACCTGCCTGAGGGGCACTCAGCTGCCTGAAAATCTACAGCAACTGAAACAAATTGCCAGGAAACACATTAATAGGAAGCAATTTGATACTGGCTCTACAGAGGGCTGGAAGGTTTAATGTTTTCCCCTCGCTGCCATCTCTAACCTCTGTAATACTACAAAGGCTTCTGCTGAGGGACACAGGTATTCCTTTGAAAATGATGGGGAGGAGGAGATCAGGGCTGCTAGCAAGGAAAATAGTGCAGCTCCTGAAATCTCACCTACATCCACATGGAGCTACACATACGTGACCTGATTTCTCTCCTGCAGGAGACAGGAAACTGTTCAGGTATTATAAGGGCAATAATTTTATTCAAAAGAATAGAAAGAAAGAATCCACTAATAATGAAAGTTTTGGTGCTTTAATAAGTTCATTTTCTTGTTTCCTTAAGACAAATACACCTAACCATACGGAGGAGCCTCTCTGGAGCTGAGCAGCATGACCGTGATGTGTAGAGCAGATGTGAACAGCTGGGTCAAGAACTTAAATACAGCAGCTGAAAAATCAGAGTTCAAAGTGGGTTTGAATTGACTGTAGACTCCAGTAGAAAATGCTTTAGGTCTGATAATATAAAGACTGAAAACTACTGCTTTAAGAAATTGAATTTAGTTCACAGCTGTCCAATAGGCTAGCATATGAACATATACACAACACTATTAAAAATGAGGCCTTTCCACTTCATCACAGAGATGCAGACAATATGCTGCAGGCAACAAAACACAAACCATGGACCAGCTCAGACCAGAAAGAAGCACCCCCAAGTTGCTTTCAAAGATTAAAGCCATGCTCAAGAACTGCTGCATGGAAGGCAGCCAGGGACCACAGCTCTGTGGAAGCTTGGTGACAAGCAGTCGGAACAAGCAGCTAAGGAAGAGGAGCAGAGAATGGTGCTCCATGAGCGATCACATTCCTCCATGCCTTCTCTCACGTGACAAACAAGTAAGAGACAGCCTAACCTTATCATTCATGAGGAGATTTGGTTATACATGTCACTAAAGACTCAAGTGAAAATTTTTCTCCTTATTAAAAAACTTAAAAATCTACCTGTGGGAACAGAGTCACAAATCTCATATTCCAAGGGAGCAGAAGTAATAAGAAAACATGTTTTCCTGGTGACAGTGGTAGCACCAAAGAGAACCTCTTAAGTTAATTAATGATGGGGGCAAATATTTCAGGTTCAAGCAACCTGAGAAGAGCCACCAATTAACTCTTAACAATACCTATGGGACAAATTAGTTTCCTTTCCCCATAACTAATTTATCTTTTGCCAGTGGGGTGCTCTCATACATGGTGATTTAAGTTATGACACATTAAAGCTTAGCTATATCATATTACTTAGCAACTTACTGGGGCAGGATCATTTACAATTCTGCTTCGAGACCTCAGAATCCAGTCTAAAACAGAGCCCCCCTGTAAACAAAGTTAAACAAAATTACCCTTACCTGGCCAAAGGCCAACCCCAGGCCACTGCCCAGAGGAGCTTTCTCTTCCTCATGCTACCTCAGGAGGACTTCTAACAACGTTCCTGAAGACCTGATCTACCGTTATCCATTTAATTGGCCAAGCTCTTTGTATGACAAGGAACAAAGATGATGCCAAGAAGACACTCAAATCAGACATGAACAAGGTGTTGGCCCAACTGTGGCCAACCCCAGCACATTACACGCATTTTATAAATATGCACCTTTGACACAACTTGGCCATCAAGTTATTTCTGTAACTGTAAGACAGCCAAACAAGTTAAGTAAATCTATTCTCATACTTCTCTCTCTTACCTTGCTTGTCTGATCTCATTTTGGATTAAACTTTACAGCCTATATTTGTACAGTACTTTCTGCATCTCACTCTGCTGGGCACAGCACAAAGAATTTGGGAGCAATAACCCTGCTCACAGTCCAAAACAAACGAGACCAATGAAAAACAGACCTGTCCCAATAAGGTATCCAGGGTGACCTGAGAAGATCCCACAGTTCACCACATGGGTAAGGCATAATGCCAACTTGCCCTCATACAATAGCACTTCAAACATTTAAAATCCATTATTCAATATATCCTTTATGTTTAAATGTCCATCTTACTTACTTTGGCTGCGTGCCAAAAACATACCATCACAAAGCATCTCACACACCCTTTTTGATTCCATTTAACAACAGTGAGAACAATCAGGGCTTATGGTGCTTTACGGACATTTAAAAAATACATCAACAGTAAGTGGCAGGTTTAAGACATAACCGAAGACTGCTTCCACTAATCGTCTACGTCTGACTTCTCTACTGAGCAGTTTCCTACAATGGGTTTTGCAATACACTGCATTTAATTCTGAGTGATGAGTAGGAGTATTTCATTCAACTTCAACACCAAATGCTAGCAAGACATTCAATAATTTTATTTTAACAACAAATATATTGTTCTGGTACTAGAAATTCAAGTCTGGCAAGTTGTTTAATATGTATGTTTCACATAAAGTAAAAAGCCTGTTTTCCATTCTGCTCAGCATGATAAAGTCCTATCTTCTTAGAAGAAATGGACACCTTTGAAAAGAAAATCCTTCAATTACAGTAAAGGGTATCTGAAATTCCATAGCTAACACTGATCAGCAAGGTAAAGAAAGTGAGGTAATTTCCAGACCTCCATTAGAGATAGGATACTAAATTTTCAATTTGCTGTGAAACTGATTTCAGTAACATAATGGAAAGGGGAGAAAACTGCATATTACCATGCATGCAAGAGAAATGTTTGAAATATCCCATTTATCTTCTCTCTCTGAGGGATGTATTCCTTGATGATGTGATTCACAGATCAGCATTCTGGGAATCAAGCATATGCCCATTTACCAGTGTAATATGATCATTAAGTATAATTAGCATATGATATTTTGACACTGCCATGGACTTGGATCAGACTTGAAATGTAAATATTTGCCAAACAATAAATCCTAGTGCCCAGTGCTACATAATGGTGTAACTTAAGACACTCACTTGATGTGCTTTCTCTTCTGGGATCAGAATTAAGGCTGCTGTGGGAATTCTCACTTTCATAACATAAGGCAGTTTAAACAGTATAGATAATCTTACATTAATTTCTGCAGTATCAAATTTTAAAGAGGTGGAAACAAGATGAAAGAGCTCACAATATAGCAATCATTTCAAGTGGCACAAGGATGAACAGAAAGAAAACCTCTGGAACAAATAACTATTTCGAGCTTCCCCAACTATCTTTTCCCTGGTGTACTCTATCACCCAAGAGCAAAACCCAGCTTTCCCAGGACACAGGAATCAACAGAGCATTATTCAGTATGATTCAGAGCATGGCACACATGCAAAAAGTAATCAAAAAAATCATTGCAAGATGTAAACACACAGCAGCCTTACAGGAGAGATGTTTTATGTCTAAGCTAAGGCTTTTTATAACTGTCTTAAATTCTACAGCATGAAATTTCATAGGTACTTTATCTTACATACTTCAACATTTTGTCTCATCTACTACAAATACAGATGTCAATATCAATGCCTAACACCCCCCCAATGATCTCTTCATTCCTTTTCTTGCAACAGAAATATTCAGAAGCTGTTCATGTCCAATAGTAAATGTACAGATTTTAAGCTACTTGTACACCTTATATTAGTACATCTTACTAATAATTTTTTCTTTCAGAAACGTACAGGTCCTACAAGTGAAATTTTCCATAGCAGTTAGATAACAGAACTAGTGCCATGACATTAAAAAATCTCTCTCAGTATATTTCTCAGTTGTCCCTTATATAAACAGTATCCCAAGGCCAATGTATCTTTGCCATATCCCCAAGACTGAGTCATTGTGTGGCATCACATGTAATGATGATTTACACAAGAGTAAAGGAAAGCTTCATCATTTTTTTTTCTTAGCTTCACCTAACACGTTCTTTGCCTTTTCCCTTTGCAGGGAGATTTTTTTCCTTCACGGACCATAATTTCTCATCACTCACCCCAAAATGTACAACAATAGATGTTCTGTGCCTGCAGTTGTCTTTACAGGTTTTACACAAGCAGCACAGAAGTATGCAACAGTCCTTGGCAAGCCAAGTGCACGAGTGGACTATTATCTCTCTGCTGCTCTCACTCCTTTGGCAGAACACAAGCATTCAGCAAAAAGGTGGCTCTCACCTTTCCTTTCCCTAAAGTGCCAGAAGTTGCTCCCTCTACTATGTCAGAAATGCAGTGAAAGGTAGGCAGTGCCACATTTTCCACTCACTTCTTAGCCAAGGCTGAATCCCTGAAGAATATAGGGAGTGTAAAAACACAAAGCAATAGGCCCGCAGCTGCACTAGGACACCAAACACAGGGGTAACAGTGGGTCCCTCCACGATGAGTCTATTTTTCCAAGCCTTTTCTTATGCTTGCGCTAAAGGAAAAAATTTGTATGTACTAATGAAAGTGCTATCAGTAGGAGCCCTGTTTGGTTCTTCCCTGCTTCCTTTCCTTTCAAATGTCAGAGACACAGGTAAGAACACAGAGGAAGAAGAATATTTGTATGTAATGAAGAGAATTACTGTCCTCCTCTGTTACATTTCTTTGGGTACCTACAACAGCACTAGGAGATGATCCCAACAACCACATTACCCTGGACTCTCTCAGCGTTTGTGGCAATAAAATAACATATCACAAGAAGGCTTCATGAGGGCTCAGTGTTGGCCCAACTCTTCTCCCCATAATGTCAATGCAAGCAGCATTAAGGATCAGATTGATTGACTCAGAGTATCCTTCACAGAGATCTTACTTACTTGAGGTAACTGGACGTACGCCGATGGAAAAGTTGCAGACCAAACCTACAGAGATGAAGAAAACTAAAGTGAACCTTTGTTGCCTTTCAGACCCACCGCACATAATTAACATTATTACCTTAAGAGGACAGAAAGGAAGGATTGAGGGGGAAAAAAACAACAAACAGCAAAAGTTATGTCAAATCCCACCTGCTTCTGAACATTTTGTTGAGTAAGTCTCAACACTGGTCTCTGAGACATAATATACTGATTTCACCTGGAACCAAATTTAAATAATGAAAATAGGCAAAATATTAAAACAGACTCACAGAAACTAAAGGGAAAACAGAGATTAAGGGGAAAAGCAAAACTTGTGTGTCAATTAAATCAGAAATACCAGTCAGAAAAATCCAATGCTTCTTCCCCTTTGCATTTAGGTCCCCTATCATCACCAATACACCTAATGTCATGTTTACAGCAGCAAGAACAGAAATTAAGCAACACCTTTCCTCTTGAACTCCCCCGCACTAGTCCGACTTTCTGACTGGTCTCATCTTTGCTTCTAGTACAACAAACCACTGCTGGAGTGAAAAATCACACAAATCCAAACAACATAAAGCACTCCAGTTTCTCCAATTCATAATGGTATTTTCAGGGCTGTAACAGCACCATCCCCATGTTAGAAGGGTACTGCATGAATAGCAAACTGACAAGAGTGAGACCAGGACTTCCTCCAACCATGTGGAGGAGAGACACAGAACAGTTCCATCTCCAATATTTAAAACCCCATAAAAATTATTACAACTGCATACAAAAAGTACAGGCTGATTATTTTAAAAAATGTGATTATTCACCAAACTTCAACAGAAATGTTTCCCTTATTCCACTGTTGTTGGGTTTTAAATGAATGCTTTCACTCAGTCTGCCTCACTGTATCACGCAAGATTCTGAAACACTGTTCCAGAGTCTAGAAGTCACAAAAAGTACTCAAGCATATCTATGAGAGCATAATTAATTTCTAAATGTTTTCAGATTTCCAATAGAAGGCATTTTTTAAAGGTGGATAAGAAAACCTGATTTCAAGAATGTTTTCAAAACTAACTGCTGCCCCTTTCAGAAGAGTAAACATGGAGCTAATTAGTTGCCTTCACCTTCAGTCTTTTCAGTTTTAAGAATTCATTTACCTCAAATTAACCATTGCCCTTGTTGCCAAGAGAAGGTCTTGTTGATTTCACAGTCTACACAGTCTATTTACTATACCTGCTGGAGCACATGGACACCTCAACTTATCATACACATCAGTTCTATACATCTTCCACAAAGTGAACTAATACTATATGAACACTAGGCTCATTGCTGATGTCAAGCTCTGTGTCAAGCACATGCAGGAAACCAACCAAATCAGCTCCCTAGAGACACAAAAGACAACTTTATTTCAGCAACACAATTAATCATATTGAAGTCAAATGTGGTTTAGCAAAAAATAAAAAAAATTAAATAAAATAAAAATTCAACAATTAAATAATCCAAGTTTCCTACAGTTCCCCTGCATATGTGTTGGCTAGTTAGTCAAACTGATATCACACACGGTATGCTGTCAACTACATTTAAAGATTAATTTCATTCACCACTGATGTAAGCCTGTTATGAATACAGCATGATCTGTATCAAAGGCAGAAATGGCCTGAGAGGAGTTCTCCAAGTCATGTAATCCAGTGCCAGACAGTGGCCCTCGCCACATCAGAAGTACGCTGCTTGTCTTTGACATAAGCCAGGTCTATACAGTAAAATTAAGGAAGAAAAATCAAACACTTGCAAAAAACCTGTGAGAGGAAAGAGGTCTTGCTGTTGACTAAGGCAAATGTTGATAACAAACTCAAAGAAACAAGAAGCAGACCAGAACTGGTGAGATGAAAATTCACAGGCAGAGGACACTGAAGAGCTCAGTTCACGCCCTACAATATTCACTACAGGGCTCGTGTAGGTACAAGGTTGTTGCAACAAATGATGATGCAAGGAACAGACCTCCCGTGAATCCTTCAAAAACTTGCATCTTTCACCATGTTGTCTACATGAGTGGGGAACCGTACTCAACAGTCAGGCAACCTGTCCAATCCACTGTTCACAACGGAAGCAGGTTAGGAGACAGGGCTGCCTTCCAAAACGGAAGTCCTATAACATGAGGGCTAGCAAAATCTAGGAAAAAATGTAGCTCTTTTCTCTTCTAGAAAGTTCAATGATTGGTAGGCACTTATCTCCTGTTAACTGTTAGGTACATTACCGCAGTTGGTCCTCTAAAATAAAACATAGTTGTCTTTCAGTTCCTCAAATCATGTCCCATGGGCAAGCAAAGTCTCTTTGCTTTTGTAAATGGATGCCTTGGACTAATGACATCAGCACCAAGTAAATACCTACTTTGGCTGTCACTGACAGTTTCGAGTTTGATGTGGGGTATTTTGTACCTGAAGCATAGCATTAGTGTATTTTATTAATAAAATAAAAACTTACATCTCTAACACTTTCAGATCTTTGAAACAGCAACAGGGCTGTCTAGCGATCCAAGCAGAAACAGCCTGACAGCAATCTTCTTCTACTGACTTCAGAGGAACTTGGAGCAAAGAACATAACCTCTCTGTGCCTCTTAAGAGTAAGGGAGAGAGATGCCTTAGCAGCTCCAAGAAACACAAGTGCCTTAAGAAGATTTTGAGAAGTGACTTTAAAAAACAGAGGAATTAAATGCTATTTGCTAAAGCAGGAAGAAAGGTGGAGATTCCAGCATGAAGCAACATTTCTCTTTAAAGCTCTTTAAAAAGCAGTTCAGAAAAAACAGCTGCATATCTAAATGACTTGAACCAGTGCTGTTTCCCCTGGTGTGATTTAATATAAAAACAACAAGGAAGAAATGGACTACAGACAGTAAAACAGAATGCATGGTTCTCTTACCATAGCACGAACTTCCTCAGCTCTTCAAAGAGGAATTGATGCAGAAGAGAATGAGAAGGAAGAGTTGGAGAGTACATAACTGGAAAAAACAAGCTATGATGAGACACAAACAGAACTTTTTGATTTCATAAAAGAAAGCAAGATGTAATAGATTGCTTGGAGGTCCCTGGAGAGCAGGAAACTTCAACTGGTGGAGTAAGAAAAGGAAAGCCTAAGAGCAAAAAAAAGAGAAAGAACGTAATGAAGGTGAATTTTTCAGGGAAAAATGACTGCTTTTAAAAAGATGTCTTGAGAAATTATTTAAAGCAAAATAGAATGAAAAGGAGAGAGTTTCTTGTATAATTCTTGGGAGATATTTTGTGAGTGGTGACCATCCCACCAGGAAAGGGTGGGACAACATGGAACTTGGAAAATTGAAAGCCTCACAGATGACTTTACACTGGTATGGGAACTTAAGACTCTCTGTTCTCATTTCCTCCTCCTGGTTCTCCCTGAAAGACCTCTTCTCTGCTTCACAGTCCTTTTCACTTTGCCGTCTATATTTGGAATAGAGAACACTTCCAAAAAGCTCCTGTTCACAATGAAGTCTCAGTCTCTTCCTCTCTTTGATATCCCTCTACAGATCACTGGTTCCAGCAATTATTTTTACCATGGCTTTCTTATCCTAATCTATGATCACATTCACCTGAAATACTGTCCTGGGTCTTCCCTGTTACCCACCAGCCCCTCTTCCACCCCAAGTGGTTGTGAGGGGAATAAGTAGGAAATTTTTCTAGAATTGCAGTTCTTCCTCCTTGCTCTTCATCTTTTATGGCACCAAATCGCTGACCAATAGGTGTTTACACAATTTATAAGTTCCTCATAGCTGCCTCTGCTGCTATCAATAGCATCCCAGGTGCTATGAAATGCAAAAGTCTTGCCTGTCCTGCCACTTTCTACATTGCTGGGAAACAGATCAGCAAGAGCCTTTTTAACACTCTGAACCACCGTTCCTTTGCAAAACTTTGTGAGACAGTGCAGCAGCAATGGAGAGATCCAAATGCTCTGCTGTATGAAAGAGAATCACTTTAAAGTATTTATATTTGGAAGGTTTCCTTTACAGGCTTTTAAGCCAGACATTTATGTTTTTTATTTTACAAGGAGACATGCTCCTGTCTGCTTGTTAGTACGTCTCTTCTATTGCCAGAGCCATTATCCCATGCCCCTGATGGTATTTTGTCCACATGTATATAAATACATATAAACTATACTTTGCATACTGTCCTCAAGTAGAAACAACATGCTAGACATTCTTAGAATGTTGTTTTCGATCCTTCATAACTTCAGCTGTGCTTTCTTTAAATGAAGCAAAGCAACAACCTTCATTCACATAAGGTACAGTCTTAGCATGAAATGCAATGCAAAGTTGATTTGGGGATAAGTACATATTTGAGAAATCAAAGAACTGTTCAGAATAAAGCTATTTGATCATCCTGGGCAGAACCACCTTACACTTAACTGTATGCAAAGTTATGGGTAAAAAACTGCAACAGACACAGAGAAAGGAAAATATGCTTTCAAAAGCATTCTTGAATTACTCAACCTTTGGAAACTAGCAAATCCCAGTACAAAGTCTCCTTGCCTGTGCTCAACATGATTTTAGAGTATGGCTGAAATCACCATAAAAAGTGTTTGTCAACATACTGCCATAAGGCACTTGAGACAGCACTCACTACCAAATTGCAAAGGACTAGGATCTGGGGTTAGTAACACTAGAGTATACAATGCTGTGTCTCAGACTTTGCCTCTCTATAGCCATATACATTTGGAAATTAGTAATGATTACCTAGATGTTATAAAGAACAGTGCAATCCCTGAATACAGACAAAATTACCAATCAGAAAGTACTACTCGTCTGGCTTTGTCACAATATTTTCTGTCCTACAAGTCCTTCCCACCAGTGTCCTACACCCAGGATTCCTTCAACTTCAAGCCCTGCCTCCCTCAATCCTTCAGGCTGAATGATTTTAGGTAGGAGTGAACTTGAAGGACACCAAATACAGGAGAGCCCTCTGCTCTCTAGGATTTGAGTTGATCCATGTTCCTGAGGAAAGAATCACAAGATTTTGAGCTAAGTATCCTTCAAACCTGCTGGGTGTGACATTTCAGCTCTCTATTCAGTGTACCACCTCATCCTTCCTTTTCAGACCTTCCTCCCAAGGGAGGGCCACAGACTTTCTCTCCCTTAGCCTACCGCCTTCTCAAGATTCCTGCATTTTCACTCATTCACCCCGAGCTCCTTATCCAGTCTAATCCTGTCTCCTCCCCAGACATGCCACATAAGGATAATATAGCTCTTGTGGTCCTATGCTTGCATGAGGTTGATATACTCCATCATATCCTTATTATGAGTATACACAGACGAGATCAAGCAATTGTAAATCAGTGAAGACTGTCCACAGCAAAGGCAGCTCTACTTTAACAATATCAGTGTAGAAGCTAAAACTCAGTTCACACAGTTCAGCTGATTCTAGAGACACGCAGTGATTTGGCCTCAGAAATATAATCGGCTTTTTATTAGTTAATGCAGTTCGTTTCCTTTTTTGCATTTGTAACAGGGATCATGGAAATAAACACCCTATCTATTAGTCACTTCCACCTTCAGAAATATCAGGACTTAGAACAGCATGACAGAGTTTGCATTAGGAAGAAGAACTCCGACAGCAAAAGGAAAAAGTGCTTTCAAAATAATTTAAATATGAAAAAAATCCTGTTATGCCTTTTGAAACAAAGATTAATGCAAACTTCAGATCTTTCAAACTGATGTTATCACCTCAGAGTTATCATAATATTGCAACATCATATTCACATCACTGCAAAGAAATGCTAAGCTTGATTAATACCTTTGTCCATTTAAAGGCTTATTGGAGCATATGTTTATGATTTAGTTTGCCTCATCTCCCTGGAGCTATCCCTAAGACATACCTACCTGTTTTATACTCTTGATTTTAAAAGCTTTCCAACAATAGGATTTTTTCACCCCTCCTCAAGAGGCAGTTTAACAGCCTAATACATCTCGCTGACATTAAAATACAGTTCATTACCTTCTGGGGATCCCACATTTCCTATCTGTTCTTTCTTCTGCTTGAAGCACAGGATGCCTCCTGTTTTACTGCGCTTACAGTCAAAGGAAAAGCAGCAGGGCTCTGCCCAAGGATCATGCCTCACTCTACAAACTCTAGCCCTCAAGGTTTATTTTTGACAGCAATGAAAGCAAGTGCTTGGAATATCAGAAGAAACAATTTAATAGAGCCTGAAGAGGAAGTGCTTTCAAAAGCAGGCTGGGAAGGAACGATGTGGTAGGGGTTGAAAGATAGCTGAAGCACAATGCTGTCTAACGGTGGCAATAGACAACTCACAGGCATATGACTTTCCCAGAAACACCTGTGCAAAGAGGAAAGCATCCAACATCTTTCACTGGAGAACAACGTCCTGCCTCATTACAAACACACCACAGAAAGTATGTCACTGAACCAGAGGAAGTGACCCACAAGACCGATGTGATGTTTTTTCCCAGGAAATACAGCACTGACATTCAGCAATGCAAGTTTCATCTGAGAGAGGCTACAACGAGCAGCAGAAAGAGTTTCTGGAAGTCAGCTTTAGGAGACCAGCAGAGGAGGAGAGGAAGGACAGAGTGCACTAGTGATAGCTCTTTTGTCTCCAACAGAGCATCTTGTTACACATGAGCAAAATACACAAAAGTTTGTATCTTCCCAGTGAGCACTTCTCAAAATTAAATTCTAGCATGCATTGTATGGAGTGAAGAGAAGGCAGTTCCTCAGCACATCCCTACTTTACCACAATTTCACTGCCATGTAGAGAGGAAAAGACAAAGACCTATTCCTGATCCACTCACATTGTCTGGGTATTGCTAAGCTGGCCCTACCAGGAGTCACTCAACCCTAAGGTCTGTTAACAACCATGCCACAAATGGGAAGTGCTCTGCTGATCCTGACATGTTTATTCCATTTTCTACAAAGGTGGTAACCCTCAGGTAAGAACTCTTCCCTGATCATACACTGTCTTTTCCCAAGCTCAGCACCATGTTGTATTGCCATCACATTTCCAACATGAATTTTGAAAGAACACAGCTTGACCTATTCCAGAAAGCATCTTTTATGTGACGTTACACTAAAAAGGCACTTTGTACATTGAGAATCACTAAAGGAAAGCAAGAAGAAAATATTTTAAGCCCCGCTGTCCCCGCCCACCCACCTTTCCAGGATAAGCCCTTAGTATAGTGAGGAAAATCTTTAATTTTTTTTTTAAATTCCTCTATGAAGTATCTTAGCATCACATTAGCATCCTAAAACCTCTCTCGTTTTCTTTATCTGTGGTGCTTACAAGTATTGCCATAGTTTTACACACCTCCTTCCTTCTCAGACCAAATGGCTGCTTGATCTTGGGACCAGAGAATTCATGTTGGAGCAGGCCTGAGGAGGTGATCTAGTTCCACTCCTGCTCTACTCTACATAGCGTCGGCTATGAGGTCACAACGGGACTTTATCCACTTTTGGTCTTTGCCATGGTTTAACCCCAGCCCACAACTAAGCACCACACAGCAATGGTGGAGAGAATTGGAAGAGTAAAAGTGAGAAAAGTCATGGGTTGAGATAAAGACAGTTTAACAGGTAAAGCGAAAGCCATGCATGCAAGCAAAGCAAAAGAAGGAATTAATTCCCAACTTCCCATCAGCAGGCAGGTGGTCAGCCATGTCCAGGACAGCAGGGCTTCATCACACATACCAGTTACTTGGGAAGACAAACATCATCACTCTGAACGTCCCCTCCCTTCCTTCTTCTTCCTCCTGCTTTATATGCTGAGCATGACATCATATGGCATGGAATATCCCTTTGGTCAGCTGGGATCAGCTGTCCCGGCTGTGTCCCCTCCCAATGCCTTGTGCACCTCCAGCCTACTTGCTGGTGGGGTGGGGTGAGAAGCAGAAAAGGCATTGGCTCTGTGTAAGCAGTGCTCAGGGATAACGAAAACATCACTATGATATCAACACAGAACAAATATTTCAGAACAAATCCAAAACAGAGCTACTATGAAGAAAAAGAACTCTATTCCAACCAAAACCAGCAGTGTCTTGAAAACCTGTGAGGACAGAGATTGCACAATCCCTCTCGGCAACCTATTCCAACACTTGACTGTCCTCATAGCAGAAAAGGTTTTCATTATATCTGGCTTTAACCTCTTGTTTCAACTTATATTTGTTGTTCCTTATCAAACCACCACATACCAATATGAAGAGCCTAGCTCTGTCTTCTCAATAACCTCCTCTTAAGTACTGTAAGGTTACTATAGGTCCGATCAAGCCTTCTCTTCTCCAGGCCAAACAAGCCCAGTTCCCTCAGCATATGATCCTCTCATACTGTATCAGGGTCCTGCATGCACTGAAAAGCCTTTCAAGGCCCTGGTCAGCCTCATCTGGTGCTTCCACACCCACTGTCTGCTCATGGCCCCAGGGGTTCCATTTATGCGCTGTCTTTGGCCTTCACCCCCTGCCTGTCTCCAGTCATGTCTGTGTATGTTCACCGGACCCTGTCGATCCAGACCCTAACCCATGGTGTGACTTCCTCACTTGACCTCAGACCTGCCACATCACTATGGACCTGCTCAGCGATAACTGAACTGTGTCTGACCCCAATTACCATCGCTGGGCTTGATGCTGACCTGCTGATTCACATCGACTTGATCTTGGACCTGCTTTACTACCACAAACCTGCCTGGCGATCTAGACCCTTGCTTGGCACTGGCTGCCTCACTGGGTACCATGGGATGGGGCCCTGCCTGGTGGGGCACCTGCCTGGCCAGCCAGGTTACCACCCTTGGCTCCCAGCTCCTCATCCCTTACCGAGGGCCAGTTGTTCCACCACATGTTCTGGCCCCCAGCGGCAGCCCTCCACTGGACTAGCTCTAGTTTATCCATAACTTTCTTGTCCCTGAGGGTAGAAAATTGGATACACTATTCTAGACTAACAAATGCTAAGTATAGGGAGATAATCACTTTCCTCAGTATATTGGCTGCAGTCTTACTAATATAGACCTGCGTATTGTCGTCCACCTTTGCTTCCAGGGCACACTGCTGCCTCATGACCAGCTTCTTTAAAGCATTCTCATCTCTTTTTAAAGCATCAATAAACATAGCGACATTCTTGCAATGTAGAAAACTAATGAGGCATCAGTCACTTGCAAATAGGATAATACTGAATCATGACAAAAGTGAAAAACCGAGATGGGTTTTCAATTGTCAAAACCAAGTGCAACAGGAATGTTGAGGTACTGCTTCTAAAACAAGCAGTCTCTTCTGATCAAGGCCCAATCAACTTCACATCAGCTCTTGCAGAGTAATACTGAGACAAAGTCTTTGATTCTCTAGTGTAAACTTGGTAGTTTCATATGTGCCACAAATGTGAAAGTAACTCCTCCAGCCAGTGCTGCAGTGTTGTTTTGCTATATAATTTTGTGCAGTTCCCATGTTTTGCTTTTTTATTGCAATGTTTTAATTTGGGGAGGGAGGGTTTAAACACTAAAAATACACAGTTTTGTTGGAAATACCCTCATGGACAGGCTGAGGTTTGGCATGCTTTGGAAGAAAATAACTTAAAATAGCAAGGAAAGCAAAGACTGTGGGATATGCATCTCTGATGGCTATTTTCTGTTAAAATAACCACAATAACCAAGATAACACTGACACTCCCAGTTAACCCTCTACTCTCCTCGAGAGATGAACAGTATTTCTAATCTCAGAGCTTTGTCTGAATAATGCAAGTGATGTTGCATTACTTATGTTCCGACCCCAAAGTCTTCTCACGCAGATTTATTCATAAGAATTAGTTTTAAAGAAATTATAGATGCCCCAAACCAAATTTGCCATAAGTTCTACAACCCCATTACAGAAAAGGCCTTCTCTGCAGCGTTTGCAATTTGAACAGCACAAGTCTAAAAATATGAAAGAGAAAGATCTGGAGGCAGAAGTTACATTAGCTCCATCAGTTTTCATTCTTGGAGCTCAGCAAAAAAGCAAAATGGAAGCCAGAGGCATAGAATTATGTGGACTCTTTTTTTTCCTTGGTGTTATCCACCACATGCACACATTCATAATTTATCTTTCAATAATTTTTTAAATTATTAAGTGCTAACTATGGCCCCATATTCTATCCTGATATAACCAATATGAATGCATTTCTTCAGTGGCTGTTATCCTTTGTCATTATACGCCCTGGTTATAAAGAACTTCACCTATTAACAAACAGACGATTAAAACTACCAATGGCATCTGTTACTAAGAACTCTGCTACAGCAGTATGTTAAGTTTTGGCATCCACAGGTAAAGTTTAGGCCCATCAAGGAGTAACAGCACAAACAAGCTGCATGATTTGACTCTCATGGCTGTTCTGGAGAACATCCAATTCTTTCCCATATCCCAAATGGCTTACCCCAAAATCTTAAAATAAGTTCAGTGCAATCAGGTAGGAAAATTAGGTCCCCCTATTCCTAGCCCCGCACTTCAAACCACAAAACCGTGCAGCATAAAAGCATAGAAAAAAAAGAGCTGATAAAAGGACTAAGTAAAGAAATGCAGCTTTATTCACCCTTGTAAAATATCCCCCACCCCATGTCCTCCTCTCTGTCCATCTCTGGAGCTGAAGGCCTTTTTGAGAGAGGCTGAGCTCACGGAGCTCCCACCTCCCATCAGGAACACGGTGACAGGCGGATATCCACGATTCAGCAAGAAAAGTTTCCAAAAGCTTGAACAGGTAAAGGCAAAGCTGGAGTCAAGTTTTACATAAGAAGGGGGAAGGCACCACCTCCGCCGGCGGCTGCCGAGGACGGCTGTCAGCCCACCCGCCAGCCGTGGGCTTGCTCCCCCATTACCCCCCGGACCGCAGCCTCCCTCCTGCCACCCGGGCTTCCCTCCCGCAGTCTCACGCGTGCTCTGCCCCCCGCGGGGGCTTCTCCCCTCTCTCACCCATTCAAGGCTCGGCTCGGCGCCCTCACACCCTACCGCAGCCTCGGAGGACGTGCAAAGGCAGAAGAAAGGAAGCCCCCCGCCTGCAAGCAGCGCTGTTGCAGGGTTATTTTTCCCGGTGGCGGGGAGAAATCCCCAGCCGAAGCCATCTGCTCCCGTGAGGTATGGGCAACACGGGCTCTCCCGGCAGAGAGCAGGACCGCGTACGCAGACGTCGCTGGGCTCGTCTCGCCCCTCTGAACTAACTTTCCTGTTTCCGCAAAATTTATACAGACGGGGGGGTTACTGTTTTCACCACACACTCCTTACCCCTACAAGCCTCCCGCTCCCCGATCTGTCCCCGCCCGCCGAGACCCCGCCGCTCCCCAGCGCCTCCAACCGCCAGGCCGGCAGCCCCCGGCCCCTGCGACCGGCAACCCCGCCAGCTCCTGCCCCCCGCCTCCGCGCTCCTGCCGTCTCCCACGGCCGGGAAGCGCCCGCAACTTCCCGCCGCCCCCCGCGGGGCCGGGTCTCACCCGCGCGTCCCTGGGCCGGGCCGGGCTGGGCCGGATGGGGCCGAGTGGTGGGGAAACTGCGGAGGTACGGCAGGACACGGCTCTAGCTCCTGCCAGCGGAAACGGGAGGAGGGGCTCGGACCGGCGCTACCGAGCGGGGAGGAGCTGGGGGCGCTGCCCAGGGGAGGCTCCAGCCCCCGCGGAGGAGAGGAGGGAGCGCCGCCGGCCCGGTATTGCAGCGCGCCGCACGCCGCTCGGAGCCGGCCTGGCTGAGTCCGGAGCAAGAGACTGCCGCCGGATCCCTTTGACACTGTCTCCCACAGCATTCTCCTAGAGAAGCTGGCGGCTCATGACTTAGGTGCACTCTTTGCTGGGTAGAAAACTGGCTGGAAGGCCGAGCCCAGAGAGTTGTGGTGAACAGAGTTAAATCCAGTTGGCGGCTGGTCACAAATGGTGTTCCCCAGGGCTCAGTTTTGGGGCCAGTCTTGTTTAATATCTTTGTTAATGATCTGGTTGAGACGATTGAGCGCACCCTCAGTAAGTTTGCAGATGACACCAAATTGGGAGGGAGTGTTGCTCTGCTTGAGGGTAAGAAGGCTCTGCAGAGGGATCTGGACAGGCTTGATGGGCTGAGGCCAACTGTATGAGGTTTAACAAGGCCGAGTGCCAGGTCCTGCACTTCTGTCACAACCCCATGCAACGCTACAGGCTTGGGGAAGACTGGCTGGAAAGCTGCCTGGCAGAAGAGGACCTGGGGGTGTTGGTCAAAGGCCAGCAGAACGTGAGGCAGCAATGTACCCAGGTGGCCAAGAAGGCCAACAGCATCATGGCTTGTATCGGAAATAGTGTGGCCAGCAGCAATATGGAAGTGATTGTGCCCCTGTACTCAGCACTGGTGAGCTGCAGCTCGAGTACTGTGTTCAGTTTTGGGTCCCTCAGTACAAGAAGGACATTGAGGTGCTGGAGCATGTCCAGAGAAGGGTAACGAAGCTGGTAAAGGTTCTAGAGTACAAGTCTTATGAGGAGCAGCTGAGGGAACTGGGGTTGTTTAGCCTGGAGAAGAGGAGGCTGAGGGGAGACCTTATCACTCTCTACAACTACCTGAAAGGAGGTTGTAGTGAGGTAGGTGTTGGTCTCCTCTCCCAGGTGACTAGCAATAGAACAAGAGGAAATGGCCTCAAGTTGCATCAGGGGAGGTTTAGATTAGATATTAGGAGAAATTTCACCGAAAGAGTGGTCAAGCATTGGAACAGGCTGCCCAGAGAGGTGGTGGAGTCACCATCCCTGGAGGTGTTCAAAAAACATGTAGATGTGGCACTTTGGGACATGGTTTAGTAGGCATGGTGGTGTTGGGTTGACAATTGGACTTGATGATCTTAGAGGTATTTTCCAACCTTAATGATTCTATGGTTCTGAGAGCTCTGCATGGAGCCTGCTCACGTGGGGCCTGCCCTGCTCCCTGTGCCACCCACGCACTCTGTGGCAGTCCCCTGGAACCCCCTCGAGTGGACACCAGTGGCATCCCCCACTTGCACCCTCCCTGAGCTGGGGGGCTGCATTGAGGCTGGGAGCACCAACTGCCAACTCCCTTCCCTCCCAGGTGCCTTCGCTGCCCTGAGGGGCCTGCAGTTAAATGTCTCCTCTGGGTTCAGGTAGGCAGGGGCAGCAGGCTGGGATGAATGTAACCCACTGGCACCTGGACCACTGCTGCAAATAGCAGACCCATGGCTAAGCTGCTTGTTGATCCCAATGCCACAACTGCCAATATATTGCTGTGGCTTATAGCACAGAGGGTAAGCTTGTCTGAGTGCTCGCCTGAGCTCTCTGGTCTGGCAGCAGGAGACTGCAGTCTGCACAGCACATTACCTGTGATGCTATGTGAGAGAAAGCCATGAGGGAGATCCTCTGAGATCCTGCAGAAAGTTCCCACCTGCCTTCCTCTGGGTATCAGAAGAAGTGCAACAAAAAGTCTTAACACAGTTGGGGAAGATAATGGCACAGATCACTAAGCAAAATGTTGTATTTTCCGGAAGTGGCCAAACATTGGGGCAGAGATACCTACAGAAATAGACTAGTGCAGTTATGGACGTGGGCCTGCTGGGGGGAACCATATTTTACAGTGTGTGAAAAGCAAGTCAAGGCTCTTCTGTAAATATTTCTGCAGAAGGAAGATCCATTTCACATTCCTAGGTCCCCTGTGTGTTTTCATTTCCTTCTCTGGTTTTGCTGTTGTCACACTTCTCAATTCAAGGGCATGTTCACATCAAATATATTCTCTCATGCCTTCCATTCTCTCCTGTGTGGATTTTTAGAAACTGCTCAGTTCAACAGATTCTGAGCATCCCAGCAGCAGTGCTGCCAACAATGCAACTGTCACCTCCCTGCACATTTGTTCCTCTCTCCCACAAAAGAAAAGCATGTGCAGCAGCATTCTATTCTTCATTTATTTATGTACAAAAGTACAAAATGTTGCTATGTGTTTACTTAAAGCAAGCAATGAAAGAAATCTGTCTTGCAATGCAGCAAGAGATAAAGAGATCTGTGGAGAGAATTTAATTTGGTTTTTTGGTTCTAAGTTAAGAAAAAGGTCTATCTCCTGGATGCTGTAGCTCTAATGCAGTAACCCCCGGTGTACCTGAGGACAGAAGAATCTTCGTTCCAGAACTGCTGTCAATCTTTAAATAACTCAGGCTTAAACTTTGGAGATAAAGAACCTCTTCCTCAAAGATAAGCAGTGCAGGAAGCTAGTGGATAAGGAGGACAAGTTTAACAGTTTTGGTGGTGGTGTTATTGTTGGTTGGTTGTTTGAACAGAGACAGCATGATATGTTCTTTACCTGTTGGCATAAGCATAAGCAGCTTTATATGGGATTTCTGTAGTTTAAGTCAAAGTGAAAGATGAATAGATGCCACCAAGACATTGTTTGGATTCTGCCTTGGAAAGAAGGTAAAAATGCTTGGAAAGAAGATAAAAAATATATGAGAGCTTTGTATGAACTTGATGATCACTTACAGAAGAACTTGAGGATCACTCTGAAACTGGGGACTGGCATGGCTGATAATGCAGATGCACTGTCTACCAAGGAGACTGCACTAGGCTGCAGATCTCTTCTCAATATACTAGTAAGCTTAGGAAAGTAATCTCATTAGATTTTTGTTTCATCTTCAACTAGCTGTCTTCCACATGTGACCAAATCTAACATGGGGGCACTCTGATGTGGTCTGTATGTGCTGGTTTTAGCTGGGATAGTTAATTTTCTTCACAGTAGCTAGTTGGTGCTTCTCTTTTTGGTAGAAAGAGATTATCCATCTAGACTCTCTGGCTTTGTTATATTCAGGTTCTTCCCATCATTATTGCAATGTTTCCCCTTTGAAGGAGGTGAGATGGGTGCTTTTCTTTAATGATGCACTGCTTTTTTTTCCTCAGAATAAGAACCAGTACTTTGTGGCTCATTTAAGGCACCAAAAATGGTACGGATCACAGATCTGGAGTCTTGACTAGTTGCTGAATCAGCATGTTAAATTACCCAAATGCATGGCTACCAGTGTATGAATGGACCTGGTGTCCAAGAGGAGGATTGACCAAAAAAAGCAGACTTTTGCAAGGTGTAGGAAGGGAGGGGAAGCTGCTTTTGGGGCCTTGAATGCACTAATAGGTCTCAGGTAGCCTGACTAGCTTGACCTGAGGTTTCCATCTGTGCACCCACTGCTCATTAGCCCAGGAACTTTATGCTCAGGTCTGGGCACTCCAGTCATTGAACTATGTTGTAGGTCTGTCTGTGTCTGGTCTTAGATTGACTTCAGCCCTGACTCATTACATTGCCTTTGTCTGATGGTGGCTGGACTGTCAGTGGAACCTTTTGCAATCCTAGTCCTGCTCACCTGCTCAGATACTATGGGACTGTACCTCAGTCTGTGAGGTTACTGACAGAGCTATGGTCAACCTAAGCTTCTGGCTAGCCTTCGCTTGTAGAGTAGCCCTGCTCTTGCTGTTCTGTTACAAGCATGCCAGATGTCTGATGCCTTGCTACTTGTTTTTGATGTAGACTGTGCTTATAGGATTGATGAAGCAGCATGACTCCCTGGCAGCTTCTTGGAGGCTCAGCATGTGTTCTCTTTGCTTTTGCTATAGCTTTAGAGCAAATTTGAGGGTGTTCTTACCTGTTTGGATCAGTTCTTATTCTTTGCTGTGACCACTCAAGTTCTTAAACTCCTTCATCTGGTCAAAGACGTCAAAGAACCAAGGAAAAATGAGCGCAATAATGGGGAGGAAAAAGTCACTGGGAGACCATTGCACCAAAGGCTAAAGCACATATGTAATACTCAAGGAAATAACGATCCTTGGGTCTAGATATTGAAGTAGAAAGAGATTTAAATTCAAACCCTACCTCTGCCTGTAGGCCTGCCTACATGCTTTCTTTGTTGGTAATGTCAGGTTAAGAAGTTCCCACCCCCTCATCACAGATAAATTAATGAATTCAAATGAACTTGTCTTACCTGAATTGTTCCTTTTGGCTTTGAAGAGATGAAGAGAGGGCTCCTGTCTTACCTAGTTCTGTGTTGCTCAGACCCATGGTCTCAGAAGGCTATCTTTAAATGGAATAATGTCAGTAATCGAGTTTGACATGATTCCACAAGCAGATGTAGCTGTACAATTGAGGGCTGATAAACTGAAGCATGTGGGTTAGAAAAGAAAGGAGCCACAGTTGAATGGAAACTTTTGAGCTGCTTTCTTCTAAATAAAGCATGGATATTTAGATCCCTGTTTTGTCACTTTATCTTCTGATGCCTCAGTGTTGTGGCTGCAAGGTGATCAGGGGAAACAGCTTTTGCTGCTTTGTCCTTTGATTTTATAGCAAGTTTTTATAGGCTACGGTTAATATTTCTAGTATTTCTGTCCCAACAGAAATTACACTTGTAAGACACTCTGATATCCTCATTAATTGTTGGTTGTCTAGAGTTCAGTTTAGCTATTTCTCTTAAAACTAGGCTAGGTCTTTTTTTACCACATCCTGCTTTTGTTTGCTTTCCTTTATTTTCAGCAAAATTGCAGATGACTCTTAGTTCTGATGTACTGTCTGGTTTCTTCTGGTGAAATTCCAAGAAAGGATGCCTTGGGGACACCGATCATAGAATTGTAGAGTCATAGAATGGTTTAGGTTGTAAGGGACCTTAAAGATCATCTAGTTCCAACCCCCCTGCCATGGGCAGGGATACCCTCCTCTAGACCAGGTTACCCAAAGCTCCATCCAACCTGGCCTTGAACACCTCCAGGGATGGGGCATCCACAACTTCTCTGGGCAACCTGTTCTTTCAGTCTTTCAAGTATTTTTGCATGAATCTCACTCAGTCTGCAAGCAGAAAGAAGCCTTTTAGTCCAGAACAAAATTTCCAGTACTCCTTTTGACTCACAGCTTTATTAAGTCTTCTTCATCTGGTAGCCTCCATAAAAGTGTGCTCTCCCAGTCACATGAATTGTCTGTTGATTTCTCTGCTGAGTTTGAAAGGTAAGTAGATGCCTCTTGCTGACCCTGGTTATTGACACCAAGAAGCTGTGAACTCCAAGAGCAAGAGTAGAAAGGAACAGTGTCAGAGAAGAGACTTTAATTGCTACTAAGTGAAAAAAAGACCTGCATGAGTATCCCTAAATCAACTGTCCTAAGATTTCACCTGTTCTTCAGCCTGTTGGATTGTATTCATTGCTTTGATAACATCTTAAAACTGTGCTAATATGGTTTTATTCATGATCAGCTGATGGACCAAGTAGACTTCTAGGGCTCATGTCCTTTAGGGACTACTCCATGGGGTCTACTGTACTGGTGTAAACCTGCAGTGGATGCATGCAAGGTACCAGGCTCATGTTTGCAGAAGAGTACTAATACACATCACAAGCAATTTTCCATCACTGGGGACTAGCCACTGCCTTTTCTTTGTACAGGCTTCCATTTCAAAACATCTGTGTTGGCAAAAAATACTTTTCTCATTAGTGAGGTTTTATTTGACTTCTTGTCTACTCCACACACGGTTCAGAGATCAGGAAGGAAATTGCATGGGGCTGAAATAGTCAGGTGCATGCATCGGTAAAGGACTGTAGCCAGTTGGTGTCATTCATACCTGTGTGGTCTAATGTGGGGGCTGGATGGTTTGCAGAGAAGTTAATTTCATCCTGGGTGGTTTGGTCACCTCGCTGTGGCTAGCAATAACACCGAATGGGCAAAAGCAGGACTGTGCTTGCATGGATTTTTCATGTGTTGCACACAACAGCAGGCATTTGGAGATGCTCTGTTTTCTAAGTGTTTAAAGTGCTTGACTTGTCTTTCTCCAAGCTTGACTGATTCTGGTTACCAGCCTACAAATCTTATGGGAAGCTGTTGGCATATGTGTTGCTGTTTGGAAGTCAGTTCTTGAAGGCATTTATTTGTCTTGGAGAGAGCAGCCACAGCAGGAACGTTGTGCACAGGAAGAAGGTATAGATTTTGCTTAATAGATGCAATAAGTGCTTCTGTCCTTTACCAACCACTTTGGGCTCCTGCACAGACAAAGTTAACAGCACTAGCTCTGCACAGTCCTTAAAAGCAACCTCTGAGAGTGCAAGGTCTGCAAGATTGGGGGCGAGGGTAGGGGGAAATACTTCATTATATATAAAAAAATAAATGGAGCCCTTTTCCAATGACAACCACCAAACCATCTTTTCCAGCTCTGACTTCATGGCAACATCTTTGTTGTCCTCCTTACCCACATCCTTTCCTTCCCATGCTTCAAAGCATAGGTTATAACCTAGATGCAGGCCATGAGCAGCAAAGTGCAGTGTGCATGGCAGAGGCAGTGTCATGTCAGCTGCTTCACAGTAATGTCTGGTGAAGACTCACTCTTGTGATGGGCAAACAGAAACCTGCACTTGGACAGTTACAACAGATAAACTGGCATTCAGGAGCATAATGAGGAAGTAAGTCAATTAGTCCCTCTTCAACATCAAATTGATTGTCTAGGCCCACTGGGACTCTAGCAGTGCAGGGCTATGTGTTGTAAGGCTAGCCCTGGTGCTAGTGGAGGTCTCCACTGACTGGAAGCCAGCCAACATTATTCCAATCTACAAGAAAGGTGTAAGGGAAGACTCAGACCTGTTAGTCTAACCTCAGAACCTGGAAAATTATGGAGAAGATCATACTGTGTGCTATTGAAAGGCATTCAAAGAACAATGCAATCATCAGGCACAGTCAACATGGGTTCACAAAGGGAAACTTCTGTCTAACTAATTTGATATCCTCCTATGACAAAGTCACCCACATTGTGGGTGAAGGAAAGTTGGTGAATGTAGTTTTTCTGGCTTCTAGTAAAGCTTTTGATACTGTGAGACGAGCAGGTAGATGGTGTGCTGGGTGAAGAACTGGCTGAAGGGCAGGACTTAAAGGGTTGTAGTGAATGGAGCTACATCTGACTAGCAAACAGTCACCAACAGTGTTCCTCAGGGCTCAGTTCTAGGACCAGTTCTGCTCAATGTATCTATCAATGATCTGGAGGCAGGAGCTAAATGCACCATTAACAAGATTGCTGATGGCACCAAACTGGGAGGTGCTGTTGACTCTCTGGAGGGACAAGAGGTCTTGCAGAGGGATCTGGATAGATTGGAACATTGGGCAATCATCCATGGCATGAAATTTAACATGAACAAATGCTGGATTCTGCACCTGAGACACAGTAACGCTAGACCCAAGTGTAAATTGGGAAAGGAGTGGCAGAAAGGGATCTGGGGGTGCTGGTCAACAGACAGGACCTCAGTATGAGCCAGCGATGTGCCCTGGCAGCCAAGAGGGCAAACCCCATCCTGGCCTGCATCAAATACAGCATAACCAGACAGTCAAAAGAGGGGATTATCCTACTGTATTCAGCGTTGGTGTGGCCTCACCTTGAGCAGTGCATGCAGTTCTGGGCCCCACCATTTCAGAAGGATGTGAAGGTCCTTGAATGCCTCCAGAGGAGGGCAACAGAGCTGGTGGAAAGGCTGGAAGGAATGTCCTCTGAGGAGTGGCTGAGGACTTTGGGCTTGTCTAGTTTGGAAAGAAGGAGGCTGAGGGGCGACCTCATTGCTCTCTACAGCTTCCTGAGGAGGAAAAGTGGAAAGGGAGGTGCTGAGCTCTTCTCCCTGGGATCCAGTGCAAGGATGCATGGGCATGGTTCAAAGCTGCATCAGGGGAGGTTTAGATGCAATGTTAGGAAGCATTTCTTTACTGAGAGGGTGGTCAGACACTGGAACAGGCTTCCTAGAGAGGTGGTTGGTGCCCCAAGCCTGTCAGAGTTCCAGAGACATTTGGACAATGCCCTTCATAACATGCTTTAACTTGTGGTGAGCCCTGAAGTGGTCAGGCAGTTGGACTAGATGATCCCTTCCAACTGGAACTATTCTATTCTTTTCTATTCTAAGATTGTACCTGTATATGATGTACATTCAGGAGGGCTTTGCAACTAGCCTGTATTCTGGTCTTCTGTTTGAAATCTCTGTTGAAATGGAAATCCTAAGGATTCCTTATATGCTAGGCCAAATAAAACACCCTTTGTAGGGCTTGGCATCACCTCTTCCACGAATAGTGAAATCTTCATCCTCCAATGTATGTCTCCATTTCATTGAGTGGCTAGTACCATGACTTTCATCCGACTCTCATTTGCATATCTGTCACTGAAGTTTTGTATTTGTGCATCTGTCCTTTGACAATTAGTTCCAATAATGCTGTCCAATTTTGGATAATGTTCTATGTACTCTCAGGCACTGATTATCTTTCTGATAATTTACGATGCATTTGCCATCTTTCTGTTGTTCTTTTAAGGGCATTTTAAATTATATTTCAAATTATTCTTAGTATTTATTCTCCCAGTTCAAGCTTAGTGTTTCAATGGTGTTCAAGTCACTTAAGTTGTCTATACATAGTCGGCTTGCAAAAATCTTTAGTGCTATCTGCAGATTAATTTACCCTGCTGCTTTCTCCCTCCTCCAGACCACTCGGTAAGAGAGAATGGGTCTATACTCATGTTTTTCAGTACACACCTTCCCCTCAGTTAACAGTCATCTGTCATCTTTGTTAAAGGTCTTTTTAGTTGTTTGCTTTTCATCTAACTGCTGACAGCCACATCTATGTGAACTCATGTTTCAGACAAAAATTTTTAGAGGGTCCCATATCAAAATTTTACCATAATAAACTTGTCTAACTCACTTGATTTTTAAGTTAAAGTTTAATAGTTCATTCGTTACTGTTTCTTGAATATTAATTCCTTATGAGGAATCAACTCACCCAGCTGCAACACAGAGTCAGAAAAGATTATATTGGATCCTAAGGTCATCAACTAAGTATTACAAACCTAGAGGCAGAATTATAAGCTTGAATAAGTTTTACACAAGCTTTGGAAAACAATTCAGAGAAGCTCACTCCATACTATCAGTCAGCAGCGAGCCAGAGGAATACTAAAGATTTAAGTCATTGAGGAAAACACTGCATGTTTCTCTACACTTACAAGTTAGCAAAGAACAATTATTCTCAATGCTATCTTCAAAATAAAACCACAATGATTCCAAGGCATCAGCAGATTCCTCCTCAGAAGTATTGCACAGAATGGTTGAAGCTACCATTATCTAGCTAAGTTCAGTGTTTACCAGAACTTGTTTAAACTGGGTAAGAGAAAGTGCAGGTAGTGAAACACACATGGAAGCTTGTGAACACAATCAAGAAGAGCTAGTGAAAAACTAGATTGTTGAAACAAACATGTAAAGCAGCAGATTGCCCAAAACATCTTGTGGGGAAAAGCTGAGGAGCATGAGAATCCCTGGGAAATGAAAGAGCTGAGAATCAGTGTGAAAGATACCGATGCTTTCTCTGAGCATAATGAAGAGTTTGGAGGAGACAATGGACTACAATACCAGATTATATTTTTAAAAGAATGTGTTCCAGTAAGGGAATCTTCCCTCCTTTGCTCCCTTCCTTCCCCCACCCCCACACCTTAATCTAATATACCAAGTAGAAGTGATAACAATGGTGCACTGGAAGGTGGCTGGCTGAGCATTTTTCATGAATCTCAATGAGAAGATGGGGAATATTCAATAATACTTGTGAAAAAGCCCAGTGGAGACTTAAAACCTTCAAGTTCTCAAAGGATTAACCTGAGTCTGTAAAATAGGGGAAGAACGTTCTCTAGGAGTGGAAGATTTAAACTTTGAAGGGAGTTGAGATTTAAATGTGCAGGAAATAAAAGCATCAATCTGTGAGAAGACTCCTGGAGTACCTTGTAAATAAATACAACTTACAACTTCAAATACAGAAACAAGACATTTTAGAGGACAGGAAGATGGTTAGGAAGCTGGAGGAAATATGTAAGTCTGCAGGCCTCTACATATGCTGTGTTGTACCATATCTTCATGGAATCCACAGAGCCCTTTTACCAGCAGACCGAAGGCTGTAGAAGGGAGTACCAAGAAGCTTGTAAGTTCTTGAAAGAAACCAGATTTCATCTGTGTGTGGCTGAAGCCTTTACCTTCTGGCATTCTAATAAACCCTTCATTCCTGACGGTATACGACAAGGGGTAATGGCTTTAAACTGAAAAAGAGTAGATTAGATATAAGGCAGAAAATTTTTATGATGAGGGTAGTAAGGCATTGTTAACAGGTTGCCCAGAGAAGTTGTGGATGCCCCATCCCTGGCAGTGTTTAAGGCCAGGTTGGATGGGGATTTGGGCAATCTGGTCTAGAGGAGGGTGTCCCTGCCCATGGCAGGGCGGTTGGAACTAGATGATCGTTAAGGTCCCTTCCAACCCAAACTATTCTATGATTCTATGATCTCAGATTCCTCAGGTACTCACAAGTACTTTTCTCTATACCAAAAATGCAAGCATAGAGACGTCTGAATAAGTGCGAGAGGTGTTTCTTAAGGTGGTGTGATGCATTATGGAAAGGGGAGATATAACACCACATATCCAAATCTGTGCAATGGGACCATGTGCCACCCAATATATTGCCTGTTCAGTGGCTGCCAGAGAGCATGTTCCCTCAGAGTAACTTGAATGGCTGGATCTTCCCTCAAAACAGCATCATGTGGACCAAGACTATTGCCTCTCAGTGACTATTGAGTAAACAACCTTGGTTTACAAGTACAGCAGAGAGACTGTGTTTGATTGCCTTGGAAACATGGAAAGCTAATCTCTTTTCAATATTCTCTCTCATCCTTTTCCTGCAATTTGCTGGCTAAATGACATTCTTTGCAATATTTGTGCACCTCACTATCTGGAAAGAACAGGTGGAACAGTTTGATCTCAGTAAACAAATGAGCAGAGTCTAGATCCATGAGCAGTGCTAACTGCGCAGGGAGAACAGAAGCAACAAGAATTATTTTAGTCAGTCAAGTCAGCTGACTTGACACATGGAGGAAATATGCTGGGCAAGACAACATGATTTAACATACCCAATTTTCCAAGCATAACTTCATTTAAAAGGCAAAAGAAAGGTTTGTGTCTTACTATCATGCACGGAAGAGAGGGAAACAGTTTCCAGCCTCTAACAGCAGGAAGGCTGAAGGAGCCTATGACTGCTCACCTGCTAAGGTGGACAGCTAGACAGGCAGATATGTAGGTTATATGTGCAGTCTCTATACCCATGTATGTGCCCACATGTATCTGACATCTATATAAATGAATGGTAAGCATGTCTGTGTATGTGTTGACCTACAAATGAATTATACAAATGCACACACTCAGACCAGATGCAGCATGAACATTTTCAACCTGGTCATATGTGGTCATACTTGTGGAAGCTGCTGCCACCTGTACACTCAGGTGCATACCATTCATTTTATGTGTATGATCTGTGTGTGGTCTGTGTGAAATACATTCCAGAGGATGCTGTTTGTGGTGAAACCCTTAAGCAGTTATTTGCCTGTTTCTTTGACTCCAAGCCCTTTCCCATTTGCACAAGCCTGGAGATACAAACTTATTTGACCCTGCCAATCACAAAACAGCTCATAGGTGCTTTTCTGAAAATACACAATATCTGCAGTTTATTTTTCAGTTTGGTATGAAGGGGCAAGGGTTGTTCAAGCACAGGCTTTTTTCTTAGACATGCATCCCATGGATGACTCAGGGCAGAGAGTCTCTAGTCCTTCACCAGCCGGTAGATGTGATGCTGGGCACCGTGGTCACTAGTTGACACCTCAAAAACATATGCTATGCACAGCAAGGTCTCCTGTGTGTCCCTGTTTGTCACAACCTAGACAGAAAAGGAGAAGCTGAGATGGCAACTGCTGTTTCTCTGCTTACATGTTCCAATACATTTATCATAGAGCAAAAAGTCAGTAATAGGCAAAGAACAGAGAAGCACAGGAATAACGGCTTGGCCACTACAACCCCCAGTGTATGTGCCCACACATCCAAGCAAAGCACTGTTGCAGCATCAGGACTACAATGCAGTGAAGAGACAGGGAGGTCAGCAGAGTCCACTGTGGAGAAAAGAAAGCTGTGACCAAGCAGTGACCACATAAGTGGAAGCAGGTCCACTAGGTTCTCTACTCCCCACCCCCCTGGTGTTGCAGGTTTCAGCAGAGAGAATGTGTCTCACAGAAAATCTCTTTTTGCTCTGTTTGTTGGGCATAGAGGCCACCTCCTATGGCACATCCACTCCTGCTCACATATGTTTTGATATATCACAGCCACAAACAGTTCTTTCCCTCCATCTGCTCCTGTATGTCAGTGGCAGACACAGATCATGAGGATTATAGAGCATAAATCATTTTACAGGAGGCTTACAGATTTGACTCTATTACACCTCCCATTCCATACACTGTAGATGTCAGAAGGATGGCTGCTACACTCATGCATTTTTACAGAAGCTCCTTTTTTCCATTTTTTTTCTGTGGTCCATCAGGAACCTTAGCTTCTCTGCAATGTGACTCAGTGTTAGCAGCATGGTGATGGAACAGTGTTATCCTAATTTCAGAAGCATGCACTGCCTACGCTATGTGGCAGGGACAAGCAAAATGTTGCACCCAGAGCTCCCAGCTCAGCTTCCCTCACCCTGGCACTGCACAGCTTGGCACATTCTTGTCCTCTGAGTTTGTGCAGTAGCTAAAGCTTTATTTAAGCAGTTCTCTCCTTCTGGAGGAGATACATTTTTACCAGCAGTAGCACCAACTCAACTGCAGAAGAAAAATATACCAGCTGGAAGCTTGAACTGTACCAAAGCCCAACTGTTCTTGTGAAAACAAAGAAAATAGCTGTTTTCAAACTTGCTTATTAATTTTAGCAGCCTGATTTTAGTCTGTTCAGTTTTCTTTTCTTACTTTGTGATTGGACTTGCAGCTGAACTAACCCTTCTCCTTTCTTCTGCAGGCCATTGTGAGTTAAACACATCCAGGTATGGTAAGGCACCAGACCCTTTTCTGAAAAATGGGTTCTGAAATCTTGGAGGGCTAGTTCCAGACAAATGTGCAAAGCAAGATAAATCATGCTTGTGAGATTACGGGTATGTAAGCTCATGAAAGGGTCTAGAAAAAATATAATTAGGCTTGCCTCAGAAGTTAGTAGGGAGCACTGAGGAGTAGCAGCATGCCTTGCATTAAGCATGATGATGTTTCAGCTCCCCAGTGGGAAGCAGGGGGTGGAAAATGCTCAGCCTGCTGCTCAGGGAGCAATACATAAAAAGCTGTGCCAGGATGCACGAAACATGCCTCTCTGTGACAGGAGATAAGGGAAGGACATGAGATTACTCAAAACATAAAGCCCCAGAGGAAGTATAACTATATGACAATTTTGTTCATAAAATTTACAGCAAGCACTGGCCTGACTCAGGAATGAAACATGCAGAAAGCAGTTACAGTGTTCCTCAGTATGGATTACAGCACACAGACCTTCCATCTCTCTGTCTTTGCTCCCTTCATGCTTTTAGTCATCTAAAAAAAAACTCTTAGCATTTATACTCCTCTTTTCTTCCAGATGATAAAAATCTTAGTACAAACATGAAAGAGTAAAGCCTTCTACAGCCCTGTGAGGTATATTATTAACCTTGTGTGAGGTTAATAATGTAACGACATTATTAACCTTGTTTCATAGTTGAGGTACCTGAGCCACAGAGCAGTGAAATGAGTTGCCTGAAGTCCCACAAGATCTCCAGAGGATGGAATGAAGACCACTTGATTTCCATTCTTTCATACAGTCTCTAACAGCTCTTCTACTTACCCAACCTCAGGTTCTCTGGGTGAAGATCTATGACGCATCTTGGAGATGCGAGCACAGAACTCAGTCCAATAGGAAAATCCACTTTTTAAACTGTCTTTGCCCTATTCCCAAATTTAGGCTGCATCTGAGCCTGGAAAGGCTCCTGGTGTAGCACAAGACACTAATGCAAATCTAGTTGCTGTAGCCTTGTAGTACTGCCCTACCTAGAGATTGCAGTGATTTGTGAAGGTGTCACAGGGCTTCCCCCAACATGCCCCTTCCTTTCCGTGCCTCCATATTCTTTCCAGGTTCAGGATGGTCCTGAGGAAACAACTTTTTTTTTCCCCTATGTTGTTAGTGAAGAACTCTTCCCATGACAAAATTATATAGCCACTTAACAGTGCTCTCGGGTTTTTTTGCTTTGCAAAAAGAGCCAGAGCACAGAAAGGACCTCAACATTCATCCAATAGTGGAACGAGCATTTCCTTCACTGACTTTTGCATCTTTCTCCTCCCTTTATCTCTCTGTCTCATGAGTTCTCCCTTTATCTTTCTTTCTTTTTTTTTTTTTTTTCCTCTCTTACTCAGGTCTTTCAAATTCTTCTGCTGCTTCTCTGCATGAGTTACTATCTCCATAAATGGTCTTGAGGTATCTCATGAGAGAGATACTAAGTTCAATTAGATGCTGAGCTGTAAAAGGAAATCTGCTTTGAGTCACAACAGTGAACACGTGCATGGGCCTTACACATTTCCAAGCTCCAACGAAAGGTGAAAGTCCCACCTGTAAGATAGTAAAGTTCTCCAGCACACTGTTCATCATATACTTCTCAGGAAGGTGCTTGAGTTTATGAATGAAGTTTATCATGTATTCGCAGAGAGGGGAACGATGAATGCGATAGGAATAGTGTCCATTTTCATAGCGTGCATACTCAGTCTGCAATGTAAAACACAAAAGCAGCATATGGGCCTAATGTCATATTAGTAGCATTAATCACATAAAGGGAGTCAGAATAAAAAATTACAATGTCATTTTCAAGTAATTTTACTAACAGTTATGAATTGATTAATCATTCCTCTACAGTACTTCATACCAAGGTCAGTCTCCTTGAGCTCTCTAATTTCTTCGAATTGATTTCTTTTTTCTTTAGAACAGTGGGTTCCAGTTTACGAGCAGCAAACTGCCAAGGAGCTGCAAAAGTTAACTAAGAGGAGCAGACCAATTGTCAGCTACACTATGGTCTGCATCTTTACTGGAAAAATACTAGGTGTGAATAAACTGAAAAAGTTAAAAACTACTGCTTTAGCAAGACCAGGAAGCTCCTAGTAGTGATGGTAATGGTACACTCAGGATACCTCACAGCTGGAAACGATTAAAGCCTTTTGGTACCTGTGAGAAAGAACATAGTATCTCTGATTTTCCTAAGGAGAAGGTCTGGCCAATGTTACACAGTTTTTTTTGGTTCACATTCACATCTTAGGTACTGTATATTTCATCTTCCTTGGAACAGAAGCTGAGGTTGGATTCTGTAATTTCACAGCAGACCCTTAAATGTCAATTATCTCCTTTCACCCCAAGAGCTTAGTCTCTTTTCCTGTGCACCATGACACCTTTCTTTGGCCTATGTATCCCATCATGCAAATACATAACCAGACTTCAGGCTGTCTTATCACTGGAGATGGGTATTGAGGAAGGATGTAGCTTGAACTGACTGCTGACAAAAGAACACCTGGTGTTCTGCACACAGCTGCTCCTCCTGCATCTAAAGGCTCCTTGAGAAGGAGAGCAGCAGGGAACAGGTCAGAGCAGCTCTCTTAGCAGCTGAATGTGGCATCAGAAAAAATTTCTTCAATGTCAGATATATGCATAATTATGCAGCTCCACTGTTGCACAAGCTATAAGTGTACAAACATGAAGATAAGCCTCATAAAATCATCAGACTATAGTCTGTAAATTAGTACAGTCTATTAATTAATGGCTATAGTCTATAAATGTTCTGTTTAACAACAGAGTGAGGTGTTCCCTATTTGTTTTCTCCTTTCTGGAGTACAAAACAAGGATCTGGGTTTCCTAGTTTTTCTTTGCTGCCCCAAAAAACCCAGATAATCACCAGAGCTGAAAGACTTACATATTCACATGTCTTCAGAAACTGAGATTTAAGGAAAAAATAGCAAACACTACCAGACCGTCAATGAAGTTCTGAGACAAGGTCATGTTGCAGGCTGGAGCAATTTTAAACCTGCGTGTCTCAGAAATAATAATCTATGGCATTCATCTCCCTGACAATAAGCATGTTATGTTATGGTATATTAAGCATGATATATTTTGCCTTGAGATATACACAGGATGCAAATACTTGCAGTGACAAAACAGCAGCCAGAGAGAACCCTGCACCCAGGTGTCTGCTCCCTACCTCCACTTTCTCCACCACCTGCTTTCCAAAGGAACACACTTTGGTGGAGCAGGTAATGACCATGTTTTCTGGGCTCTCATATTGGCTAGAAACACCATAGAAAGATCTGGATTCATCTTCAATATTCGTGTTCAAATCAGNAAAAAAAAAAAAAGCAAGAAAAATAGATGGTTATCAATAGATGGTTGTGTTGGGTTTTTTCCCACCATTACCTAAAGGGGTCTTGCGTAGCCAAGATGGTGAGGTATTGGAGTTATCTATAGCTCCTTAAGCAGATCAATGCGCGTCAAGCAAGCAGGGGAAATCTGAAGAATATGCACCAACATCCAGTTCCTGCTGGTGGTGGGGATTTGCATGCACAATGGGGAAATCTGGTGGAATATTCTCTTAACATTGAAAGCATATGACACAGCCCCTAGTCTTAACTGATATTTACCGTAACTGGACAGTGCCAGGACAGCATGGAGGTACTCATAAAGCATGTAGAGAGCAGACAGGAGGGCACTGTAGAGACAGAGCAATGCAACAGACAGGCTAGACCGGGCTGCCTCACTAAGAAGGAAAAATAAGGGTACAGCAACTGTAATAAAGCTTTTCCACCCTAGATATGCAGATAAGAGGAAAGAGAGCAGAGAGAAGGAATATGTGAGTACACACATGCACGCACACACACACGTTAGGCTCAGGTACTATGATACGAAAAATCTAAGTAGACAGGATACAACATATGGAATGTAGGTTGCTGATGGATCCAGCCCAGTTCCACCTGAATACAAACCCATCTCCATTAGCAGCCACAGTTTTCAAATGTGGGTACCTAAGGTTGGCCAACTGAAGCCTCATGTTGGGAAGGAAATCTTAATAATCCCAGTTGTCTGCAGCTTCCACCAGGGGTCATTCAAACCCCACTCAAGAAAAGAAGAGGCCATTCCCTCGAGTTCTGAAAACACAAAGGGTGTGTGGGAATGCCCAGCTTGGCTTCCTCCCTTTCAAAACTAAAAGGGTAGACCTTCTCTATTGTACAAGCCCAGGTGCTAGCTTACATCAGCAGAAAAGCAGTGATCAGTTCTCATAGGCTATTTCAGACTATTCTATTCTTCTTGCTGATCTGAGGGGAAACAGGAAACTGAAAAAAGTGCATTCCAGCTACAGTGGATACAGTGTGAATAGGACTGCATTAGATGCCATTCTAGCATGTCAGTGAAGGTTTTTTATTCAAGATCTAGAGCAATGCTTAGGACAAGCAATACTAGCCTTGGAACTGGACCACTGTGACAATGAATCCCCCTTTTCTTTGCCATACAAAATACCTGTCTCTTCTCTGCCATGAGATAATACTGTTAACTTATTTCTCTTACATAGCAATTTCACAAGAGGTTTAAGTGCATTTAGAAAGTGCCAGTCCAGCCTGCTCCCTATCTGTAGCCACACAAGCTTGCTACTGCCTTTGTGCCACCATTAGCAATTGTACAACTTTGTGGTTAGCCAGATGAGAGAGCTGATCCCAGCCAAAACAAATTTTGCTGTGATTTTGATGGGTTAGTTTTCAGTCGAACAAGAAAGCTTACTTGGATCCCCACAGAGCTGCAGGGGCTGGAAGAGGTGAGAACACGCACAGAAGTTGAGGGGACAAAGACAGCCTGTTTTGATAGCAACACATGCTCAGGTTGGCTTGAGCCTCTTGGGAAACTGCACCTCAAAGTTGTAGTTTGATAACACCAGGCTAGTCCTGACACCAAGAGAGAGCAGTTTGTGCCTCCCCATTCCTCCTGTACTGACACAGATGTTTCTGTACCTGTATTACAAGACTCACTCATTGCTCAGCTAGTTCTTGGTGGGATCAGCTCCTTGATCTAATTCAGAAGCACTTGTGAGTGTTCAGACAAATAAGCAGCAATAGGGAAAGCAGAAGGCAGACTGCTTCTAGTGAAAGCTGGGTTTGAGTAACTACAGCAGTAACTAGTTACTTGCTAGAAGCCACACTATGTTGTCATTCCTTTCAAGTTCTCACCTACAGAAAAACATACCATCTGCATTAGATAAATGATGCCACAGAAGATCCAAGCAAACAAACCAATAAAATCCAATTACTGTGATTTTTATTTTTTTTTCAAAGTACAAGCTCAGAAGCAAGTGAAAGACAGATTTAGGATTGTGGGCAATGCATCTTCTGGGGTATCTCCTAGACTAGCAGTTGTAGCATTCAGATAATTCTAGTGGGACAAAGATTCAGTCCATGCAAGATGACAGAATGTTCCAATGATCACATCAACACTGGCAGCATTGGAGATGGACATACAGCTTTCAGTCTGCTCTTAATGGAGAGCATATCAGCACAGTATTTAAATACATGATCACAAATCACTCTTCAAAATGACTCTGTTATTTCCCAGTTTTTAAAAAAATCCTTGACAGTTATACCATCTTCACCACAGATTATGGATGAAATAAAGTTCATTTGTCAGAATGGCTTGCCTTCTTCTCTATGATTCACCCTTTTAAGTAGAATCCCTCCTTCTGAAGTAGTAACAGATCTTCAACCCTTGTGAATACACTTGGCCCTACATGCGTAATATGATCATACCAATTTACACCAGCTGTGCACTCATCCCTTTATGTTTTCCTAAATTTGTCACCTCCTGATTCAAGATCATCCTCTGATTTATGAGGAGACAGTTGTACAAAGCTGGCACTCATTTCATTCTTATGTTTGCTTCTCCTCAGAAGATAGCTTCACAAAACAACTTATCCAGATGAATAGGTTCCTGACTTCTCTTAACAACTTAGCCCTTTTTGCCCCCAGTTTTCTGCCTCCTCACTGAGCTGAAAACATATTTAGGCACCCGTGTTAAAATATACCAGTAAAACAATTTGGATTTAAAACTTTTTTTAAAATCATTTTACTTCATTCACATTTGCATCACTGAGGTAGAGATAACTTTTTCACAAGACTTGGAAACAACAGCTGAAGGAAGATTGGAAGCTTTTACTTTGTCATGACCACCTAAACAACTATAATGCAGTGTTATGCTCCGATGGTTTGTCTACACTGGAGTAGCGTATGTGGCCAAATCCAGGCTAGCTTTAACTTGGTAGCACAGGTATTAATAGGAACAAGGCACAGACATTACAGACTTAATCATAATTCATTCCCAAGTGAATTATTAGTCATGCTGAAGTCCTTGCTATCAAATTTTCCCCGCTATAGTTATGCAGCTACTTTGCAGCTACTACAAATATACTTGTATTAGAGAGTAGTAATGCTACTCTATTCTAGTTTAGGTTTTTATTGAGTTACTGTAATACTCATTTACATGTCAATGCAACTAACTGTATTGTTTATTTCACCCATACTCCAGTTGTCTGAATAAAGATTAATTCCTTCCCTTCTCCAAAGAGGAACTACACTAGGTGTCCTTCACAATATTGTTCAGCTATTTCCTTGGAGTGATAACACACTGTATAGAACCAATTCTGCTTTTCTAAATAAATGAATCCCACTGAGTCAAAAGAACAAAGGGTCAAGGCTACAGAAGCTTGGTCAGACCACTGCCACATAAACATAGAGGAGGCCCTCACTGCAGAACCAAACATTTTCAGGGTCTCACTAGTAATGTTAAGGTTACATTCCCCTATACTCTCAAAGGCAAATTAAAAAAATAAATGCAGTCAATGTGAGGCAAGCAGAAAGGTTCCACTTAATGAGAAAAGCTTCACTAGCCCTAAGAAGCCATTCTAGGTGCCTCCACAATTCAGTAAGTCTCCCATCAAAAGAGAGATTGTAGAATTTCACAGCTAGTTAATGTCTAATTAATCAACATTAAACTATTTGGCAGTAGACAAAATTATAGCAATGCTGTTTGAATTAAGCATTGGCATTCACTAACATTATGTAGAATCAGGTTCCTGGAAGCCCTGTTGCAGTGAAGCAATGGGGTCACGTAGGAACTCCCTGACGTTTACACTGGCACCTTTTATTCTAATGCATGTCCCATATTATGGGCTAGGACTGTCAGATATGTCTTAGGGTGGTCAGTCAACAAATGCTGTGCACCCATCTCCTTCTGTCACCTCTGAAAATCTCAGCCCATAAACATACATACATGGAATTTCAGCAACTCCAGGGAATGAGAGTAGCAGCTAGCTGAGAGCTCCGGTTCACATTTGCAGGAGAATGGAGCTGCAGCAACTCAGAGAGATACTGCTGGCCTTACAGTTACAACTTACTTACTTACAGCTGCTGGTTCCCAGCCTCTCATGGAAATTACTGCCCCCATACCAGAGATTATTTAGCTCACACATATCTGCTCTTGAATTATTTGCAGCCTGGTTTATTCATGTCAACTGAAAATGGCAATGATGTACATGAATATGAGACCAAAGAACCACACAGCAGCAGAACTCCAACCTATTAGATTTCCCTGCTATGGAGATGAACACCTCCTGAAGGGAGACAAGGCAGAAAATTGAGGAAAAAACACTGTTATCTGCCATAGCCAAATTAACTTCTAAATGTCAACTGGACACTGAGCTTAATCACTAATGGATGCATTTAAAATTCCCAGGATTGCACAAGGACAAAATATACTGCACATCATGGGGTCTCTAATGGCCAAAAGAGCTACTGCTTTTAACTTAACGTCTAAAAATGCTGCGGCCTTCATGCCTAGATTCTTGTGAGGTCCTCACAACACATAGGCCATCAGGACTAGAAACCACATTGCTGATTTGGGGAAAGGACTCTTCCTTTTTCTTCACTTTCAGAATTTCTTTCTCTAAAGAAAACCTTGTATCAAAACACACCCAATCCTGGGAGGAGCACCCAAGATGAGCAGAGAAAGGTCTGCTTTATTCTGTCCCGTACATTCCATCCCAGGGGAATAATAGTGACTTGACTTAAAGGAAATTCATCTTCCTAGCACTTCATCAAGTAGGAAGGCTAATCTGTGCAGTCTAGGAATTCATGAACCCATGGAATATATAACTGAGTGTGACTCAGACCTGAAGACTAGAGCCTCGGTGCCTCAACTCCTCACTGGCAAATGCACTAGTACGTCCAACAGAAAGTGAGATAATTCTTGAATACATTCCTTACCCCAGCCTAGGCAGCCAAAGGAGACATAGTCAGGATTTAGGAAAGTCCATAGACAATGGCCTGAGTTGCCTTGCCCCCCCAAGTTCCTACTAGAATCATAGAATCA
>VXBL01005099.1:29088-45925 GCA_013400195.1 Aramus guarauna | reverse complement strand
TTTTTTTTTTTTTACTTGCTGCTTTCTAGGTTGCCCTTGTTCCCATGACACACTGATGAGTTTTGGATCATTCGCGATGTTTAAACCTTCCAAGAATATTTTCTACATGGAGAATCCTCTTAAAGTGAATACTTCATTGTACATGATTATCAATGCTTAAAGGAACACTCAGCAGAACAATATGTCCTGTTCTCAGTTCTGCCTGTGAACTGTGCTTTCTTCTTCCTATTTCTTACCCCTCCTAGTTTGTTGCAATTTGTCTGAATAGTTGCTGGGTTGGAAAGCAGCTGCTGGTAAATTGACCATCAACAAGCCATAAAATTTGGTTGTGATTAGAGCAAGTACATTTCAAAAAGACTGCAATGTGAGTTTGGGCCTCTTTCTACCTCTAAAATCATGACATGAAGCTAATCAGGTAATGTGCTATTCTGGCAAAACCCAACTTCCTCAAATCAGTTTCCTGCCCTCTGTACTTTCTGAATTTCCTGCTTGTTTTGCCCTTCTCTCTTGCGGCTTTCTTAGGACACCAAAAAAGCCCAAGGTTCCAAACTTACATTTTTCTTCCTTTTCCACAGAGTCCTCATCACGCTTACCTGAACTTACGGTCAAGAAGTCTGCTTGGAGTGGGATGAACGTCTGGAACACATGGTTCCCTCTCCATCACTTCCCATGCAATCTGAACAGGTCCCATCACCATGTCTTTTACCAAGAACTCATATCAAGAATTTTTCCTCAGTGACTTGGTCCTTGTCACAATTTAACCATGAGCTCTAATGATTCCCATTTCTGCTGTGTTAGTAGAACAGTTCTGAAGTCTATGTCTACTATAGTAAATTAAACAGTGCCAGATGCACAAACACTTGAACTTAATTAATGTTCTTAGGATGGTTTCTTCCAAAGAACTCCCTCTCAGTGAGCAGTATCAGCATGACACCCTGCTCGGAAACATTATGGCGCTTTTCACAAGATGATTGCTCCATTCCTGTTCATATCAGTTCCAAAGAGCAATCCTGGATATGCTTACATTACTAGTGCAGGTGTACTATAAAGATATTTTAAACTGTTACTCTTCTGGGATTACTAGGAACTCACAGTAGACATTCAGACATCCCATGTATGGTAGCCTCAAGAAGGCTGTCTCAGGGTGCTGTGCCAGTTTAGAATATAAATATACCTATGATTACCATCCTTCCCCAGGCTTCAGCCTCACCATTCTCCATTCCTTCCCTCACCCTCACTGTGGGTGAAGTTTATTAAAAAATAAAGGCTTTCTTAACCTCTAAAGAACTGCTTGTATAGGATTTTTCCACTGGTCTCTTGTAGTAACTATACAGTGTTCAGAAAACTTTAAGGGAAAATTTTTAGCTGAGTTGGTTACTTCTTTTTTTGCTACTTGACTTTTAAAGATATGTGTCTGTATGTCTATCAGTATCTATATACATAAAATAAATCTGGAAAATGGAAATTTCCATTGGAAGTGTTTTCTTATACTAAAAAAATCCAGAAGATTAAACTTCATATTTTTGAAATAAAATGTATTCAAGTTGCATGTTATTGTAACAAAATAAGTACTTTATTTTTCTCTAAAGAAAGCAAACTTACTATATACAGCCTGCTCTCTTCCTTCAGGCACAGAGGTGTTCTCAGTGTCTTTCTCCATGTTCTAATATTTCTACAAAATAGGAAGTTCATGTGAGAACTACAGTCAAGTCAGTGTAAAACTTACATTCAACCTCAAGTTAACAGTTAAATGGAAACAACACTCAGTTTCAAGATCCTTCTTGTGTTTGGATTTTTTCTTTCATAAAGCTCACACTTTTCCTTGAGCAATAGCAAGAGCTCCAAGGAAAACAATCTTTGCAAAAGCTTTCATTATAAAATATAAGTTCTGAAAAGTTTTCACATTCACTTCAGGTGTTTATGTTTGATGATTCAGCCAGTTATATCTAGCTAAAAAACTGATATTTATAATTACAAATATATATTTTTCCTGTCACATTATGGTTTTGAGGGGATANATTTAATCTTCTTTGTGAAGCGCTCTTAAGTACTTACCTAAATACCTTAGGCACATACATTTATAATCACTGTGAATCTCTGCATAAATAGATGCAAACACACTTACATGTGTGTGTGTAAAAGTATCCTATATATGATCTGCAGTCAATAAACAGGGATTCTGAACAAAATATTGTTGACTTAGGCAAGACCCAGTTCAACTAATTTTATACCTATAGAAGTTGGATGTTTGAATAATTCATTGGGACTGGCTTCCTGTACATTCAGTGGAGAATGACAGTAGAGGATTCTTCATGCCAGGTCTCTTAGATATTGACCTCAGGCTGAGACTATGAATGTTCTGGAGGGTCTTCCTTCCTTCCAAGACCTGGAGAGAACACAGATGAATGTCTCAGCTAGATGACTCATTTCTTGATAGCAAAGCTTAAGTTATGTAGATGTATGTTTAAGTACAAGCTGAACTTTTTAACAGGGAAGACATTGCTATCATGAAGTTTCTGAAGTACTCCGAGTTAGACTTGCTATTCCACTTCTTTGTACAAAAGCTTGAAACTGAAGGTTTTACTCACAAGAGCAAACTGAATTGCACAAAATGCTTTAGTATTCATGGGATTTGCCTCCTTGTTTGCTGTGCAGCATCACAGGTCACAGATAAAAATCAAGGATGCATCCCCATGATTAGGGAAGTGATTTTGGTGCCCAGGCCCTGGGACCTTCTGAGAGAAAAGGCACTGTATAAATGTGAAGATAGTACTGATAGTTATTACCAATAATAAGAACACTAAATAACAATCTGAAAAAATACAAGTATTCTGGTGATGAAAAAAATATTTAGCCACTGGTCTTTTCATATTAATGAGATTCAATTTTTCAATCAGTATGAAGAACATCACCTGTGCTCCTTGCCTTCAGGTTTATCTACATGGGTGGAATAGATTCTGAAAACTAGCACTTAGAGAACTTTCTCAAAAAGATATTTCCAAATGTCAGTATTTTCTATTACTTTGTCATTGACTTCTAATGTGTTTTCAGAATGATTTGGTCCTTTCTTGGGTAAAGAAGAAAAATGGAAATCGAAAAAAAAACTTATATCATTCATTATTATGCAGCTTTCGCATTGCAAAACACAATTTATAGCTAAAAACTCGCCTTCCTTTCTGCTGTGCCACTTCAAATGTCCAATGCTAAACAGAAAGTGCTATAAAAATGTCTGCCCTCACTCTAAGAGATTCAAATGATTGACAATAAAGTGGAAAACTGTTAAACATGTAACCTTGGCACGAGTTCCATGGGATATTTATTCTCCCACTGTTGTATTCTTTGGTTTGTTTTGTTGTTTTATTGGATTGTATTCTATTCAGTTGTGCCTTGCAGCATCTATGCACGAGTCAAATGCCTGCAAAGGGACCCCTGGCAGAAAGAAAACAACAGCGAACAGCTCACAGACACAGAATGTATGTGCTGTGGGCTGACTCAAAACTTTAGGGACCTGTAACTGTCCTCCATACTACCTAGGAACAAACTATAGAAATCATTGAAATTTGGATGAGCGTTTTAATTTCCTATTGCCTACTACTCTGAGGCCAAAAGTTACTTCGTAGAGCTTAGTTACCGCTTTGTACTTGGACAGCTTCTCTGCGTGAAGAGTAAGTTAACGCTGGAGCCAAGTCCTCACTGGGTGTAATGTTGGGTGACTAGCTATTGTAATCCCAATGGGGAGGGTTTACTCTTTCTTCCCCCTAAACACACTTTCCTGTGAATTTAAATATGGCTGTTTCTATAAAATTCAAAACACAAAGGTGACTGTAAATTAAACCTGAAAGAATTATTACACTTAAAAAGGAGTTTAAACATCCACCATACTGCTTGCTGCCTGTTGTTTCTCTACTTTTGAGGGATTTTTTTTTCCTCTTCCCTGGTAAGACAATGAATTATGATTTTCCCCAGAAAAGAAATCTCAAAATGCAACGACCTCAAAAATAATATATGAAATATGACATTGCCAAAACAGAATATTTTTCAGCTGTTATTGCAAAATTCCACTGTGGTTCAGCAAGTGAAGGAGAAGAAAAAACAAACAAATGAACAATGACAACAGTCAGGACTATAATGTACGAAAATAATAATAAAATAAGGAATATAAAGGAACCTACTAAGTTTCATAGAATCACAGAATGGTTTGGGTTGGAAGCAACCACAAAGATCATCTAGTTCCATGGCAGGGATACCCTCCACTAGACCAGGTTGCCCAAAGCCCCATCCAACCTGGCCTTAAACACTTCCAGGGATGGGGCACCTACAGCTTCTCTGGGCAACCTGTTCCAGTGTCTCACCACCTTCACAGTAAAGAATTTTTTGCTTATATCTAATCTAACTCTCCCCTCCTTCAGTTTAAAGCCATTACCCCTTGTCCTACCTCTACATAGCCTTGTAAACAGTCCCTCTCCACCTTTCCAGAAGGCCCCATTTAGGTACTGGAAGGCTGCTATAAGGTATCCCCTAAGCCTTCTCTTCTCCAGGCTGAACAAGTCCACCTCTCTCAGCCTGTCTTCATAGGAGAGGTGCTCCAGCCCTCTCATCATCTTTGTGGTCTCTTCTGGACTTGCTCCAACAGGTCCAGTTTATCTAGAATAAGCAAAGGACATCGTGCATTGAATTCATTGATGATGAGTGAACTAAGGTTTGATGGAGCTTCAACATGGATGATTTTTTTCACATCACTTGAAATGGAGAGTTCTCATGTAAAAGGCTAGACTACTCTTAACTCCTTGGTAAATTCGTGCTTATGCACTGTCATTTCCATGACTGGGATCATCTTTTGGTTATAAGGGATCAATCTCTCACTCCTGTATGTAAGACTGATATCTATTCTTAGTTCACTATCTCACTGATCATTGTCTGAGGTGTCATTGCACTCTGAGCAACAGCCTTCAGAACTAAAGAAAAACTTGTCTTAGCCGGGATGTACTCTACTTGATCAGGTGGTACTAGAAATTCCATCTCCCCACTGCTACAAGAAGCTGAGTTTTAGCGAGCTAAATCAGCTAAAGATTATCTCTGGTCAGGAATTTCCTAACCTTTAAGTTCTTCACTTTTTAATCTAAGTATCCTTGAACATAAGGAGTAGGGAGAATGGTAAGTCTATCCATTTGATTGTGTTCTGTTGTGGTGCATTTTTTTGACTTTATTTTGGATTTTTTTAATTATAATTTTTTTCCCTTCCTGCTTGTCCTTTTTCTTCTTTGTTTTTGGGTGTGTGGGTGGAGTGTTTATGGTTTTTGTGTTTTGTTTTGTTTTGTTTTGTTTTTTTCCTCATTTTGGTGACAACACATAGACTAATATGGGGGCGTTCGCATAGATTAATATGGTTCATGCCCAGACTTCTTCTACAGTGATAGTGAGAGATATGTCCCTCTGTGGGACAACTCAGAGTCCAGACAGCATTTCAAACCACCCTCTGGAGGATCTCAAGCCTATTTGTTCAATAGACTTTTCCATTGCCTATTGAGCAGATGCCCATAAGACTAACATTAACCTCTGTGTATTTTATGTTTCCCAGCATGAAGGTTTTGTATGTTATTTAAACAATGATACTAGAAATTATTTTGATGAACTACCTCAAGATGAAGAGGTAGCATGTTAAATGGCAACAGTTTTCTTGTGGAAGAAAATTTTTGTTTTTATTTAAAGGGTATGGCTCTAATTTCCTACTGATGTCAAAGGCAAATAACTTCTTTTCCTCAAACAAGGGGAAACTGATGATGTAAAACAGTCATGAGAAGAAGTTAATATATGATGAAAATGCCTGGTGCAGCACTATAATTTACAGATCTTGATTACTTTTGTCTAACTATAATAGCAGTTTCTAATGCTTCTCTTGGAAGAAAGGCAGCAAGATCTCCTTTGACCAAGTTAGAGCTTTGATTTCACAGTTTCCTAAAACTTCCCAAGTATTAGCTTCCCAGAAAAATATTAATCTAATATCCTGATGACAGGAAGAGTATAAATTAGCAAGCTCATCTGTTTATTTGCATTTATTTCTCTGACCAGCATATTTGCGTCTGAGCATATGAGTATTAGTTCTACAAGGACCTTCTTGCAACTGTAAAGGCTAAAAAGGAGCAGAAGATTTTCCACAGAAGGGGCAATGGAGCTGAAGGCCCTGAATGGTAGTTTTCTGATTTAGCCCTGAGAAGACTTTTCTCTGTGGTGACGAGAAGCACAGCACGTGGAGCTTTAATGCAGGGCAGGTTCTCGAAGGTGCGCTGGGTAACTCCCTCTGCTAACACTAGGCTGTCTCATGCTGTCTACTTGGTTTTTTTATTGGGTAACACTGATTCCATCAGCAGTAAAAAATCCATACAGCACTAAAGATTTTTTCAGCTCACTTTGACTTAGAGTATGCCTTACGCTGTCCCCATGATCCATTTCTTTCCTCTTGATAGGTCAGTTTGAGAGGAATGACAATGTGGCAAGATCACAGATAAGAACAGTTTAGCCACTATATATTTCACAGTGTGACTTACATAGACTTCAGTAACCAAGTCATTCAGTATAACTCTATCAAGGAATTAAATTATATTCTTGGCACATTGCCTTCATTTTTAAAAGCTACCTTCTATTTCGTTTGCGCATGGCTTCTTCATCCTGGGATGCAGCGTGAAATTTTTTGACTGAATGTCTTGCATATGTAATGCTCTGCTTTTGTTTAGGTTTATTGATCAGTGAATCACACTATTCCAATTGAAATATACAGCCTAATTTAATGTCCTTTTTTTTAAATAAGGATGGAGTATACGGCCTATGAAAAGGCATGGTAAAAAGGCAATAATAAAATAACAGTTTATAAAATTCTGCTTCTTTTGGCTGCCTTCTTACTCAATTAGGAAGTGGTGTTTCTCTAATAAGATAGAGAAGCCAGTAATATGATAGGAAGTCATTAATACAATATAATCACAGCCTAAGATCAAACTCATCTCCTGTCTCTTTACCTTGTCAAGTGTTTCAATATTTTATGTTGTAATGTGATGACCAGAACTGATCACTGTAATCTAAGTGTGGATCTGACTAATGCATTGTATAATCAAAGATTTTCATCTGACTTAAATTCATTTGCATTTTCTTACTCTTATTGTAGAAAGGCACCCCTAAGATTTAGTGTGGTTAAAGATCAAATTTCATCATAATTTTCTATTCTGAAAGTCTGCTAAATTGCTTTTTGGCCTTGAAAGTCTGCATCAAATGTTTAGATATCGTCTCTCTTTCTCTCTCTCTCTCTCTCTCTCTTTCTCTTTCTCATGGAATTTCTTGCTTTCTTCTGCTCATATTTCATGCATATGTTCATTAAAATTTGCCTATTTATTTGCAGCAGGACATGGAGAAAACATGAGCATGTGCTCTTTATCTCTTTCTCCCCTCATATTTCTTAAATATCTTCATTTTGAAAAAAACAAACAAAACAAACAAACAAAAAAAACCCAACCCTTTTTTTTTCTGATTGGTAACTATAAAGGTTAATTCTAGCTAATGATAAAAAGGAAAAAAAGATCTTTTTCCTATACCACCTCCCTTTTCCCCATATGATATATGAGGCCTCTAGGTAAGGCAATGTCCATAGCAAGCCTTGACAGTCCCCTTCATATTAGTGCTGCTCTGAAAATCAGCAAAACATTCTGTTCCTAACATTGGGGTGGATGTATCTTGTTAAAGCAAATCTAGTGCTAATGGTACTCAGGCTTCTTTTTAGGTTTTCTCATGCACAATAGCTGAACAACATGTTAGGAAGAGTCTCTAACAGTAGGCTCTTTCTCTATTATATGGGTGGATTGCAAAGACAGAAAAGAGTTGCATTTTAAACCCTCTACACCTAATGTATAGAGATGGTTAAGAAATAGCTTTGCAAAAATTTTTGAGCTGTCATTCCCAAATCTTTGTCATGCTGAGTTACAAGAAAAGGTGCAACTCACAAAATAAGATTATTCAGTGCTTTTAGAATTATTAAAAAACAAAACAAAAAATATTTAGAAATGTTTCATTTCTATATCAACCTTTTCCTTGATGTATTTCCTCTTCTTATCAGTTTGAATTTTAAATATGCATCTAGAATCACAAGAGAAATGTGTCCCTTGTCACTTAGAAATCATGAAAATGTTACATTTTTTCAGTTCCAAAGTTTTTGAAAAAAATAATATAGTTCTGTTACTTTAAGTGAGGTAACTTTTAGTTAACTTGGCAAAAGACAACTCCAAAGAGAATCTGCCTCTGATTCAGGAATCTACAGTTCCATACCTATAATGCGCGCTTTTGAATTTTTATCATAATACAACAGATGGAAGGTTGAATATTTTTCATAACTTCCTTGGCAGAAGGGCTAAATTTCCATAGGTGAATTTCAGAGTATTGACAAAAATTGCAGGTCAGAATTGTCAATTGGCTTGAGTTATAGCTCTGAGCTATTGATTTGAGTGGAACAGCTAAAAGCACATAAAGTTGAACACGAGCGTGAGTGCCTACAGTAGAACCTCAGCCACATAACTTAGTAGAAGCCATTTATCTAAATCCTCAAGGGAAATTTTAAAATACTAGCCATGTATATTAAATCAACAATACTTTACAGTCTCAAGAGTCAACATCAGGACCACATTTTCACTTAGGGATTGTAAGACCTTCACGACAAGGATATAACAATAAAGCAATAACAATAGGTTTATACAAGGGCTAACAAATACATAAATATGTAAGAAATTAACTCCAAACATTTATAACATTTAATTGAAAATTATAACCTTTCTATAGCTTGTTTTTATCCACCTTTCTGCATTTTACATCAAAGATATAATTTTCTATTTAATGCTCTAAAGCACTGCAAAAATAGCCAAATGAAATGTTTTCATCCTCTGCTACATTCCCTAGGTCTTTTTCCTTCCGAAGTCGCAATTTCTGTGATTCTCAGTGCTAACCTAGTGGACTTAATAGCTGAGCTCCAATAAAATGACCAAGAACCCTGATATTTCTCTACTTAGTCACAATGGCACTTTAGGTTAAACAATCATTGGCTCAGTTGTGAAAAATGAGATAAATTAAAATTATTTTCTTTGCGAGGACCAAAGACTTGGCAAGTAATATATTGAAGAAATTTCCTGGACATAATGGGTTACATTAATTTTCAACTGCAAAACAATTCCTTCAGCATTATTTTTCAAGCAAGGGAAAAAAAAACCACAACTTGCTATTTGTGCTATTTGTTTCTTACTGAAAAGTGAAAACACATTTCAAAGAAGGGATTAAGAAAGGCATATCGGAAAACATTGCAAAAAAACTGACTGTAAAGGATTTCAGCTAATTGGTTACCCATTTGCCTTTGTCCAAATGTGGTCAGTTTTAGCTATGATGGAACACAAAAAAATTAGTTTCTTTGTTATTTTCATCTGAGAACAGTTTTCTTGTTTATATTAAACAAACTTTTACAGAAATCTGTCTATTCTTCTTGAAAGTCGTTTCTCACTCACATTGATAGTTCTGTGTCATTTGAATAAATAGAATAGAATACCATTTCTGCTCAAGGGTGCAGCCCTCAACCTCTTCCTGCACAACAACTGATAACAAATGCTGTTGTTCTCTGATCCCAATGGCCTCCTGCCACCCTATTTAAAATGAGTGTAGTGATTACAGACCTGTTTCAATAACTCGGGGCTTTACTCACTCCTGGTATAAATTGGCATGACTGTGTTGTAGTTAATGGAGCAATGAGGACTTTGATCAGTAGACAATTCAGCCATCAGGGAGCCCACCACTCAAGTTATCACTGAAATTGCTATTAATTGAGACCTCTGTGGGCAGTCACAGCAGAGAGGACAAGGTGTGAATGAGCAAAGGTCTGATCTCTGATCCCTTCAAGTAGTGAGCAGAAGAATGAACAGAAGAGAAGCCAGGGCAGGTCACACCAAGGTATATCTAGCCCGGTGTCCTGTTTCCAGTGCTGGCCGATTGCAGCTGCCTGGAGAAGCAAATAAGATTGGGACAAACATTTTCCTGACATGTTCTCCCAGACATCAATGGTTCATGTGCACAGGAACGTTCTGAGCCATGAGTGGCCTCTTTGTTGTACAAGTCTCAGCAGAATTTTCTTCCTACAATTTCTTCTTTTCCCTTTTGTACTTATGTGTGCTTTATACATGTACTACATCCTTAAATTCCACAGCTTAATTGTGGGCTTTGTAAAAAATCTTCATACTGTTCATAGCCAGATATATGGAGCTTGCCACAACTTATCTCATTTTTTTGTGGATAAACTGAGAGTTAAGTGTCTAGTTGTGCACTTAAAAGAATAAAAGTGCACTTTTAAAAGGAAAAAAAACCCCAACAACAAATGCAACAACAAAGCAAAACCCTCAAAGATATTGAAGTTTGCTAACCACTACATTAATTCTTCTAAATTAATCTACAATCTCCAATATACTCCAACAATTAATAAATGTCCTTATATATTTGCACTGGCAAAATGAATCACAAATTGCCTTGATATCTGGTTCTTCAGGAGCTGCTCTGATTTGTTAGTAATTATGGTAGGTACAGTACACCACAAGTCTCAGTAGTTTATGTCAGGACATAAGAGAAACTCTGATTTGCTTTATGTAATTTATCCTCTTGTTTCAGCCACTTCTCCTTTAAACAGTTTTCTGTTTTCTTTTATGTAAAAATGCTAACACTGAAAAAGGAATCTCTATTCCAAGAGATGGCACAAGTTAAATATTATCACTGAATGAATAAACATTGAATGTTTCACACTGGAATTGTAAAAGTAAAAATGTAAAAAAAAAAAATTAAAATTAAACAATCCAATAGGAATATACATCGACTTTTATACAACCTTTTTTATTGTGTTTGAAAAATACATGGCTTTTCTTGAAGGTCATTTTGAAATGGAAATATCAGTGTAAGTTGACTGGTTCATTTCAGTTCGTCAAATCAAGGCATTATTTAAAATACATAATATTGATCAAAACGCTTTTCCGTCAAGAAACTTCTTCCTTCAGAAATTTTTAATATGTTGATTATTATCCATTTTTTTTTAGTAAATTTATTCATGTAGGTATCCCTACCAAATCCCTCTCTACCATTTATTATTAGTTTTTTATATGTATATATTTCTTGAATTTATTCTAAAAAAAAGGAGATAACAGTGTATTGAATGGTGTTAACATGTTTTTGACTTATGGAAAAAGTTGTGGACTACTATGGGATCTGTCAAAGCGGGTGGTGTCGTAAGGAAAAAACTCTCTTCATGGCTTTAAATACAGTTCAGTCTCAGTTACTGAGTAAGCCAACACAACTTAAAATTATAGCAGAATCATTAGAACAATGTGAGGAGAGAAAAGCAGAGCAGAAGTTAACAAAAGCATGGGTTTTTTTTGTGGGTTGTTTCCATCCTGAGCTGAGCCACACATTTCTTAGACATCTCATCTAGGTCCAGAAACTTCCTATCTATTGCAGAGGGACCTAATTCACATTGTAATTAATTCTCCCCAGTAGCTGACGGAGAAAAACGCACTTCCAGAGAGTGACTCACCCCATCTCTGAGCTAAATAACTGTCCAGAGACACCTACCTGTGTTTTGTCCTGAAGACAGAGCTCAAGGTGACTAGACTTTTATTTTAGTCTAACTAAATGCAAAAAATTAGATAGAATAAATCTACGCCACAGTTTCTTGGAGCCTCTTGGAACTGTTGTGGAGATGAATATCTAAAACTGTACACTAATGGAAGCCGTATAATTACTTTAGATGATAGCTAAATGTCATCTGAATAAGTTAATTGATGTCTGTGACAAAATAAGATCTTTATTTTCTTTGAAGTGTTTGACATGCAAGACAACATTGCCTTACCTGAGTTATTGAGAATTCAGCTATGATTAAACTTCCATGTGTGCTTTGATTCTGGACAGTGTATGGGAAGCAGGTAGATTAGAATCTGCACAATTAGAATTTGGTATAGCTGAGGTGTTGTATGATGGATGCTGTAAGAAAATACTCCCTGACAGCTTCAACAACGAGCCATGCTTAAGGTAGTTTAGCATAAATGTTTCGGATATGTGAATACATGTCCAGACCGGGCTTGGGAAGCAAATTATAGCACAAAAGGGGGGTTTGGATGGAATTTAAATACCATACCAAGTTCTAGAGCCTCAAAACTGTACACATTCTACAGAACATAAATATTTAATTTACAGCAAGTTAATGGCTACAAACTCAGTGGAATTTATATAAAAATGAGGAAATTTGAAAGGACAAATATCCAAGACACCAAGGACATGCTAATAGAAAGGCTATTTCAAGATTTTGGATTCAACCCAAGCAAAATGCAAATATTTAGCTTGGAATAACATCTTCCTGTTCAAACTTTTCATGACTATCATAATAGTAATCCCAATGGCTCAAGTCTATACAGAGTTAAATGATTGAAATAAACACAGATATCTGCACCAGAAATGTCAGAATGTAACTTTTCCTTGCAAAACATGTTGACAGCTATTTTCCTCTGAAAATTGTCATTCTGATAATTTGGGGGATTTTGACTCCTGATTTGGAAAGAATTAAATTTAGCAAATGATTTGAAGAGTTTTAAAATACATTTTGTATGTTTTCCCTAAAGCTAATACTTAACAAAACACTTGGCTTCTCTGCTGATTTACTATCACTAGTTGCAGAACCTTAATATCAAGAGAAAAAACATATTTTGAACTAGTTACCATCGTGCCTGGTCCAAGATACATAAGATACACCCGCACTGGACTATCTAAGCTAAAATTTGAGGCTACACCTCATTTCTGGTACAGGAACAAGTTGAAGTATTTCTTTCAACTACAGCTGAATTCACGTTTGCAGTTCATGCACTCTATGCAAGAAAAAACAGTCTCTAGATCCATATTATAAACTAGAAAGAACAGACTTTCAAAGGGATGTGAATTAAGAAAAAATCTTGGTATGAACAAATCCTTTTATATTATTTAGGTCAACTGTATAACATGTAAAATGTTTCTTGCCATTGTCTATTTTCAAATACAGTTATGCTACACTCCTCTTCTCCTCTCTTTGTTTCTCTTTTTACAATTAATTGGTGAAATCATTGATATTTTTAACAATCTGTCAAACTCCAAAGCTCCTCAGAGAGGCATGATTTGATGCAGTTTGGGGCTGATATCCCAAGCTTCAAGATTTCTAATCTCAGCTAAGAGGACTTTGATCTCTACTCATTGATGTAAAATTAACCAACCTGAATGTGTTTTGGTGAGCTGAAGAGTTTCTTTGAGGTGTGGAATTTTCAAAGAATTTTAAGTTCACTTCACATGCAGCTACCACTGATGTGTAAGTTTCTAGGTTTGGGTAAACATGGGCTTTCAGCATTTTCTTCCATTAAGCTTTATTAGAGTTCTGGCTTCCCTTTCTCCAGGTACTAACACAGTATTGGGTACCACTAACAGTTTCCTATCTCTCAGGTCTTGAAGTGGCGATTAAAAGGTAACTGACAACAAAGGGTTTTAAATTCATACTGCATTGTGCAGGAGAAATACCACAAGTGGACTGACTGTGGCTCCAAACTTCAGCCTCATTCCAATATGAAATACAACCACAAAAACGGGACTTGTGCAGAAAATCTGCGTTCTTTCTTTCAAAGGCTGTGTGATCCAGGCACTGACCCTGCAGTGCATCACCAGCAGATATTTATCTCTGAAGTCCTAAAGATGCGTCAGTTCCATATTTTCCTGCTGACATAATTTTGACATTTGCTTTATTGGGTCTGACCTCGCACTAGCCTTCATTTTATTACTCCGGCCCAACTTGAACAGAAAGCCTAATTTACAGTGGGGTCTGTCAACCTCTTTTGGAACAGTTTTCATAAGTGTAGACAGCCATTGGGATTTATAGAACTAAACGGCTTGGTGAAATACAAGGATCCACGCCACGCAACCTGAGAAAGAGTGATTCCTCATCTGTGAGCAGAGCCTGCTTTCTGTGAGACCCAAAATATGTCGCTGGAGCTGTGGCTCCAGCACTAGCTAACATCTGTGAAAGGATATGGAGTAAAGTATGGCCCCTTATGTCACTGCCACAGCTGGGCTTCCTGCAGCTTAATTTACCCTCTCAGCATGTTGCACTGATTATAAATACAATGCTGCTCTTGTTGCCAGAGGCCATGACATATCGCTTGGCACTCTGAAACACTCAGAACAAATTTTTTCCCTTTCCCTGTTCACCTCAGTCAATCATGGCTTCAGAAAGCAACCCTCTGCCACCCAGCATAGGATTACATGTCACTTATAATTTTACTCGCTTCAAAAAGCTAATGCTTAAGTTAATAAAGTGGAAAGATAGCAAGTACGGTGTCCCAACCAGGAAGAGGCAGATTGAAGTTGTTGTTGTTATTTGGCTTGTGGGGCACGGTAGGGGTGAGAAAAAGGCAGACACAAAAATAAAGAGCTAATAGCCTCTCTGGTGTCAAGAAGAAAGAGAAGAGGAAGCAGCTCTTCAGTGAGGCATAAAATATTAATAGTTCTCATTGAAAAAAAGGTGCTTTTTTTTGTCTTTTATTAATTTAAAAATATATATGAATTTCTAAACATATGCAAGTGAAAGCTTTCTGCCGGGTGTTTTAATGACATGAGAATTCAGAAAACTTCCTGCACTTGCTGTAATTTGCCAAACAGTTGAAACAGTTGCATAAAGTTTAAAAAGAATAGATGCTTTTCTAATTTCAGTCTGACTGAACTGAGAAATTTACAGTTTCTGTGTGCATATGTTGTAGGGACTGGGGTTTTATTAAATTTGCTGAAATATCCTTTCTTCACAAATTATGTTAACAAAGATAAGATGCTGTAATTCAATCATAGACAATACTTGAAATTAAAATGTTTGAAGGCAAGGGGAATTGCTTTCAATTGTACAAGAAAAGAAAAAGTCTTTCCCAAAACCAGCTGATTTAAATATTGTTGTATCAGGTTCACAATGAGCTGAAAATTAGCAAAATTATTAACTGTATATGAAGACAAATATCTTAATGAAGCAGTAAACTTTATTGGGCAACTGAGAGAGGATCTTAAATACAGAAGTAGGAACTGCAAATAGAATTTATAAGAAAAACAAAACAAACCCAAAACAAAACAAATTAACCCTTGAAAATAAGTTCTCATTTTACCTGCTAGCCAAAATTGCAGAAGAACTTAGTTTCTTTTTTTGATTTTTTCTTTTGTTTGTTTGTTAAATCTATTTATGTGCATGCTTTAATACATGGTGGGCCTAAAATGCCTGAATGTCAATGAACTGTAAATATGTGGTTAGAGTAGGTATGTACTTCAGTGGTTTTAACATCAAGATCTATGCTTAAGTGCATTGCTGATCTGACAAACCAGACCATGTCAACATACCATTTATTTGCTAATGCAGACCCAGAAAAAATGTAAAAATGTGAAATAATCTGTGTTCTCACTAATTTATCAAAAGAACAGAAAGCAAATGACTACCTTCCCCCCCTCCAGTGAATCTCCTTATTCACATATATTGTTTTTGACTAATGAATAAAAGATATGCGAACATATGCTTGGAAAATTGTAAAGACTGCATATTGAGTTCATAAATGTTGTCCAAAAGGTTGATTCAATGGTAACATCAATCCAGATTGAAATACATGTCTTTATATGCAACACGTAGTAACAAGTTATGCACATCTACTGACAAAAATAGTATGTGACTAAAGGAAGCAGAGTTCCCAGAGCATTGTTTAGAAGAAAATGCAGAGATCCAAAATACGACTTTCTGAGGAAAAATAAATTAATGGAAATCTTGTTCTAGACTCTAGGAATTTCTGCTAGGTAATTTTGATTGGGGCATTCAGAAGGGAATGATAGTTGATATGGAAGGCAAATATCACCAGAATTCACTCTGCTATGGGCTACTACAATAGAAACATCAGAGAAACTGTGTAGTCTGTTCCTCATATAGATATTTGGTATGAATGAACCACAGTAACTAAACAGACTTCAGTGCATTCATGCCATTGCATAAGTTTTAAGTACCCATTGCTGACTTTTAGTGTTCAAAACGTTGGAGAATTGTAATCGATAGTTACATGTGCTGTAAAGGTGTTCAATGATTTCAGTTTGCACATTTCAGATTTAGTTAACTTATTGTTGTTCTAATTTTTTTTTAACATATTTTAAATTTACAAGTAAACCTGTGCTTCTCAGTAGGTATTTTAATGGTGAAATAGTCTCTTTTCCTCAGAAAACGTCTTTTCCCTGCAGCCAAAATTTCTTGCAGAGGGTACTTGGCAGACTGCAGAGTGCCTCAGTTTTACCAGGTTTTGTCAGGAAATAACCTCTACAGAAACTTCTTGAGAAGAAGGCCTTTTGCCATAGCCCCAAGTCCTGATTTTCTTGGTTTTGAGTAGCTATGACTGTACATCTCATCTTGTAGATGAGAACTGTAGCCACTTGATCAACATCGCCAAAGTATAAACTACTTACATGAAATTGAACAGCTTCAACAGGAGAGACAGCAGTTTATGCTACTGACAAGTGATGGCAAGAGAACATGGTCTAAAAGCTCCTTTTCTCTCATGTAGATAACTATCCTTAGTTCCTGGTTCTTGGATAATCCAAGATCACATACTTTTTCTTTTATTTTTATTTGATTGCTTTTTGGTGGTTTGTTTCTTTGGTTTTGGTTTTTGGGGATTTGTTTTATTGTTGTTGGGGTTGCGGTTTTTTTGAGTAGCAGATCAAGGAGTTTTATTTTACATCTACAGTGGATTGAAAACAAACTGCA
>VXBL01005097.1:678681-694411 GCA_013400195.1 Aramus guarauna | reverse complement strand
TTCTATGATTCTATGATATAAGTAATGGGGACTTATTCTCCCTATTTCAATGCACTAAGTTTGATAGCCCAATCATTCTAATTAGTAGAGAAAAAAAGATGATTAACTAATTAACATTTCAGTTGTCTTTGAGAGGTGCTTACTTCTTTCCAGTTACCATAGAGATCCCTGAATTCTTAATTTAATCCAGCTCTCTAATCCAAGAATGTTAAATAACCATCTATGGTGGATTAATCCAGTAATTTGTCTTTCTAGTTCCCCTGTTTATGGTAGAGAAACAGATATATAAAGGTAAGATTCAATTCACCTAATTTTAAGTATTTAAAATTATCAGTATAAATCTAAGACACACATTCCAAGGAAAGGAAAACAAAAAGAAAAAAAAAAAGTCTAAAGACCAATTCATCTGAATTTGCAAAATTCTTTAGGATGAAAGCCACCAGAGATACTTCTATTGAATATAAAAGAAACTGAGACTAAGAGATCCAGTTGTAGACATCTACAATAGGGCAGAAGTTCATTCGTGGTTTACTTTTTTTTCAAGCATGAATTGTAGATTTCAGCATAGTTTAAATCATCTTACAGTTCAATACTATTCACACAGACAGAGTCATTATTGTTTTTCTTACTTTTGATTCTAGCTAATGCCAGGTTTTATGTTATTCACCACAGAATATGTACACCTAAATGTGCTATGTATGCCAACATCCTTTGATCATCTACTTAACAGTAGAAAGTATCTCTACAGTTATGTTAAAACTAACATAGCAACCTTTTTGTTTACATAGGTCAAAAATGTAAAGCAGGCCTGTAGCTCAGTCCCTCAGATCACTTTTAAATATAAACATTATACCATCTGTCAAAATACAGTATTTTGTAGCTTGACAAGATTCAACTTCCAGCTGGATTCTACAGTTAAACCATTAATATGAAAAAAAATCAGGCAAATGAGACAGTATTTATAGATACATACAATCCAACCAACCTATGGATGTATTATTTCTAATAACTATTTTTACAAGGTTACTACAAACCACCCAAATAACAAGTAATTGGTACTATAGTTTGCATTATATTATTACTTAAGGAAACAATGAAACAATGTTGGCCTAGATATAACAAAGCATTTTAAAAGGAATTAATTAGTATGCATAGGTATTTGTTTCAAATCAATGTTTATGGTATTCACTACCCACTGACATACAAAGATATGACTGTTTTTGGTTTTTTTTTTTCATTGAAAATGGCTCAGAATAGTCCTTATTGTTCCTATGTCCACATCAACAGGACTTGAAATTATGGTCTCTTTAAATATAACAGCAACTACCTTGTTGACTTGATCTTTCTATATTAGCTTTTAGGGTACTGAGGGAGCTGGCAGAAATGTTCACTAAGCCACTTTCCATCATTTATCAGCAGTCCTGGCTGACCAGGGAGGTCCCAGTTGACTGGAAGTTAGAAAATGTGATGCCCATCTACAAGAAGGGCCAGAAGGAGGACCCTGAGAATTACAGGCCTGTCAATATGACCTCAGTGATGGGGAAGGTTATGGACCAGATCATCTTGAGCATCATCATACAGCACATACAGGACAACCAGGTGATCAGGCCAAGTCATCATGGGTTCATGAAAGATGGGTCCTGCTTGACTAACCTGATCTTCTTCTATGTCAAGGTGATCCGCTTAGTGGATGAGGGAAAGGCAGTGGATGTTGTCTACCTGGACTTTAGAAAAGCCTTTGACACCATTTCCCACAGCATTCTCCTGGAGAAACTGGCCACTCACAGCTTAAAGAGTGTACTGTTCTCTGGGTAAAAAACTGGCTGGATGGCTGGGCCCAAGGGTTGTGGTGAATGGAGTTAAATCCAGTTGGTGACTGGTCACAAGTGGTGTTCCCCGGGGGTCACTACTGGGATCAGTTCTCTGGAATGTCTTTATCAATGATCTGGACAAGGGGATTGAGTGCACCCTCGGTAAGTTTGCAGACGACATCAAGTTCTGCAGGAGTGTTGATCTGCTGGAGGGCAGGAAGGCTCTACAGAGGGATCAATGGGCCAAGGCTAACTGTATGAGGTTCAACAAGGCTCAGTGCCAGGTCCTGCTCTCGGGTCACAACAACCCCATGCAATGCTACAGGCTTGGGGAAGAGTGGCACATCCAAAGGAGAGCAATGAAGCTGGTGAAGGGTATAGAAAGTAAGTCTTATGAGGAATGGCTGGGGGAAATGGGGTTGGTTAGACTGGAGAAAAGGAGGTTAAGGGCAGACCTTACCGCTCTCTACAACTACCTGAAAGGAAGCTGTAGTGAGGTGTGTGTTGGTCTCTTCTCCCAAGTAACAAGTGATAAAATTGGATATTAGGAAAAAATTCTTCAATAAAGGGTTACCAAGCATTTGAACAGGCTGCCCGGGGAAGTCACCATCTTTGGAGTTACTTAAAAGATGCATAGATGTGGCACTTAGGGACATGGTTTAGTGGTGGACTTGGCAGTGCTAGGTTAACAGTTGGACTCGATGATGTTAAAGGTCTTTTTCAACCTAACTGATTCTATCATTCTATACCGCCTATTGATTCCCATCTAAGAGCACTTATGGAAATGTCTATGATACTATAGAATTGTTTGGCAAGGTGAAGGAACATACTTTGCTGCAATGCAGTTTCATTCTATTAGATAATTTCAGATGGAAGTTCAAAAAACTTTACAGGGAAAATACATAAAAATATCTAAGGGGTGGGTATCAAGAGGAAGGGGCCGAACTCTTTTCAGTGATGCCCAGTGACAGCACAAGGGGCAACGGGCACAAACTGGAATGCAGAAGTTCCATCTCAACATGAGGAAAAGCTTCTTTATTGTGAGGGTGACAGAGCATTGGAACAGGTTGCCCAGAGAGGTTGTGGAGTCTCCTTCTCTGAAGATATCTGAAACTCGCTTGGACACAATCTTGTGCAACCTGCTCTAGGTTATCCTGCTCTAGCAGGGGGGTTTGACTAGATGATCTCCAGACATCCCTTCCAACTCCTACCAATCTGTGATTCTGGGAAGAAAAAACAACAACAAACAAAACCAAATGTATAATCCACTGTTTTTGGTGTTCTAATAATATGTTTTCTGTGTATTTTTAAGCGATGCAGATTTTTTCACACCTTTTTGTGTGTTGTCTAATCAAAAAAGCAGTCAGATTAAATCAGTTTCATGTAAGAATGAGAATCAAAGTAGAAGCAATCTGTAAGCCATTTATGCCAGCAGTGCTCAATAAGGCCATTAAAATCAGGTTTAAACATCATCATCTTCCTCCTTTGAATAGTTTGACTAACATAAGTTTTTTCATACCACTGGAAAATGAGGTAGAAACACTGTTAAAAGGAGCAGTGCATTAAAGTAAGAAAATTAAGTGCCAATATTCCAGTTTATTTGCAAGCATTTTTCTTTTTCTGTTGCTATTTAATTGAATAACATTCAGTAATTAACTCAGAATAAGAGATGGAGTAATAATACAACAATAAAAGCAGTACTGCAGAGGAGCAGAAAGGAACCATCTGGCACATACACCATAGCAGAACTATAGCATAACCTATACGGTGTGTGTAACTAAGAGAAAGGATTACAGTGATGCTCAGCAACTTCTCCTACACCTAGTCTACACCTAGTGAGAAGGCCAGATAACACTGATAAAGAAGGTGATTGGGATCAAAAATGAAAGAAACCTGTTGGGTTTTATCCTATTAAAGCAAAGTTGCTGTACAGAAAGTTATGTAGGCCAAGAAACATGGAAAAAAAAAAAAGTGTGAAGGGGACATTTTCTATATGTTTTGAAATCTCTTAAAACTCCCTATGGTATTCATATTATTAAATTAACTATGCTTAAGATCATGAATGACCAATACAGTATATGTCTCACTGTAAGTAAAGAGCATCCTCTTTCCTCTATCTGAGTTTTACAATATGAGCAGATTGAGCTGTTTGAGAGTAATGAAACAAGAGAATGAAATTATTTCTTTTTTAATGAATTCTGTTATGGAGCTCACTGTGAAATTTATAACCATCAGTTATTCCAGATTGGCTAACTAGAACAGTTCACTTACTAGTGGTGTTGTTTTGAAGGGTAATTAGAAATATACTATTCCTGAGACATAACCCATAGAAAGAGTTTCTTAAAGTAAAACCCAATAAACCATGTGTGAGTAGGTGGTAAATATGTGCATGAACGTAGAAAGTAACTAAAGCAAGCTGTTTTCCCACAGTCTGAACTTTGATGAAAAAGTCCCTAAAGGCTCTTATAAAATATGGAGATTTATCTCTCAGGTCACCTTTTATAATTAAAGGTGATTTGTTGCCTAACTTTCTCTTAAAACAGTATTGAAATACTGCCTCTAGATGATCAAAATATCTCACTGTACCAGAAGTGTTCTATTGTTTTGTACAAGAAAAATCAAACTGACTCCATCTATATCACCAACCTGCTAAGAATTTGCTAAGTGAGACTCCTTAGCTTTCTAAAAGAAAAATCTAACTTCTAAAATAAGCCAGAACACTTCCTATATTGCCAGGAATGGCTGGAATTGCAAGAAACAATGACATAGAGAACTATTGATCCTAACACTGGAATCAAGTGTGTATTTATGACTGGCATCCAAAATAATTTAATTTCTTAAAAACTGAAAAACAGTCATACAAGATCTACATAGCATGTGTTAATTTAAAAAAAAAATAGTTGTTGTATATTTTCCTCCATGTATTGCTCTATTTTTCTCTGATTATTCCCTGAAAATAGGACTGATATTTCACCTTCCAAGACATGTAAAAATAACAAATTTTACTGGTAATTAGCATTCTAGATTACAGATATGCCATTAAAACCTATGTTATTAAAGACAAATGTAAATTCTTAATTTACATTTGGCTGTTTACTGATGTCATGTATGTATTTTAATGCTTATAGTATTTTAGTGGTGGGAAGTTGTATGTGCCACAAGTCTAAGTATCTAATGCTAATCCTGTCTACAATAAATTGAAATGTTAGTAATGTAACAAGAGAGTGGACAGATATTTATGTGTTGATTTCCTCAAATTTCTGATTTATGTAACTATCGCCTATAAACTGTCCCAGTTACTACTGTATCATAGCCAGAGGCAAGTGAGGCATTAGCTCCTATTCCATTTGCTTCTGTACTTTCTCCAAGGAGAAGAGGAGAACTGGCTCCAGCAGGAATTAGGAAATAGCATTTATCTCTATTTTTTCCTCTCTTTCTTTTTTTCTTTCCCCCCTTTCTCTGTGGGAAGCCTGCAGACACATATAACCCTCTCTTTGCTCATGTTTTTCACAAGTGTCCATGAGGTATATATTTGAAGATAAATGCAGAAGACGACAGTTCTTTCTCCCATACTTAGTAGACACAAACTAAAGGAATTAATCTCCACTGAGGTAAAAGGCGTAGAAAAGGCAATTCCTTCTCTTTCAATAACTTGCAATATGTACTTTTCTTCACTGAGAATATTTCAACAGACTTCAATTCCTCTTAGAGCAGTAAAATTAGATAACTCTACTTTGAAGACTGCCATCACAGCTTCCCACACAGCACTTCCACGAAGAGAGAAGCTACAATTATTAAGCCCTGAGGTCTACACATTAGCAGTGGGGTGCACCCACAAAAAGAGTCTACCACCATCTTTTATTAACAGGTCACGTGTAGCACCAGAATATCTAAAAAAAAAAAAAAAAAAAAAAAAGAGAGAAAAATCCTATGAAGCTTTCTCAGTATTGAAAGACTGTATATGCCCATGGGCAGGAAGTCAGAACTCATGTCACGGCCGTTACCATAATCAAAGACCACATAGGTAGACCAGCAGGTTTACAGACCTATGCCCTGCTCGGATTTTTTCTGGTAAAAACCAAAGGCAATTGTCTTACTGTCCCTAGTTGTGCTCTAAAAGCGGGTTGTTCTGCAGCTAAAATCTCATTTCACATCATTGTGGTTTAGCCCCAGCAAGCAGCTGAGCACCATGCGGCTGCTTGCTCACCCCTCTCCCTGCTCGGTGGGATGGGGAGGAGTGTTGGAAGGAAAAGGTAAAAATCGTAGGTTGGGATAAGAACAGTTTACTAGGACAGCAAAGGGAGATGAAAATAACAACAATAATACTTATAAAAGAATATACAAAGTGGGTGATGCACAATGCAATTTGCTCACCCTTGGAGCTCAATGCCTAGCCCATCCCCGAGCAGTGGCTCTTCTTCCCCGGACACAGGTCCCCTTATAAACTGAGCATGATGTCCTGGTATCGAGTAACCCTTTGACTAGCTTGGGTCAGCTATCCTGGCTGTGTCCCCTCCCAGCTTCTTGTGAAAATTAACTCCATCCTAGCCAAAAAACAGGACTCATATTTATCCAGTCAAAGCATGTGTCTCTACCCAGCAAGGACTATATGTATCGGCTAGCTCTTGTCTATAGATAATGTCTTCTTGACCTTGTCTCCCTTCTTTCTACAAACATAGAACAGATGATGGCTGACAGTTTTTATAGGAATGCCAGCCCTCTCTCAACCAGTTTGTTACAACATACAGGCCCAGTGTCCTGGAAAGCCCTTGAGAGTTGTGTTTATTGAGATGCAAGATAAAATAGTCTGTATATATGGCAGATTGCACCTCTTTTCCCTTAAGTTTCTGTCCCAGAAACTTCATTGATATCCATTGTAGACTTGCTAGCATCACATGCTGGTTTCTCTTGTCTTGAAAAAGTCTTTCTCAGACTTTGCAAATTTAATATTAGGCTTACAGAGTCGTATGAAATCTGGGTTGGAAGTGACTTCTGGAGGTCGGCTATTCTAGACCCCGGCTCAAAGCAGGGCTGCCTTCAAAGTTGGACGAGATAGCTTAGGGACTTGCTCAGTTAAATTTTAAAAATCTCCACAGCCTTCCTGGGCAACCAGTTCCAGGGCTCTACCAGTCTTACTGTATTTTTTCTTTTCTTTTGCCTAAAAATAATTTCTTTTTTCTGCAGTTCATGACCATTGTCTTTTTTCTAGAAAAGACTGGCATATAAAGAGTATTCTCCAAGAACTAAGCTTCTCAGAAAGTATGGTATGAATTCATGGGTGTTCTGTAATGAGCCAGCTAAAGTGAATGGGAAAACACTTGACACTACTCTTATGTTGAAAATAGAAATTAATGTGGCTTTGGCTAACAGGAGAATATCCATGATTCAGTTTGTTTAGTGGTGACTGATACACTTCTCCTTTCTGTTTTCCACAGTTTACATCAGTGAGAGTATAACTGATTTTGCCTCTTCATTTCTTCTTCTTTTCTATCTACAGTAGAACAGGCCAGAGATAAAACTTTACTGTGCAAGCAGTAAAAGCACCTTCTGGGTAGAAAAATAATCAAGAGAGTCTGGGTACAGGATAAAGAGTTTGCTTGTAATAAAGAGTTGGGGGTGTGTACTTTCCAGAGGACTGATTGTCCTAAGTTGTTGCATGCAGATGAGGTTGCTAAATGCCAATATATATGGGACTTGAAGATGGAATTGGAAGGGTTAAAAGTGAGTTACACCTTTCTTTCTGGGAAATACAGAATGTATTTTGTAGACAGGAAGAAAACCGAGAGAAATTTTGTAAATGTGGGGACTCTGATCAAGAGGTGCAGCCAGAGAAACTTTTCTTGCTGTTGTTTGCCTCTCCCAGGTCTATAAACTCATGGCCTAATGTCTTCTCTTTCATAAATAATGTGCAAAGGTGAGAAAAAATCCAGAATTTTCTGTGCAAAAAGCTATAAATAGATTCAACAGCATGAGAGATCAGCAGAGCCATTGTGGTCTAGCCATGAAGCTCATTTCTTACCCAAGTTCTCTATAAGTCTTTCTATTCTACTAAATAAAAGACGACCAGGGACTGAACCCTTGCCCTGAGGCCATTTGGCAGCGTTTAGCTTACAGCCACACTGCATAAGGCTGGTTCCCTCCACAGCAGAGTTGTCTCTGTGGGCCCACTTGTATTCATCAAAACAGAAATAGACATACATTAACAGCTAACCTTTGTGAACAATCAGAGGTCCTGTGTTTGAGCTTGTTCTCCTTGGAAATGTAAGTGTGCTCAATGTCACAGCAGATCAGAAATGTTTTGAGTGTGTTACAGACTTATGCTCTGCCAAGGCATTCAGATGTCTTACAACTCATTTATATAGGCACATAGTACAGGGCAATAGGAGTGATTCTGAGGTGAAAAGCTGCTTTTTTATATCCATGTTATTGCAGAATCCACACTGTTAGCTTCAAACCAGCCTCTGATATGCTGCTGTAGAATGAATGTCCACTGCAGTGTGGAACACATTTGGTGTGATTATAGTGTCGCACCCAAAGGGAATCCTGTTCACGTAGTCAAAAACTGTGACATGATGAGAACAGACAATTAGCTGATTCACTCCAAACATGCTTTCTTGATCTAAAGTGAATCACTAGTAAAAAGAAAAAACCCACAATCTACCACGTTCACCCCCCAACCCCACATATTCCAGTCACATTCTCATCTATTCTGTTTCGACACTAAAATAATGGGAAAGTTCGTCAAAAGTTGAGTTATGTTTGGCAGCAGTTGAGCTCTTCTAACTGTGATAATTTCTTTTAAGATCCCTGAAGTGAAAAGGTAGCTGAGTTCAAGAATGAAGCTGAGGAAATTACAAAAGAGTTGGAGAAAGGGATCCCTGAATGTGCCAAAACTAAGGTACAGTTTTATTAAGGACCTACAGAATATATAGAAATGATACCGTCTGACTTCAGACTTTAGCACAAGGTTGGAAAGCTGGGTAGATGAAGGTCACTGTTTTCAGGGAGCAAGACTTAGTTTCAATCTTCTGGCACTTAGCACTTGCTCAGCAACTTCTGTATTTTATTTTTTTTTTTAGTCACATTCAGGACAGATTTAATCAGATTTAGTCAGATTTCTAAGCAAGGTAGTTGTCAGTTTTCTAAGCAAGGTAAGTGGCGGTTTTCTTGAGGCTCCATCTCTCACTCTGATTGAATGAAGCTGCCAGTTTGCTCTTCTCTTGGTGCCATTCTCAGGTCTGTGTAGATTCTTCTGAGAATCTAGCTTGCCTCGAATTTATGGGGAAGGAGCTACTGCTCCAGTCACCAGTATCACACAGAATATTATTTAGAATAAGAACGCTTCCTTACAATCCAGGAGTCAGTGAAGTGGCCATTGACAGGAGGTGGGAGTCAAATAAAACCCTGAAAATCTACTAATTGTTGGAGTCATCCAACTGTTATGTACATGTTGTTTTAATTTTCCTTTTATATTTGAATTATCCATATTTGAATGTCACACTGTTCTCAGATGGCTAATGGACATTCAATGAATAAATTTATGAAGACTCACTATGTGAACATTTTTTTCCTGTCTAAAATGAAGGGCTTCTGGTTTTGTTTTCATTTTCATTCATCTAGCTGCAAACTAGGACTTGATCTATTTCTTTTATACTCTGTCTTCTCAATAGGAATGTCTACAGTATTGTTTCCCCACTCCCCATGAGCAGAACAGAAGAAAGCATAGATTTGGTAGAAATGTGCAATGCTGTTTAATAAGAAAAAAAAAAATAAATTTCTGATTTAAAGATGTTTTATCTCCTTTGACAGCATTTTTTGACATTTTTAAAAGTTAATAATGTTCGGCTTCTCAAATGGCACATACAAGTAAACTGTGATGAATATTACTAACCTCTCAAAAATTACTTTATTTCAATATTCAATATAAATAGCCAGTACTTCTCAACTATACAATGTTGAAGTATTAAGAAATTATCATATTATCTATTCAAGGTGCTAAGTAGGATCTTCTGTTTCACAAATTGAGAAACCAAAGTTCTAATACAATAATATTTCTTCATAGTTTAATTAATTGTATTTATTTTACTGGATTTGTTGATAATGTACTGATAATTTCTCAGCTATGTCAAACTGCCTAAATATGGACTATGAGGCAATTTGAAATGGACGAAAGTTCAAAGTTTGCCTTAAGGCTGGAGATAATATAACCTATATTCCACCGGTCATAAAATGTGAATGAAAGGGCTCTGGCTGAAGGATGCTACGGAATAAAGTATAAACTGAAACTGCTTGGTCTTATATAAGAGCATATGTATGTTATCCTTAGTTTATTACTAGAATAAGTGGGTTTAGGTTGCTTTAAAATATAATTCTAAATAAGTCCTAGCACTGATGTTTAAGGCCTGTTCCAAAACTTTAAGGCACTCACAGGAAGAGGAAAAGTTAGAATATCCTGAGTTGGAAAGGACCCATAAGGATCATTGAGTCCAACTCCTGGTTCCACACAGGACCAGCCAGATCAGAGCATATGACTGACAGCATTGTCCAGATGCTTCTAGAACTCAGTCAAGCTGAGTTCCCTGGGGAGCCTGTTCCAGTGCCCGACCACCCTCTCAGGGAAGAACCTTTTCCTGATATCCAACCTAAACCTCCCCTGTCACAGCTTCATGCCGTTCCCTCGGGTTCTATCACTGCTCACCAGAGGGAGGAGATCAGCACCTGCCCCTTTGCTCCCCCTGGTGAGGAAGCTGTAGACTGCGATGAGGTCTCCCCTCAGTCTCCTCTAGGCTGAACAAACCAAGGGACTTCAGCCTCTCCTCATACGTCTTCCCCTCTAGACCCTTCACCAACTTTGTTGCCCTCCTTTGGACACTCTCCAATAGTTTTATGTCCTTTTTGTACTGGGGCACCCAAAACTGCACGCAGTACTTGAGGCGAGGCCACACCTCAACAATGAGGCACATTGTTGACTCATGTTCAACTTGCTGTTGACCAAGACCCCCAAGTCCCTTTCAGCATGGCTGGTCTCCAGCATCTCATCACCCAGTCTGTATGTATAGCCAGGGTTGCCCCTTCCCGGGTGCAGAATCCAGCACTTGTCCTTGTTAAACCTCGTGCGGTTGGTGATTGCCCAGTTCTCCAATCTGTCCAGATCTCTCTGCAAGGCCTCTCCACCCTTGATGGAATCAAGAGCTCCTCCCAGTGTGGTGTCTCCGCAGACTTGCTCACACCACGTTCTAGTCCTACATCCAAGTCATTTATGAAAATATGGACAAGAACTGGCCCTAAAATGGAGCCCTGGGGAACCCCACTAGTGACTGGCCGCCAGCCTGATGTAACCACATTTACCATAACTTTTTGGGCCCAACCTGTCAGCCAGCTGCTCACCCATCACACTATGTTTTTGTCAAAATGTATGCTGTTGTTGGACTTGTGTGGCAAGTGGAGTGGTGGCAAGTAGTAAACAGGAAGGAAAGCAAACTGATGACCCAGTTAGGACATGAACAATTGGAAATGTAATTAGTCCATATAATTGCTAGTCCAGTAGTGGTGAGTAATCCACACTACATTTAACAAATGACCCTTTAAATCCAATTAAGGTGGATAGGTATCATCAGAGAGGAGGCTAAAAATATTCAAAATCAATCACTGTCTTGTCATCAATTCAATCAATTATATTGGCAGTCACTAAACTTGGTAAGGGACAGACCTTCAGTAAGCATTCTTAGAAGCTCTTTTGTTGTAGTTTATCCTGCAAGAGCTGTTTCAAGCTGCTTTGTAGGTTTATACTTGAAATAATTGTGCACATTCTAATTGCAGATAAGTCTTAATGAAGAAGTTTTGGCTAAGTTGTTGCATATTGTCTACTGAAGTTTTTTGGATGATTCAAGTCAATGCATAAGGCAGACTTTTACACAGTATACAATATCAGAAGTTTAGACTTGCAATATATGAAGCTGTCAATACACATTAAAATTGGTTTAATATACAACAGGTTGCAATTAATCTCCAGCCAATTACTTTTTCTGACAATATTTGCACTGGGGGTTTGTTGGTGTGAACAATTTAGGAAGGCATTTTTTAAGTAGTTTTAACCTTGAAGAATGTTGGTAAGTCTTTTGAAATGCTGTACATGGATAATGGTTTCAGGTTAAATCATTTAGAATGGTAAGTAATCAAATTATTCATGCCAGTTTTAAATATATAATCAAATGTACATGTGCACAAGTGAACGCCCACATTTAGCTTTTCTTCCTCACAAAAGAAAACACCTCTTTCAATTGTTATTTTAGTCTATACTCAGCAAGATGATTTAAGGTATCTCTAAAGATTTTTATGTGTGCTGCATTGGTTTTTTATCTTTTTTTTTATTATTAAATAATCTGCAGTTTTTTCTTTATCTAGTTAATTCTTTATTCTGTGTATCTTTTCTGTTTCTCTTTATATCTCTACTAGCCTCATGCTCTTAGCAGTTTTGTTAATCGTGTTTGACTGGGGGTTTCTTGTTTGGTTGCTTTTTCCCTTTCTAGAATAGCATACATATTAATTGAATTATTTTTTTTCTGTAACATTTTGATAACTCAAACAGTCTCCAGTTTAGTAGTATGTGAACTGTGGTGTTTATAATGTTTAGCTCACTTGTTTTTCTCTCTGCAGTCTCCTGGCTGATTGGTATGTCTTACCACACCTTTTTACACATTAAAAGATACTACTTTCTGTTAACATTTTTTTTTAAAAAAAAAACCCTTTTCATTTCATATGCATGGACTTTTCCCCATAAATATTCGTTTAGAATTTGAAATAAAAGATGGGTTTTACTTAGGTCTGAAATACCACATTTAGTCTAGTGAAGGATACAAAACCCCACAAACAGCTTCACAAGGGCTACATAACCTGCCATAATGTCCCATGGAACTTGCAAGTCTAAATTCAAGAACAAATATTCTTATTTTATTTTATTTTCCTTTAAAAAAAAATGAAATAATGTATTTGAAAGCTACGTTAGCTTTAATCACGTGAGTATTTTTAATAGAAATTTTACATTGAAACTTTCAGGTTTCACTAGCTCTTAATCTCTTGTTCATTTTTTCATGTATAATTTTTTGTCATTACTGTAACTCTTGATTTTTGTTTTCTAGTATCAAAAACTGTCTTCTGATTCTTATCTTTTTGATTGTATATGGGTCTTTTTATTTGTTTTGATATGTGTGCTACATCATCACAGATGTTTATGTGTGTCATGTTACAGTGTTTTATTTAAAAATCTTTGCCCCTCTGGTAAATACTTTCAGTGCTTTTTAACAAATATATTTGCGCATATTTGCAGTTCTTTGCTTTAATGGGCAAATACATATGGTTCTGAAGCTATTTACATAGCCATGTGCATAGAACTCCTACTCAAATGCTTCCCTTTAGATTAGCTGCAGATTTTTTTTTCTTACAGTTCAGCATTTTTTGTGCAATTCGGAGTCCTTGTCTAAATGTTTCAGTCTATCTATCAGCTTTTATCCCAATTCATCCTACATTATATTATTTTGTCCTACAAAAAGAACTCAGCAATAGAATTTACTGTTGTCTCTGTGACTGAACAATGGAAATTCCACTAAGGAGCCTTGTGGGAAAATCAGCTTTTACAGCAGTTGAAGTTACATGGAATTAATTTCATCCTCTGTGACAAAAGCATTTCTTTTCTTATCTTTGTCTTTGTTATTTCCTATATTTCAGTTTGCTGAATGCCCTCCTTTTCATTATGTGAGAAAAAAAAAGCCTTGTGAGAGAAGGACTTTAGAAGTCACATTCTATGTTCATTAATTCAGTGTTTATATCTATTTTATCTTACCCTTTCTCATTTCTCAGTTTTGTTAGGTAAATAATCTCCAGACAAAGTCATATCAGGCATATTTAGGGAAATCAGTGAGGCATTTGGGTTTTTTCTTGTCAATAGTGAAATGCCTTTGCAAGATCTTGCAATTTTGATGCACACCTGAAAATATCTTAGATTTCCATCCTAAGTGACTACCAGGTGGGTTTCCCTCAGATAAACGCAAGGCTGGTGTGCTTTAGCACTGGAAGTTAGGAATGATGGAATTTCTGAGCTTTTGAGTCATCATGTGAATGGATCTCCCTCGAATTATAGTTCCCTTTCCTTCTTCCAGATAATTTGGTTTTTATTAAGTTTTGGATTAAGTTTTGTTTCTTATTATTTATTCCAATGAAAATGAAACTCTAATCATCCTCTTAGGGATTCAGCTGTTTGTGAATCATGACCTAGTTTTGACAGAGCACAGTAGTATAACCTTGGCTCAAACATCTGGGAAAATTGCTGTCTCTGAGAAAGTATCTCGAATAGAGCCGTGCAAGATAAGAAAATGTAAAATTGCAAGCTGTGATGACATTCTTGAAGTGTGGGTAGTTAAGCAGCTGAAGAGGAAAAAGACTAACAAGAAAAAGTTTAAAATCACAAGGGAAAAACAGAAAATCAGAAGACAAAAACTCAGCAACACTGAGGATTATCTTCTTTCAAAAAGTAAGAGGGCCTGACCTTTCCCAGCCTGACTGACAACTGGCTGGCCAGCAAAAACTCATTGGATGTGTTATTGGGGTGATGAACATGTTAATGATCAGTCCAATAGCTTGCTCATCTTAGTTATTTGCTGTGTGTATTAACCAATAGTTAGTCTTACTCTTTCAAGTGCATATATCTTTCTTGCTGAATCTCTGAGCACGGTAAGATGTTCCTGAATAAAGAAGTCCAGAGACAGAGACTTAAAAGTTAGCTTTCAAATACAAAAGTTGTCAACAAGATGTAGATTTTACTCACCAATTTTTATGTTACAAATGTCATTATTTACAGAATGGCAGCATAATGTTTTCTACATTATTCTCCAGTGCAACATATTGTTGACTTGTTTGAGTGCAGTTGCCTAATATTATAGTTACTTGACCAGGTCTTTTGTTTCATTAAAATGAGCTTTAAGCCTGTTATGTAAAATTTTCAAAGTAGCCTAGAATACTGTTTTTAAAGGGGTTTGAGGTACACAAAGACAGAAGTAAGCATTGAGTGGGATATATGGATTACATGTCACTTTTGAAAATAACGAGTGACTTTCTTGCACCCTTCCAGGGAAATCTGCATGCTTGATTACCTTTTTTAAATGCCTGCACACCAATGAACTCAGTGTGGGGAATAAACAGGAAGAACTAGAGGTCTGTGTGAGGTCGCAGGGCAATAATCTCATTGCAATTACAGAGACATGGTGGGATAGCTCGCATGACTGGAATGCTGTCATGGATGGCTATGTACTTTTTAGGAAAGACAGGCCAGCAAGGCAAGGTGGTGGAGTTGCTCTTTATCTGAGAGAACAACTGGAATGTCTCAAGAGGAAGGGGCCAGACTCTTTTCAGTGGTGCCCAATGACAGGACAAAGGGCAAAGGGCACAAAGTAGAACACAAGAAGTTCCATCTCAATATGAGGAAAAACTTTATTGTGAGGGTGACAGAGCACTGGAACAGGCTACCCAGAGAGATTGTGGAGTCTCCTTCTCTGGAGATATTTAAAACCTGTCTGGAGGCAATCCTGTGCAACACGCTTTAGATGAACCTGCTTTACCAGAGGAGTTGGACCAGATGATCTCCAGAGGTCCCTTCCAACACCTACCATTCTGTGATTCTGAATGTTTCAGAAAATGGCATATCCATTTGTTTTGGGTTTGCATGGCAAGGATTTGGTAGTGGGGCGACTACAGGGGTAGCTTTCTGTGAGAAGCTGCTAGAAGCTTCCCCTATGTCCAGTAGAGCCCGTGCCAGCTGGCTCCAAGATAATCTCACCACTGGCCAAGGCTGAGCCAATCTGCAACAGTGGTAGTGTGTTTGTGATAACATATTTAACAGGGGAAAAAAAAAAAAAAAAAAAAAAAAA